>CM029016.1:164144246-164236663 GCA_016801055.1 Panax notoginseng
TTTTGTAGCAAATTTATTAAAAAATTGTTACTGAAAAATAATTTTCGTTGCAAAATACGCCTAATTAGCAACGAAAAGAATCTTTTTATTTTTCAACGAAGATAAAATTCGTTACATTTGATACACATTTACCAACGAAGTTGTCGTTACTGAACAATATAGAAATTGTTGCCTTAATTGATTTTCGTTGCTAATTGTGTACTTTTTGATAACGATATTTGTTGCTAAATGTACAAAATAAACCAGTTATATATTAATTTACAACGAAATTTTGCGTTGCCGTTAATTTTTTTAAAGATAATTATGATGAATTAGCAACGATACTATTCGAAGGTGATTGTTTTTAGAGAACAACAAAAGTTATTATCAATTAACGACACTATACGTTATCGTTTACTTTTCATGTGCAACAAAATTTGTTATGATTTACAACGGTATAAATATTGCCTTTTCTTTTGTTATGTAACGAATGTCAAAATTATTTTATAAAAAAAAAATTATGTCTCAATAACCCCACAACAAATTATGACAAAAATACAAAAAAACTAAAATATTATTAATTAAATAAAATCATCCGATACATGATCATTCATCATCTCTACAATCAAATTCCGTACAACTGAAAACTACACAGTCCGTCTTGGTTAACACCATCTGCCATCAAGAGATTAACATTAGTGCCATATATGAAAAAAAAAATCAAGAAAAAAATGTTTATAATAAGAAACAATACTTAAGTTTACACAAGGGTTTCAACCATGGTTCATCTTCTAAGTATTCTGCCAATATTAAAATAGCATCAGCCACTACACCAATAAAGAGGTTAATTAAGGAATTTAAAGATATAATTAAAGAATTTACAAACCTTTGAAAATCTCGTCCCTCTCACAATCAAGTCCTAGGGGTACATTTTGTAAGGTCATCAACAGCATTTACAATAGTAGTACAAAATGAAAAATAGTTGAATAATCTTGTGCAAAAAGTAATATTATGTTTACTTCTAAAATAAATTAGATGGTTCACAATGGTGAATCTATTATTAACCTTCATTGGAGAATACTTGGAGAATGGTGCATGGCCATGAGCAAGTTCTAGTGATGTTATTCCAAATGACCAGACGTTTGCACTGTTTACAAAAAACATATCATCTAAGAATGCAGTATTATATATACATAATAATATAATATATATCCATACACCCACGAAATAACAGAAAAAAATAGAGAAGCCGAGAAACATTGATCAGAAAAGTCACCCACTCACTTAAAGTCATATCCATGCAATTGCTACATAACTTCAGGAACCATATTGAGAAAAAACATTGTAACATTAGTGAACAACACCATCAAGTCAACAACCAAATCCATTTGTTACAAATGGTGACAGATATTAGGACCTCTAATATGCAAACATCAAGGATCTGGAGAGGAAAACATACCAGTAAGAAGTTTCAACAAAAGTATTTCTTGAACATTGTCTATCCCCAGCATCAAACATGCTTGTGGATAGTCCAAAGGCGGCTACCTTGACAACACCATTAGAATCAACTAATATGTTCCCAGCCTGTAAAAATTGTAATGTTAGTGGGAGTAAGAATAACAACAAATAAAATTAGAAAAAGGCAGAACAGAAAATGCTAATTCAGAAGTGGTGCATTATCCTGGACACTGCCATCACATGACAAAAGATCAACATAGTGTCAAACTGTCATTTAACGGTAGGGAATGGTTTTTCTAAATAAATGGCCAATTTTCAATATATAAATGACTATATATGCTAAAGAACAACTTATCAAAATAAACAATAAAACAATAAAGAGTAAATTCCATCCGAAATTCGATTTGTGTACAATATATGTTTTTTTGTGTGAATTGGCTATACTGTAAATTGACACCACAGAGCAGATAGTGTCTATGAGTAGCTTTTTTCTTCTTTTTACCATATTACTAGAAGATGTGATGCTCATCATTCAGGTGGGACTATTACCTTTGAAGTTTTCTACAACTCTTGATCCATAAAGTATTGCACATCAGCTTATTGAACGAACTGTGCTTTATTAAATTCAACTCAAACAGAAATAGAACTCCACCTAAATTGAATATACATGTAAATCATCCATCACTGTTGGGTATGCATCCTTGAGATCAATGACAGCTATACCTTCTGGAAATTTCCGTATCAAAACAAGGAGTTGATGCTTATCTTCAAGATCATGCTTGGACTGTAAGCAGATTATAAATCAAGAAATTTATAACTGCAGAAAAAAATTAGACAAAAGGGACAAAGAAGACAGACATTCATTGCAATTTAAATAATGGAAAGATAAAAAGTACAAGAAGCAAACTCATTAAACAAATTTCAAAATTACCTTGTAAGAGAAGCGCCTCCCATCATAATAAACTTTAGGGTTGTTTCTCAAACTATCAAAGACAGTCTTGTTGGCATTCACATCAACATAACATGATTCATTTATTTGCTCTGGCGTAAAGGCTTGCCTTGTCTGCAGACATGAAGAACAGTAATAAACCTAAAGATGTCCAATTACTAATGATGGTAACTGAAGTACAGTATAATAGTTTATAACCCAATTCCCTGCAACACTAGTAAACACTGAAAAAAACTTACTGCTACAACTTCAGCTTTTTAAGGGAACAAAACATAGTCATGAAAGATGAGCTTCAATTTGAGCTAGAGTACGTAAGTTATGCTAGACTTAACATGATAAAGCAATTTCCCAATTGTCATCATACTTCCTCTCTGGTGTAAGATATTAATCTAACGGCAAAAAGCACTTTTTGGCCATTGTGGTTATAGTGATTTACGAAATAGTCATTGTGCTTTTAAAATATTCAATTAACCCACTGAACTTTTTAAAAATATTCAATCAGGTCATTCCGTCTAAATTGACTAACAGACGTGAAAAAATATCCTACGTGACTTTTTTGAAAAAAAATAAATAATATGTGTATTTGCTGACTGTGCGGCATTTCTTACGTGGCTTTTTTTAAAAAAAATTAAATATTACGTGGCTTTTTTGAAAAAAAAATCTGTTTTTTTAAAAAATAATTTTTTTTAAAAAAATAAAAAAAATTTAAAACAGATTTTTTTAAAAAAAAAATTTGTAAAAAAACAGAACTTTTAAAAAATCTGTTTTTTAAAACAGATTTTTTATAAAAAAATATATTTTTTTTAAAAACAGATTTTTTAAAAATTCTCTTTTTTTAAAAATCTGTTTTAAAAAAAATATATAAATACTTTTAAAATAGTTTTGAAAAATACTTTTATACTTATAAAAATACTTATAAAATTTGTTTTAAAAATCTGTTTAAAAAAATTCAATTTTTTTTAAAAATCTTTTTTTTAAAAAAAAATTTATTTTTTTGTTTTATTTTATTATGCTTTTGTTATTTTTAAAACTTTAAAATGTTAAAAAAAAATTAAAATCTGTTTTGAATTTTTTTAAAATATAAGTATTTTTCAAAAATTTTATAAGTATTTTTATAAGTATAAAAGTATTTTTCAAACTATTTTAAAAGTATTTTTATATTTTTTTAAAAACAGATTTTTAAAAAAAGAGAACTTTTAAAAAAATCTGTTTTTAAAAAAAAAAAATTTTTTTTATAAAAAATCTGTTTTAAAAAACAGAATTTTTTAAAAGTTCTGTTTTTTTACAATTTTTTTTTTTAAAAAAATCTGTTTTAAAATTTTTTTATTTTTTAAAAAAATTTATTTTTTTTTAAAAACAGATTTTTTTTTTCCAAAAAAGCCACGTAATATTTAATTTTTTTAAAAAAAAGCCACGTAAGAAATGCCGCACAGTCAGCAAATACACATATTATTTATTTTTTTTCAAAAAAGCCACGTCAGATATTTTTTCACGTGTGTTAGTCAATTTGGACGGAATGACCTGATTGAATATTTTTAAAAAGTTCAGTGGACTAATTGAATATTTTAAAAATACAATGACTATTTCGTTAAATCACTATAACTATATAATTGTCCTCTTTTTTCAAACATTCAATCAATCTTCTTCTTCTTCTTCTTCTTCTCACCATATGTAACATAATTTTTGTTTTTCTGCTATAATCAGCTAGTAGAACATTATTCACATTGTCCCTCCTCAGTAATACAACATAAAGTCCTATAGTCCATTAAAATGAATAAGTATTATAGCTAACCGGAAGTAATTTTAACTTCTCAAATAAACATTATTTCTATAAAATCTCCATTGAAAGTGCATCCCACTCAAATCATAACTTATGTAACTAGTTACACAATTTCGGTAACAATAAAAGAATTGGCTTAGCAACTTTACAAATCAGAAAGCATACACATATCACTAAGTCACCAATCAAACTGTCTTCTTTTCTACTATAGGTTTACTAATGTGGATATCACCATCTAACAGCAGATAATACTGAGCAGCTAGACAGCTACTGCGTACAAAAAGAGAAGACTGTTAGCCAACCAGAACAATGCATTTCCAATGGCCATTATGAAGATGATAGTATAGTAACCACCAATGCATTTCCTGTAACAGAATCAATGAATATCCTGTAACAGAACCAAGTATGGTGATAATACATTCACATCTCTATGGATGCGTCATATGCATGAAGATAAACAAGAGCTTTAAGGACCTCGCGTAGTAATGTAGCAATAACAGGCTCTTCTAAACCGTCTAAAAAAGCAGATTTCATAATATGAAGCACGATCCCCCAGACATGTATGGCATTACAACCCAGAGGTTGTGACTTGAAGTGAACGAGCAATGTACCCTTAATAAATTTGGATGATTAATCAAGCTCATCGTCTGCACCTCTCCACGAATACCATCCTGTATAAATTATAGAGAAATACCACTCAATTGAACGAGGAATGTGATATAAAATATCTCACTTCACAAGTAACAAATACAAGTTTGCTGCATAAAAATAATAAAATGCAGCCCATGCATATTCAAACTACAAACATAAAGGTAAAACACTAGTCTCTAATCTCTATTTTTAATGAGTATTAATTAATCATATTCCTTTCCTTAGATGAAATGGATAAATGTCAATGACCCTTGGTTTAAGACTAGGTTCTTAGATTCAGCATCACCTAAAATGCAAAAGAAAATGGCCAAAACCTTTTTTTACTAAAGACTTTTTGTAACGTCCCCAAAATCAAGACAATATTCAGTCCCAACTTTGGTCGTTAACAACACCTTCTCACTCTAGATATATAACACTAATTATTAATATAATTGATAAAATACATATAAATCTAATTTTTTTTATAACTTCTTTCATTATTCTGAATTTCATCACAATACAATATTTTATTTTAAACGTCAATTATAAGTATATAACTTTGACTTCAATATTTAAATCAATCAATACTTTGACACCTTAATACTTTATGACGTTTTTGTCCTAATGTATCATTTCCTACTTGTGTGTAGTAAATGCCCAGTTCTTATCTTTCTAGGCTTGCTCATCATTTTTGACTAGTATTAAATGATCTAAATTTGTCTTAACCATAGCTATTGCTTGGATACTAATGCTTGTATAATTCATATAGTTTTGTATGTTTATTTTTCTTTCCCCTTTCTTAGAATCATACTTTTTGATTTATTATCTTTGGCATAATTACCATTACTCTTAACATAACTTTTGTTTTTAATTGAAGTGATATCTAGTTAACTTTGATACCAATATAATTATGATTTTATATATCTAATCATTGATTTATAATCCTTCTACTGGATTCTCTTAGTAGTTCAATCTTTATTCAAAAAGTGTAAAATGTTCGTGTATTGTTTAACACATGCACTTACACTAACTAATGCGTATTTGATTTCAACTATCTAGATATTATTGTTTATAGATTTGAAATGCCATAACAATTGAGCTGGTAAAGGTTGATGTTTTCTGTACATTTGTTGACCCTTTATATTTTGTGTTGATGTATTCAGGGTTTCTATTTAAAATTATGTGTTTAAATGACTTCAGTACTGTATTCTTTGAATTTTTCATGCAATCATTCCATTAACAATTACTTATGACACCTTTTTAATACAACAAACACCTTTTCTATAGAGCAAACACCCTATGACAAACATATCATTTGTTTCCTTGAAATAAAGTTATTGCTGAAGGGTTTTTGTAGCTTCACAAGCCACTTGAAGCAAATATTGAACTAAAACTTCAATTTATTTTTCCTGAAAGTATGACTGCTCCAGGAATGACATTTTCAAAGCAGAGATTTTACATTGTGTAATTTCAACTTTTCTAATTAACTTTTACTATCTCTGGAGTTCAAAGCAAGAAAGAAGATACAATTCACTATAACGAAGCCAGAACACACGCATCACAGAATATCAATTTAGTAAATATAGTCTAGTGGGTTTGAAGAGAATTCACTAATAAAATTAACATGTTCTACATACCAAGAATATTTGTTTGCATCCATTGGCAAATGGAACTAGAGTTGCTGCTTCTACCTGTTCGTAACAAAACTTTCCAAAATATAATTTCTTGGAAAGAAGGATAAGGAACAAAGATTTAAGATAACATTTCTTTGTGCATGCTCTTTACTTTCTTGGGGTGGAGTGAGTAGCTGCTGCTCTTTATAAGTGCATCTCTTCAAACTTGACAAGTGAGGAATTAGCTAGCACCTTGCTGAAAATGTCTTTTACCAAATGCTAATACCCTTTTCATTCCAAATATCAAGCGTAACTTTAATTTATTTGATGCAAATTGAGGAAACAAATTATTTATCGACCCGATATGTTTTACTCAACATTGAGTCCTATTTTATTCATATTCTTTTGAAATAGGACAGTTGCTTTAAAACAAAAGAAAACCCTCAAAGTAACACTAATATTTGGAACCTATGAAGTACTACAACCACATTATTTTCAAGGTCTATATTTCTTAACCTTGAATGATTTTGATAACTGCATTTGTAGAAGGCTATGTAAGACACAGTCTATTTGATCCATTTATCAAATAAAGCAACTAAAAATAGATGGACAAAGTTATGGGTAATATCCAATCTCTTCCACAAGGTAAACATGTTACAGAGCTCCAAAAATGTTTTACAGAGGCAGTTTTTACACTAAGTAGCAACAGGTCATTACTTCCAAATAGATTTCCAGCCTAATTTAATTTACATAATTCAGTCAAATCACTTCATATAACATGCATAAAGATGTTCTTCACCTCAAATCTCACTCGATTCCTTATTTAGGTTAAAAAGTCCTCTTTATCAAACATCATGTATACATTAATTTTAGGGACAGAGTTCATAAGAGTTTATGCTCGTTCAAATCCAAATTTTTCCTTCCTTATTACTCCGCACAATAACAACTAATCTCCTTTTACTAATTCACAATACCAAACACATAAACACGTCTAATTATAGCACTTTATTATCAAATTTCTAATAAAATAACTAAAATATTGAACTTACCTTTAAAACTTGGTTTTACCGAATTGCTAAATTGTATGATTAGCTTATAAGCTTTCTTTACTGTTGCAATTCCAGTTATACTTCCAATTCATCCCATAACCTTCTTCTTTGCCGAAATTTAAAGAAGTTTTAATAAGCCTTTATACAATATATTACTTAACACTTAAAGATAGCAATGGTTCGGCTAGATGAGGAAGAAAAATGACGAAGAAAATTTGAATGGAACGAACAGAGGAAAGCCGGTAATGACTAGACTCAAATCAATCTTTTTACCTTACTAAATAATCATCATACATCCACTAAATGAAAAAAAGAGCAACCTGAACGTGGAAGCAATAATAAGAAATTGGAAGTTAGGGATTATTGCATGACAATAATAAGAAATTGGGGGTTAGGGTTTATTCTCAGTTACCTTTGTAAATTTCTCAAGTGCGTAATCAGATAGTCTCTTCGTTCCAAACTATCATATATGCAGTGAAGTCTCTATATATAGTGAACTACTTCACAGTACCGCTTAGTTCGAACTCTCTCCATTTGATGGATTCCTGGAATTTTGTTTGAGTCGAAATTGGGGTTTAGGGTAATAAAATGAAGGAGGCGAAGAGGAAAGAAGAGAGAAGAAGAAGGAAAAAGATATTTATTATCGCACGTTGGGAACAAAGAGGGATGGAGATAAAGAAAGAAGAGTAGATAGATTGATAGAGGAAAGAGGGAAGGAGGTGGAGAAAAAGGGAAACCGCATGAAAAATAATCGAGAAAAATAATACGGAGTAGTTAAAATATATTATTTTGTAGAGACGGCAATCCTAGCACTTACGCTATGTTTATGAGTTTTTTAAAATGAACTAAAAAAAAAAAGAAAAAGAGAAATAAATGAAAATTTTAATTTTTTTTTTAATTTTTATGTTTTTTCAGTTTTTCAATAAACGGAAAAGAAAAAAAATAGATAAAAAATTTAATTACTTTTTCTGTCAAAATTTTTCGTCCAAAATTAGTTGATTTGGACGGAAAAAAAATTGAAATAAGTAATATTTTTATAATTCTCATAATATCCTCAACTTTTAATATAATAAATTTTAAATTACAACTCATATCCTCAATTTTAAATTTTCTATTCTTTTCTATTAAAAACTCAGAAACAACACAAAGAAAAACTTTAAGTTTTCTATTCTTTTCTTTTCTGTTCCAATTTAAGTTTTCTATTCTTTTCTTTTCTGTTCAAAACTCAAAAACAGAGTGTTAAATTAATGAATATTTTTTTAGAATTTGTGAAGGAAATATTCTTCGTCGTTGATTATCTGAGATTTACTTGGAGCAATGTAATGAAGAATTTTTCTCTAATAAAATAATTCTCACTAATTACATATTGTGAATAAAATTTTCATGACAATTTTTTAACAAAAAATAGGAGCCAACTATTATTTTATTATCTTAAATTTGCGAAAGAAAGAAATTAGTTGGTGAAGGAAATTTCTTTCACCAATTATTTTTAGTTGCACAATCTTTTTTCTTCATTAATCTCTCACTAAAAAGTCATATTTGAGAAGGAAACAATTTATTCACATATCTTTATTCACAAGAGCCCCAATTTCTTATAGTGAACTAACCGGTATTGTAACTTTTTTCAAATTTTTTTATAAAGCTAATTTGTAAAAAAGAAGAGTAAGATGTAACATCACTTTAACTGACGTTAGAATCTCTTCTTCTTCTTTTTTGATCTCTTGTATTTGTTTTCAAATATCAATATTTTTTTATGTTTATTCTTTGTCATCGGCGTTGGAAATGAAAGAGTATATAAGATTTCAGCTATAAAAAAAATAAAAATAAAAATTCTAACGCCAATTAAAGTGACGTTGCATCTTACTCTTCTTTTTTACAAATTCATATTTTTTTTAAAAAATTAAATAAAATAGGGATAAAATTGATATTACATTACTATGGGTCAAACTAACTTATTAGGAATGACTTCTAAGTCATTTTTAAATAATTTTATTTTATTTTAGTTCATAAAACATAATAAATTTTTCTTCATCTTTTATGTTTTCTCTTAGAACTGATAGTATTATAATTTAATTTTATAATATATTTGAAAAAAAGTAAAAGGAGAACTAGGAATAGCTAGGGGTATACCATTGCTATTCTTCTTTTTATGTTTTATTTTTAGACTTAAAAATATATTCATGATTTAAGTTACTCCCTCCGTCTAAGAATAAAAGTTCTTATTATTTTATGTAATCTCAAGTTAAATATTTACTTATATTAAATAATCTATTTTTTTTACAATAATTTGTGCGTAATATCCTTAGTATTAAATGTCATATTTTTATTATTTATAAATATTTATATAATATCACTAATCATGTATAGAAAAATATGCAATTAATTAGATGATAATTTAAATATAAATAATTTGCCCCTCATTTGCCCATGTGCTACACTGTCTACCGCTATAAGTTATGGTGGTAGTTTAGTTAACTAATAAATTAGAATGACTCAATAGTAGCTTTATGGCCCAATAACCCATAGGTTTTAAGTTTGAAACCTAATATTTTTGCTTCTTATATTATATTTTTTGTGTATTAGATAAATTTTATTGCCATATATATATATATATATATATATATATATATTCATCTGAAATCTCCACAATAAACTAAATATATATAAAGTAACTAGGAATATTTATATAACGTAACTATAAATATTTTAATATATATATATATTTATAAATTTATCTCTAAATATTTATATAAATATTTATAAACAAATATTCATATAAATTTATCTTTAAAAGTTATAAACAAATATTTATTTATAAATTTATAAATATTTCATCTAAAAGTTATAAAATTTAGATATGAATATTTTTTATAAATATTTATATGAATATTTAGAGATAAATTTTTAAATATTTATATGAATATTTGTTTACATATATATATATATATATATATATATATATATATATATATATATATACTACATCCAATTAACTACAAAATTTAATTTTTATAAATTAGAAAATATATATATATGTGCTCAATTTTAATTTCAAAAATTATAACTTTACAAAAATAAAATTGGGCATTTATTTTGAGACGGACGGAGTGAAACATTTCACTGTATAAAATTGGGAAAAAAGAGGTATACTTATTGGGTTTGTCTTAATTTTGGGCAACAATTTAATAGTCGCTGCAAAAAAATGTATTAAATGCGCAACGAAAAAAAATTGTTGCCAATGAATGTGGCCTATATTAGGCAACGAAATATAGCAACAAAAAAGTTTTTGTTGCCGACAATGAGGAGAAATCTCATCGGAAACAAAAAAAAATAGGCGGTGTGTTTTTTTTTCCCGCCAACGAATTTTTGCAACGACTTATGAATTTTGTTACGAAAAATGAAAGTCTTTCATAAACTGCAACGAATGACAAATTTCGTAGTCGTTGCCCGAAAAATTGTTGCCAACTGTCTATTTTTTTGTAGTGATTATATTCTAACTCAATTCAAATATTATTTGGACTAACCCAATGTACATGGATTATGTGATTATGTGTATATGTATCCCTAACTTATCATATGGTAATAACATTAAGCTATCAAATGTAACCTTGTAAGTCAAAAAGGGAAATAAACCTAAGTATACTAGTCTCTATTTTGTTAATGCTGGGAAACTAAAAGAGCCTTGTCCCATATTTAGTGTCTTCCCTATTCTTCATTCACGTAATAGGCCATTGGCCTAGTTCTTCCTTTTCTAGACTCAGAGATAGGAAATAATGAAGGGGGAGTGGTCTCAATAGTGCTACTCCGCCAAATTCCTCATATCCATCATCTTCTTCTTCATTCCGTTAGTTTAATTCATTGAGCAAAGCCCAATTTTGGTAAAAAGCTTCCCTATAAATGGAGCCATTCTTATTCTCAAGCATTTTGTTAAGTTCTCTGTAAACTTCAAATTAGTATGTGAGTGTGGTTGGGTTGAGTAAACAATCTGAATAAGGAGCAAAGCATTTACATTCCAACTTCAGTGAGGTAATGTCTATTTAAATGTTCTTAAGTTCAAGTTTTACAAGTTCTTAAGAATATGCTAGAATACTTGTTATTTGAGTCAAAAATTGATCGTTTAAGCTTGATGTAATCTGCAAATTATTGTTGGATATTGTTAATATGGCTGAATACGAAAACAACAAAGGTTAAACGAATTAATTTGGTCAAGAAACGAATCTGTAATGAAGAGAATCGCTAAACATGTTAAACTTTGGAAAAATGGCATAAACTTTGAATTTGATTCTTGAATTTGGTTGTTTATTTGATTTGAGTTGTTAGAATCATGCTATGGATGTTTGGTAGTAAGTTTATGGAGTTTATATCAATTGGGTAGCCTTAAATTGTTGTTCGTATGTGGTGTTAGGAGTCTTGGGTCGCAACTGTTATGAAGAAACAGGGAGCAAAAGCCAAGTCTGGGCATTACCGCCCCGACGAGCTTTATTTTCGCCCAGGCAGCCTTCCTGCAGTATAAAAGTGCCACCCCAACGGGGGTTGGACAGAGAAGTTAGATTTCTTTTTTGTTGTTTAATATAGGAAATCCTAATCTAACCTAATGAAAATAGTATGCACACAAGCCAATCATGTTGATGATAAAGCATATACTTTGTAACAATCTTATTTGTTTATTAATATTAAAGGCTTTAATTTATCTACATGGTGATATTCTTATAATATGTGATAAACCTATAGTTTTAAGCAATGCTTTTAGAATCATGATGAGATCATGCTAATGAGATCTAAATTCTTAGATATCTTAAAAACTAAAATGTTCATAATCGATGGATTACTAAAAAGGGGATTAGTAAATCTAGATAGATTGGTACATACGTTACTTGCTTATTGGATGAGGATGATTGATCTCATTATCATTTGTGTGGAGACACTAAAGCAAGTATGTAGGTGCTTATTGGAGAATAAGTTCACTGAACGTGGCTTGCTAAGGAATACCTAATGGAGTTTTACTTGCCTGTCATTAGAAATTCCTGAAGTAATAGTAGTACAAGTGATTCTTGGACTTGAGATTATCGTAGTATCTTGTGTATGATGAATTATACTTTGACTTATTCTTTAAGACCCTTAAGGTATATCAAAGGGTATGCTTGGATATAATAAGCTGTACATGTAGATAATGTATAATCAATAAAGAATCTACCACTTCTAGTAAAAGAAGAGAAATGTACTATGTGATTTGATAAATGACAATTCAGTAGTCCTTGGCCAAGGTATAATAAAATTAGAAAGGAGTTTCTAATTTGCATTATTTGAAGTTGTGCATTTAAGAATCGAAATACATATAATTAAATAAAATAAGACTTGACAATAATTTCATGTCTTATATTTAATTGGGACATTGTATGGTGGAAGGATTGAATTGTACCGTAACTATTTACTCAAATGTTCTTTTATGATTAATGTTGAAATCTATATTATCTGAAAAGTCGTTGATCGCTAAGGAGACTTATCCTTATTGTAGAATAAATATTATTTATTTAAATAAACTAATAGTTTAATTTATTTATTAAAATAAGATTAAAATTGTTCTAATTGATTTATTCACAACCGGTTTAATATGGAGAACCTAAAGGGTCATACCATAAAAGAAAGAATAATTATTTAAGAAGTTAATGGTATAATCGTAATAATATGTTAAGTGTATTTAATTTAATTTATGGTGATAAGGTAAATTAAATAGCTTAATATTTATTTTTTAATATTTTAAAAATATTAAATATAAATTAATAAGAGGAGTCTTATTAATATTATTACAATTATTATTATTTTAATTTCTAAAAGAGTTTGAGAATTAATTTAATATAAGTACTCTCTTTTATTCCTAATAAGATTAGGAGGCAAATTAATTAAAAGAGTTTAATTAATTATTCCTAATAAAATTAGGGAGCCTAATTAATTAAAAGAATTTAATTAATTAAAGGAGTTTAATTAATTAAATAAAATCCTATTTTAATAATATTAAAATGGTTAACTGATATCTTTATAAGAGTGGTCTTATATTAGATATCAAGTAGACTTGATTCCAATAGCTGGAGAGCACGCTTTTTTACAGAGATAAAAAATTAGGGTTTAGCTAACCACCCCCCTTCTTGAATTTTTTTTTTCCTTGGTGGATCACCTCTAGAAGCCAAACATTTGGGTGACTAACGTTGATCAAAGGAATGAATCAAACCCGGTGGATTTAAGTTGAACGCGAAAAGAATTTGGAGGTGAACTTATTCCTGAGGAAGCTCGAATCTTCAAGTGTGTAATTCTTGTTCTTCTTCTTTTTGTTTAATTAATAATTATGCGTGAAGGATTATCCGGGTATATAGTTTGTAAAATTTTAAAACTCTATTTTACAACGTTTCCGCTTACTTTGTGCAATTTTATTGCGTCCATGTATTTACAAACCTTACAGTGGTATCAGAGCTAAACCTTTATGCAAATTATTAATTGTTCAAATTTGATATGTATGTTGATATGTGTTTAGAACAAATTTGTTGGGCATTATTATTGGTATAAAATCATGTTTTTGGAGAAACAGTACATAATTCGCAAACTGAGAAACTGATTTTACAGACTGGCGCCGCAGCACCGTTTAGGGTTCTGGAAGGGTAACCCAGGGCGACAACGCCTGATTACAGTATAATCAGGGCGCTGCAGCGCCGTCCCTGGTTTTTTGAAAGCTGCTGACGTGGCGCCGCATTGCCTGATGCTAGTTCACTAGCGACGCTGTAGCGCAACTCTCCAAAAATAGAATTTAATTTTTAACTTTAATTTCCAATTAAGATAAAAGGTTTATTTTAATTGAAATTAAATTACTATTTTCAGTAATTCTAAATTTGAAATAAAGGTGTTTATTTTGATTTGAAATTGGATTAAAATAAAATTGTTTATTTTAATTGGAATCGGATTCCACGTTTGTTTGAATAAAATAGTTTATTCAAAAGTTTTATTTTAATTAGAACTAGATTCCATGTTTGTTTGAATAAAAGAGTTTATTCAAAAGTTTTATTTTAACTTGGAATTGGATTCCACGTTCGTTTGAATAAAAGAGTTTATTCACATATGGAATATGATTCCATGTTTTCTAGAATAAAAGAGTTTATTCACATATGGAATATGATTTCATGTTTCCTAAAATTAAAGGTGTTTAATTTTAATAAGGAATAGGATTCAACATATTTTATTTTTCTAACAATTTTAAGTTAAAATAAAGGAGTTTATTTTGAACTTGAAATTGGATTCCTTGTTAATTAAAATAAAGGAGTTTATTTTAATTTGGAATTTGACTAAAAATAAAGTAGTTTATTTTTATTCAAAATTAGATAAAATAAAAGAAAGAAATTTATTATGATTTTGATTAAAAATAAAGGAGTTTATTTTGTTTCAAAATTGGATTTTATGCTAATTAAAATTGCCCAATAAATCGATATCAATGTATTTATTGAATTTTTATTATTCATGAGATGAATGTTATTTATTGATGCATATGTTGATATGTATGATAATAAATGGGATTGATTATGGACTATTGACCAATGTGATTTGATTTTATTTTAGTTGGATGCATGAATGTATGGCTTTTATTAAATAGAGTTTGCGTACCTCGTCTTCTCTAATTTTTCTTGATGTAAATTCTATATCCCTCCTATGTACTTCCCCTTGACTGTTGATCAAGGTTTCTAATTATTTTAAATAGTTTTGTAATAGGAGCAATTATAATTATTTTGAAGATTTGGAGATCAAGGAGTAAGGAACGCTTGAAGACCCGTTTGTAATGGAGTCCAGGTTTAAATGTAATAGCTATATTTAAATTTAATTCTTGCATCCTAGGTTTGACCTTTTGGTTCACTTGGTGGCTCTAGTAAACCAAACTAGAATAAAGTCCATAATCAATCTAGGTAGAATATAGTATTCTGTAGGTGTATGCTTGTACTATATATATATATATATATATATATATATATATATATATATATATATGTGTGTGTGTGTGTGTGTGTGTGTGTGTGTGTGTGTGCATGCGCGCTAAACAAGATGAGACAAAATAATAACAAACCCCTCAAATAAATTATATGAAGTTGTAACGTTTAAAGATATTTGGAATATCGAACGTCGTCTTCTAGCATGGTAAAACAATAGAGTATTAAATATTTAATATGAGTTTGTTGTGCACACATAAGGCAAGTATTAAATATTTAAGATGATATTTTATCATATTTAATGCTTATAAATAGGATGAACGATGTTGTTTTGTTGTGCACACACAAGGATAATATTTTTCTTTTGAATATATAGAAGTGCTAGGTATGACTTAACTTATATCATTTTAGTTCGGATGTGCACACACTAAATATAACGACCCCAAAATTCATACAATTAAACTCTCGACTTTGGTCGTTAACAATACATCTAACTTCTGATTTTACATCATTATTGGATGTTAAACTTAACAAAATGCGGAATAATTTAAACTTTTATGTCTTCTTATTTTAATTCCCTGAATCAAAACCTTTATCATTTACACATCTCTGAATCAAGTTATTTTATGATTCGCTTCATCAAAGTTATTATATAAAATCTTACATCTCAGCTCGATATCCTTTATACATTGGGTAGCTCAAACTTTACAACTAAATATAAAGTTTCACATCATAAATTATCAAGTACATTTCTCAAAACCTTTATCTTTACCTACCTTTGAACCATACTTAGTTTATTACTCACTTTATCAGAGTTAATAAATAAAACTTACATCCAGGTTCAATACCCTTTGTACATCGAACAAAATTTAAACTTTATAACTCAACATCTATTAAAAATCATACATTATCAAGTACATCATCTAGAACCTTAAACATAGTTCAAATAATAACAACTCAGTCAAAGTATATAAATCTTCATGCATTACATCTGAATCATGTTTTTCAAGTAGCACATAACGTTACCTTGAATCCTTAACCTGCAAAAGTGGTTATTTGCAAGGTTGAGCTCGACAGCCCAACAAATCTAACAGTTTTCATGAATCACGTAACACATAATAACATGATCAACATACATCTCATAATTATTGGACTAACATAACATACATGCTGCAGTTCACATAACAAGTATAAAAATTGAGTTCCTTACTCAATCAACATTCTTTACTCAATTAACGTAGTCATAAATTGACTTTAACGTTTCATACTTTCAACATATATAACACATCATGCTACTTGTAATAAAGATTTAAAATAGTTCATCATCAAGTTCACATAGCAAATAGAAATTGAAAGACTTGTCTTGATCGTTGTTTACCAATAATAGTTTAACAGCTTACAACTATCTGCACTTCACGAGCCCTACACAATTATATAATCATTCACATCAACTATTAGTCACATAGCAACACATAGTAGTTGTAATATTAACTTTACTCTACATCTCATAACCCTTCCTATTAATCAATACACAATGTTCAATTTGATTGTGTTAACTTTCGACTTATATCTCACTATATTTCTTCTTAGTCATACTCGAAGTTTATTCAAGTGTTTAACTCTTACTAGGACTCCTTATTGGTTTTATATTAACCCCATTCCATATCTTATAATGTTCATTTCAATTGAATTGAAACACTTTTTATGTTTATTAACACTTGTCTCGGCGTTTCAACGTTCATTCGTCACACGCCCGATTCGTCTCTCTTGTGTATGCTTAGTATGCTTATACAATTTATTTAATACATCATTTATTAATTTTAAGCATCATTATTCTTCATAATATTCATGTTTTATAACTTAGAACAACATCTTTTATTGTTAGAAGCACTACACTTGTATATGTGCATGCCCGTTGCCCTCTTGCCTCTAATTGCCCCCGAATACACATCAGTCCTAAAGATGACCATTTTGTCCCCTCTTTCTGACCTCAAATTGAAAAACGTAAAGAACAAAAGTTGTAGGCTACTCGACATCATTCCGGATTATCTTGAATCACCTCAATCGGAGTTCGTATGAAAAAGTTATGGTCATTTTACTAAAAGAGGTCAAAAACAGTCACACCTGACACATCATGAGCGCAGCTGCGCCCAATTAAGCCTTGGAAACAGCGCAACTGCGTCCAAGAGAGCAGCTGCGCCCCAATAGACTTAGGTCACGACGCAGCTGTGCCCGTTAGCAGAACCAGAATTAACAGTTTACTGTTCTTGCGATTTTTGACCTTTTTCTCCTTCTAATCTTCATAACTCAAGCTATACACATCCAAATTAATCCTTTTTCGATTCTATAGATTTTTAATTCATAGAACTACAACATACCAAAGAATTAATAATTTATAAAAATATTAACTAACCAAAATCTTAACCCAAAACTCATGTTCATACTAAATTTTCATGTTTTAACATGTTTAGCGAATTCATTCACTACAGATTTGTTTCTTAACCAAATTGATTCATTAAGCTTGAGTTCTTTTCTTTTTTCAACGTTCTTACAACATTCATCATCAATTTAAGGTTTCCATCATGATTTCATAACTAATTTTAGTCTCAAAATTGACCAAAACTTATATGTATAACAAAACTCAAATTCTTCATCATTCAACCTATTTTCATGAATTTGATTATTCTAAAACTTGAATTTGGATTACTCAAATTTCACATATGAATGAAAATATCAGATTATTCAACACTTGACATAACCCTAATTGATTTCTTCATCCATTCATACTTCCATGGTATCAATAAAAACTCAAGAATCTAAAAACTAGAGTTTTAGGCTAGATTATTACATTTGATTTCCTATAAAGCTTGAATAATTTTCTTGTTTCTTCCTTATTTGATTCTCCAATTCCTCTTCTTCAATTTCATAGAACTATTAATTTCTCTCAAAGCTTTCTAACTCTTTTCTCTAACACTCTGTTTTCTTTATTCTTAGGCTTTAGGAACAAAACACGCAAATTTCATATAACTGATATAAACATAATGCGTATACATTATGGCCTTATCAGTTACACATCCAAACGTTTCATCAGTTATAATAATCAAATGCCACAATGCCATGTTTGGCTAGCCCCTTTAAATCTCCTCTTAATTTATTTTTTAACTTCCTTATTATATAGTACACAATCGTCACACTTTATTTAATTTAATTACTTAATCAATATAATTCCAATTTTATTTAACAAATCATTAGCCCTCAAATTTAATCATTTAATTAAATTAGGACATCACCAACACATTAGCGTAATAAATTGCACAGAAATTATAAAATTATTTATCATTAAATTATTTAATATCATCGTACTTCAATAAATTATTCCATAATAATTTTTATTGAATATTTATTTTATTCCATAAATATTTCAACTAAAATGTTTATTTTATTTGATAAATATTTTAATTATTTACGAACCTCATGATGGGTGGGATTTATACCCGCGAATCGGATACTTTATGACTTAAATAGTTGCCTGTTCTCGTAGATTTTATATATTTTCAAATGATTATAGTGTTGTTGTGCTTAATCGATGAATTGCAGAGCTTTACAGGTGTTTTCTAGCATTCAGGGGCAAAACAGTCATTTTCTATACACTGGCGCTGCAGCGCTAATGCCCAATGTTATTCTCGCGCCGCGGCGCCACCTCCTTGTCTCTGCTGACATCAGCTCCGCGCCGCAACGCCATTATTTCTTCTTTGGCTTGCGCCGCAGTGCGAGCTCCGGTTTTTCAAGCTAATATGGCGCTGCAGTGCTAAGCATAGGCTTAATGCCCGCGCCGCGGCGCCACCTCCGGTGCCCAGGCAGAGACCAAGTGATTTTGACCTAGCAAAAGGAAGGAGGAGTATATAACATGAAGCAGCTCTGCATTTCTCTCTCTCTGGAATATATTCCAGACATCCTATAACATAGAATCAAGTAGTTTTAGCTTAGATTAGATTTTCTTTTGTATTTTCTCTCTTTAGTTCGTAGTTGATGTCTGTAAATATAGTTTAAGGTAGAATTAGGGAGAAGTTTGTATTTCTTTAGAGTACAAGAGCAACGAGCAACACAGAGTGGAAAGCTTGATTTGAGCGGTTTGATTGGAGACTGAAGGGACTTTGACAGAGTTTCTTCTATCCATTTATCTTCTCTATGATTGTAATCCATAAATGTTGTCTTTATTGCAACTTGTATTTAGTTTATTAAATATGAACTGATTATTGGCTCTAAGGTTATAATGGATCCCTTTGTTATTTGAATTGACTGTCTTTATCTCTTTGGTTGACACCATATGATTTGGATTGATATATTTGTGCTTTATGATTCTCGCTAAGACATTAGTGATGATTTTGGTAATCTGCATGATATCGACAGAAGAATTGTAGATTTACACCTAAATATATTAGCATGTGATTGTGGGTTTCGACTGTATAAGTTGTGCGTAGAATAGACATATCTCTGTGCGCCACGTGCGACCTCAATGAGAACTTATGCTTAAATCCTTGTTATGATTGATTCACATAGACATATGTAGGATTGCATCTAGCTTGGATGTTCTTTTCTGTTCTATTCCCTTTAGGGTGGATCTGGAGAGGATATATTTGTGCATACCTCGACAGAGGTGCATTAGCACATATGCATTCTCGGTCGACAAATTGTCGTGACCATTAAGACCAAAGAGAGAAAGGGTAGCTAGTTTGATAAAACATAACACGCCAGGTGTTCGACAGAATGTCTGTGTGGGGGTGAAGTTGTGACCTTAGCTTGAAATTCCTTAGATTTTCATTCGTTATCCATTTACTTGCTTTGTTAAGTAGTATAATTAGATTAATCACCCTTCTATTTACTGCTGTTCGAATAAGACTTTAGCGATACATAGTCGTTATTTGGTAAATATTAGTCGTAGTTCCTCGTGGGTACGACACTCTCCTTATCACTGTATTACTTGTTAGACCGCATATACTTGCGCGTGTTTAGTGATCGGTTTTCCGACCAACAAGTTTTTGGCGCCGTTGCCGGGGAACTATTAATCTAATATTGTCCAATATTGATTTAAATCAATTTAGTCTTACTTTGAACGTGTATATATTTACTTCTTTTATTTGTTTGATCTTCCCTTCTTTTTGTTTTTAAGTCTACAGATTATGGACGATCAATGTTATCAATGGCCTTATGAGGGGACAACACAACCAAGCTCAGAAGAAGGACTCGAGAGATTACAACTTCAAATTGCTAATGCCTTGAGGTTTTCTGACAATCTTGAGTGTCAGTCCACTCAGAACGCCTACTATTAGGATCAAGCTGACTTTGAACCGATTCCCTACCATCCAAACTGCTAGGGTTATCCAAACTCATGGGACTATAGTCAAGAGCAATATTATGATCCGAGTCATGCCTCTCAGTTTGACTATCAGTCTCCGCCACATTATGAGTTGACGTCTCAACCTAATGAGAGCTTTTATGAGACCTCAACACGAGAAGAAGAGAACCGGCTTGAAGAGCTTCTCGCCAACTTTATTGAAAGAAATGAGGTTCGGATGGCAAGCCAAGAAGCCACATTGCACAGCCTTGAGAGTCAATTGGGGTTAATCATCAATGCCATCACAAATCCATCACAATGCAATCTACCGGTCATAATTGATCTCGATGATGAAGAAGTAGAGCAGTGCACGGTGGATACTTGAGGAGAAGGCGATGAGTCTCACCAAAGTGTTGAGGTCAATGTCAATGTGCAACTTGACAAACCTGTGGAGGTTGAGTTAGCAGAAGAGGGGATCACCAGTGGTTGTATAGTCTATACTGATCTACAAGCAGAAACCACGCTCCCGATTGTGGAAATCCGTGAGGGCCCAATAGTGCACAAAGATCGCTTTCAATTTAATGAACAAGGCGAATTAGTGGATAATTCCAGTGGTGAGCGATTCTTTGTGCCAAATAATGACTGGATGGATGAGGAGAACGAGGATGACCAATCATCCATGTCTGCCAAGAATCCAAAAGAATTGACTAATAGGCGGCATGAAAAGGTCATTTTCGCTTATGAGCCGGATTGAACGGCGTCGGTATAGTCAAGCCGATGACTTTAAAATAAGCGCTCGGTGGGGAGGCACCCCCATCTCGGTATAAAATTCATCTGTTTTCATTTGCCTATATCTAGTTTACTCTGTAGTTAGTTATTATATTGTAAGTAATAATTTATTTTTGCTTCAAGTGTCTTTCTGTTATACTGGTCTTGGCATGTGCAGATAGCAGTTAAATTTTTTTCAGAAATGGCATCTCGCGCCGCGGCACCACCATTTACATAGCATCTCGCACCGCGACGCCGACTTCGCGCCCCAGCTTTATTCTTCGCGCTGCAGCGCCACTGTGTAATGGGCAAGTCTCTCCTTTGCGCCCCAGCACCATAACTCGCGCCGCGGCGCCATCAAATGGCATCAGCTTCTGCTAACTCGTGCCGCAACGCTGAGTAACAAAGGACAACTCGCGCCGCGGTGCTGACAACGAGTTTTCGTTGATTAAAAGCAGTTTTTAGCCAGCAGTTGTGCCCATTCTCGCCCATATCTCTCGACACTTCTCAGCAGCAACCACACATCATCTCTTTTTCTCCAACAAAGCCTCCCACCCTCTACCTAGCACAAGCCAGAGCATCTGTAGCAAATCAAAATCCACCATTACAAACCGAAGCTTCCATTAATTTGTCAGAGTTCATCCCCAAACGAGTTCTCCCTTAGTTTTTTTTCCCTCAAGGTATTTGTCGAGATTTCGTTTAATTAGACAAGTAACTTGATCAAATTGTTGGGTTTGTCCTTGTCTTCTTGTTTGTTTGGGTGATTTCCACTGACGGAAATCAGGTTAGAGCACTTGCAAACCAAGGCTGTCAAAATTTAGTTTTCAGAGCACACTCTAGGTGTTTGATAAAAGTCTTGAGAGAAGAAGTTGACTGAATTGGGGGCTATTTTGGCTTGGATTCACTGGGCTTTCATTGAGGATTATCTGCATTAAGTTTTGGGGGAGTGTGTGCTTCAGTTTTTTATTTGTGTTCATACAAATTGCTGTAATTTTTGAAATGGCACAAAAGAGGCAACGCCTGAGCATGGGAGGATCATCGTCCGCGGTACCACCAACGGCTTGGGACGGAGCCAAATTCGTGAGTAAGGAGGCTTGGAAACGATACAGGAGCTCCTTTGCTGGGAGAAATCTGATTCTAGAGCGGGGGTTGAGGCCTAACAAAGAGGATGGTAAGCTGTTGGCCATAATTTCGGGTTGCCAATGGATTCACTTCACAAAACCATCTGGGTCAGCTAGTGTATCAGTAGTTTGGGAGTTCTATGCCAACGCCAATGCCGAGGGTGACGCGGTTGTCCAAGTTAGGGGAAAGCTAGTGGCGTTTGGTAGTGAGGCCATCAATGTACTGTTTGCCACGCCCAACTATGAGGGCAATGATTATATGCAGCCGGGGCTCCGTAGCTATGACTTAGAGGATATTATCAGGAGGCTTTGCAAGCCCGAGACTTCATGGAAAAAGAACGACTACACGGGTGAAAAGACCAGTTTCCCGTCTTCAGCGCTCAGTCGCTATGGGAAGGCGTGGTTCAGCTTCATCTGTGCTAATATGATTCCTACCCGGCATCTGAGTGATGTGACCAAAGATAGGGCGATCCTCCTATTTGCTATTGTCACGGACCTGAACGTGGACGTCCGGGTCTTTATACACGAGTCAATCATTAAGGCAATCAAGAGCACAGTGGCTTCGGGGCTTCCACATCCATCGTTGATCACTCGACTATGCAAGCAGGTAGGCATTCAGTGGGGGCCAGAGGAGATAGCCTTGCCTTCCATGACAGTTATAGACCACCAGACGATCTCCCATTTCATTGTGTGTGGGGCCGAGTCTCATGCCCGAGGCGAAGGCTACGGGCCACCTACAGCGCCGCCCCCTACTACAGAGCCAGAGCAGGGACAGACTTCAGGCACAGGCCCAGCTGGACAGGGGCTATTGACTGATATTATGCGTCCCTCACACTGTTACACCAGAAACAGGACGCCGAGGGTCAGAGGCAGAGGTGGTACATAGTTGCAGTGGCTCAGAGACAGGAGATTGCTATGCAGTACCAGGCTGAGCTGGTGAACACCATGCAGAGCATCTACACCGACTATTGTGGTGAGAACGCTGAGTTCACGCCATACCAGTTTCCAGAGCTGCCTATCTTCCCACCATTCCCTGCACCATCACCACCCGCCGAGGCTGACGACGACGAGACTGTTGTTGAGTGAGCCACTTCAGGGAAGCCCTCTTGTATCGATTGCTTTATGTTTAGCAATGAGGGCATTGCTCACCTCAAGTTTGGGGGTGTTTTTAGCTATTATCTATCTATGTCTGTACTGCCATGATTAGTACTGCATACTTTAGACTTTATATATTTTATTTTCAGTATTGTGGTGCAGTCGTTTTGAACTGCGGGATTATCAGGATTATGCTTTAATTTTTATGCCATGAACTGTTTTGGTTTTTATTTTTAATGCTCTGTTTATTATAAGCATGTTTGTGGTTTATAGCCATCTTTTTGGGGCATTTACAGATTAGATGCTTGTGCCATTTGAATGGCCTTTTTACCCTATTTTGAGCTGCTATTTAGCAAGGGTTATAGTTTTCATTATTTTTGATTGTGGTTGATGACGAGCGTCAAGTATCTGTGCCTATCTCTTAGAGTCGTGTCAAGCATGTATGAGCTAGGGGTTGTTCAATTGATAAGTTTAGACTGTTATTGATCTGTCCTTCTTAGCACGCACCGACCAACTGTTTTTAACTAGTTATTTTTCGAATTTAGTTCGCGTGTTTATTGCTTTGAAAATTTGTTCACTCTTATAAACTTTCATTTGTACAAGGTAATAAAAGACTTAGACGTTTATACAGTTTTGGATCTTGGTTGCTAGCATGTTGACATTTATAAAAAAAATAGAAAAAAAGAAATATGAATGAAAATAGAATAAAAATAGAAAAGAAGAGTTTATATTGAAAGTTTTGCGGTGGGTCGAGATGGAGCGTAAAACGCACTCGCCCATAAACGCAGGGCCGATATCTAGATGGAGCATAAAATGCACTCGCTAAATAATCTTCGTTTGGGTTGTAAAATCTTAGTTGGCATATGTTGATTACGTGGCCTTTACTGCTCGAGTTATTAGATTCATAGGGGTGTTCTACACCTAGTGCCCTAAAGTTGTCTGGCTTGGGACTCACTGATCAAAAGTTCATTCATGGGTAGTTCTGAATAGCCTAAGGTAATTAAGTACTGTCCGAGTCAGATTTTACTGTCGTCATGCTAGAGTCTTTTAGATCTTTTCCTGCAGTTGCGTCTTATTCTTAATGCTTGTTGAATGCTTAAGTTGCGAAGTATGCATATTAGTATTAGCAATCGACTGTGCGAACTTATTGGAGCTATGATTAGTTAGGACGGTTGGTCTCCACACACACACATAGAATGGATCGAATACAGTCTTATGCTTGAAATTGAATGAACCCCTATTCATGTCAGTGTTTGCCCTATTCTCTGGGAGTGGCTATGATCGAGCTTTGAAGCCATGTCACTACTTTACTGTTTTATTTTTCTTTCGCGTGTGTTGCATTTTTAGTGTTATGTTAGTTAGTTTGCTCGAGGACAAGCAAAGACTTAAGTTTGGGAGTATTTGATGGGTGGGATTTATACCCGCGAATCGGATACTTTATGACTTAAATAGTTGCCTGTTCTCGTAGATTTTATATGTTTTCATATGATTATAGTGTTGTTGTGCTTAATCGATGAATTGCAGAGCTTTACAGGTGTTTTCTAGCATTCAGGGGCAAAACAATCATTTTCTATACACTGGCGCCGCAGCGCCAATGCCCAATGTTATTCTCGCGCCGCGGCGCCACCTCCTTGTCTCTGCTGACATCACCTCCGCGCTGCAGCGCCATTGTTTCTTCTTTGGCTCGCGCCGCAGCGCGAGCTCCAGTTTTTCAAGCTAATGTGGCACTGCAGCGCCAAGCATAGGCTTAATGCTCGCGCCGCGGCGCCACCTCCGGTGCCCAGGCAGAGACCAAGTGATTTTGACCTAGCAAAAGGAAGGAGGAGTATATAACATGAAGCAGCTCTGCATTTCTCTCTTTCTGGAATATATACCAGACATCCTAAAACATAGAATCAAGTATTTTTAGCTTAGATTAGATTTTCTTTTGTATTTTCTCTCTCTAGTTCTTAGTTGATGTCTGTAAATATAGTTTAAGGTAGAATTAGGGAGAAGTTTGTATTTCTTTAGAGTACAAGAGCAACGAGCAACACAGAGTGGAAAGCTTGATTTGAGCGGTTTGATTGGAGACTGAAGGGGCTTTGACAGAATTTCTTCTATCCATTTATCTTCTCTATGATTGTAATCCATAAATGTTGTCTTTATTGCTACTTGTATTTGGTTTATTAAATATGAACTGATTATTGGCTCTAAGGTTATAATGGGTCCCTTTGTTATTTAAATTGACTATCTTTATCTCTTTGGTTGGCACCATATGATTTGGATTGATATATTTGTGCTTTATGATTCTCGCTAAGACATTAGTGATGATTTTGGTAATCTGCATGATATCGACAGAAGAATTGTAGATTTACACCTAAATATATTAGCATGTGATTGTGGGTTTCGACTGTATAAGTTGTGCGTAGAATAGACATATCTCTGTGCGCCACGTGCGACCTCAATGAGAACTTATGCTTAAATCCTTGTTATGATTGATTCACATAGACATATGTAGGATTGCATCTAGCTTGGATGTTCTTTTCTGTTCTATTCCCTTTAGGGAGGATCTGGAGAGGATATGTTTGTGCATACCTCGACAGAGGTGCATTAGCACATGTGCGTTCTCGGTCGACAAATTGTCGTGATCATTAAGACCAAAGAGAGAAAGGGTAGCTAGTTTGATGAAACATAACACGCCAGGTGTTCGACAGAATGCCTGTGTGGAAGTGAAGTTGTGACCTTAGCTTGAAATTCCTTAGATTTCCATTCGTTATCCATTTACTTGCTTTGTTAAGTAGTATAATTAGATTAATCACCCTTCTATTTATTGCTGTTCGAATAAGACTTTAGCGATACATAGTCGGTGTTTGGTAAATATTAGTCATAGTTCCTCGTGGGTATGACACTCTCCTTATCACTGTATTACTTGTTAAACGGCGTATACTTGCGCGTGTTTAGTGATCTGTTTTCCGACCAACACCTCACAATCGTAACATATTAACAATTTACATTTATATGTAACATACATTACTCTATCATTTTATTTAAACATGTCATAATAAGAATTTAATTCATTAAATTCTTATTTTAATTATTTTACATTAATTTCCTATTTTAATTAAGTGAATTACTCACATTATTTATGAGATTTAATTCATAATAAATTCACTTGCATAAGGCATAATAATCAAATTATATTATTCCATAATATAATTTTCAACTTAATTAAATAAACTTAATTTCCTTTTCAAACAATTTTATTTACCTTCTTTAATAGTTAAATTAATGTATGTATATATATATCTTCTACATTCACACTAAATCACATATTTCACAATATATAACACATATATACACATACTCAAAACATCTTATAATAAGAATTTTATTTATTAAATTCTTATTTTAATAATTTTCGAAAATCTGGGTTGTCACATTTGACCATTACACACACAAGGCTATATACATTTAAAATGAGATCCTTTTTCTCACTAGCATATCTTTAATTAGATATTGCTGAACTATATATATTGAGGGTAATATAGTTTGAAGAAAATAGTGAGAGATACCAATTTAAAATAAGTCCTAATTTATTTTGATAATTAATAAAAGAATGTATGCTAAAATGTTGTTAATTACAAATTCATTTACAGAATTTTTACAATGTCTAAGTTACTATCACTGTGGAACATATTAGATGATAATTAATTGGACAGAATTAAACGGATTGGTTAAGGAATTTGAGAATAGTTCTCATGGCTGAAAAGCTATCTTATATCCTTAATATGCCTATTCCTGCAATAGTTGCAGACAATGCCTCTGAGGAAGAGATTGCAACTTTTAATTGGCTCAATGCATCATGCTCGTATCCATGAGTAACGAGCTTTAGCGTCAGCATGAAACTTTGGATGCTCTTACTATATTCCTGCACATTAAGTAGTTGATGGTGAGGAAAGTAGGACTAATAGATATCAGATATCTAAGGAACTCTTTCGATCTAGAATGACCGATGACTCTACAATACAGAAAAAACTCCTTAACATGATCAATTTGATTGAGCAGTTAGGACAACTAATATTTAATGGCTGGAGAGTTGAGCCAATATTTGATCTTGCATTCACTCCCGGACTCCTTCTCACAATTGTTGTGAATTTTTATATGAACAAGCTAGATATCTGCCTCGCTAATTTGCTTAACATGTTGAAAAATGTTGAGAGTCACTTTCCAACTAAGAAAGACCAAGTCTTACTGGTAGGGGCCAAAAGATCTTCTGAAAAGAAGAACGATTTAAAGAAGGACGATTCAAAGAAGGTAAATAGAAAGGCAAAAATAAAGGATAATAAGAACAAAACTGATACGGATAGCAAAGAAATTTGCTTTCACTGCAATAAGCCTTGACAGTGGAAAAGAAACTATGAGAAGCATCTTGCAGAGGCTAACCAGAAGAAGCTTAGTGAAGCTTCGGTTACAGTTTTGTTCATGATTGAAATAAATTTTTCCTTAAGTCAAGGTTCTACTTGGGTATAGGATACCGACTTTGGTTATCATAAATATAGATTTATGAAAGGACCAAGTAGAAGTAGAAAGTTAAACAAAGATAAGTAGTACTATGTGTGGGAAATGAAGCAAAGGTTGATACATTAACCATAGGAACTTATAATGTAGACACTCGAATTTTTTTTGCATACCTGTTACTGACATTGCAGGAGAGAGATAACCCTGGAAGACAGCTCAGTTTAATCTCGGAGATAACCCTGGGATACTCAGTATTACCATCTCAGAGATAACCCTGAGACATGCAGCTCAGACCCGGATACCACCGGAAGTTTCAACCTCAAACCTAGAAGCAACACCGGGAGTTTCAGTTTCAACCTCGGAGATAACCCCGAGGCATGCAGATGCAGATGCAGTTCCAGAGATAACTCCAGAAATGCTTGTTTCAAACCCATGCAAACAGCTTCAGAACACTCGGTAAAAGCCTCGAGGCACTCATGCCACAAACCCGGAGATAACCCTGGGAAGTCAGGCACATCTCAAAAACAACCCTGAGGACGGTCAACACCTATAGCAGTCCAATCTCAGAGGTAACCCTAAGCAACGACCGCTAACACAGCTCAAACCGGAGATAACCCCGGTGAAGGGCAGGACCGTTATTTTGCCATCTCAATTCCACAATCGCGCCGTCTCAATAACAACATACATTCATTCTACACAGCTATGTCCCACAAGAACCAAGGAAGTCCAGTCCCGAGTGACTACTGCACAAGACAACACACCGAATAGAGTTCGAAGCTTGAAGAGATAGGGCATGGTCCCATCTTCCTGACTTCTTACAACCTCTAATTCCATGTCATTGTGTAGCTCTCAACAACGTCGGTCCAAAATAGGTCTTGTACACCTCAATCGGATGCTCGAATTGTAGTTTTGAAAGTTTAAGTAGACATCATAGTGCACATGTGCACGTACTTCGAGACGGCAGGACTTGCGGAGCTCGGGTTACCCTGGGTAGCCGCAGGTACATCTGCGGTCCTCCTATAAATAGAGGGCTTGGGGTGGCCATTTTGTAAGAGAAAAAGGCGAGGAAGCCCTGTCAAATTTGCTCTGTACACACCCTAAACTGAGTGTTTTCTCATTTTAAACACTTGTAAGCTCACATATAGCTGTATTTCTATCGGCGGGAGCCGAGTGTTCATCCTTTTCAAGTTATTAAAGTCTTCTTTGGCAGTCCACTGTAAGCCTTCTTACACACTTTAAAGCCTTTCTCTTCATCTTTGCACACACCATTCTTTACGTTGAGAGTCGTGCGGTGTGTGTATGCCCGGACTTTGGTCCATGGTTTCATTTCAGTTTGTATATACATATATTTATATATGGACTAACATTATCGAGTTATGCCTCGATTGAGCCTAGACTTATGTCTGGAGCGTTTATTGGCTTTCGTATATATATATATATATATATATATATATATATATATATATATATATATATATATATATATATATACATTTCGTTCCGCTTGGAGTTGACTTCTTGGCGGTTGACCTTTTTACTACTTGCTTTGCATTTCATCCCGCCTGGAGTTTACTTCACGGCGATTGATCGTTTTTACAGCTTTCTTTACATTTCTGATCCCCCATGGAGGTGCTTCGTGGTGGTTGATCATGTCAATATATATATTTACCGCTTTTATATATTTACATTTTCGATCCCCTTTGGAGGTGCTTCGTGGTGGTTGATCATGTCTGTATATATATATTTACAGCTTATATATATAACTGCTTACTACTTTTTATATAAATTGCGGCATCATGTGAGACTAGGAATCATGTGATCACATATTTAGTATACTGAATCTAGATTCGGTTCCCGTGATGGACATTTTCGGCTGTAATCAGCTTGTAAATTTATTCACGATGTTTGGATTTCCTCAGATGGTTTTCATGCCCACGAGGAGTTCGGCACTGCTTTGTACATTATTTTCTCGAAGATGCTTCGCATCTCGAAAATAAAAGAAATCAAGCCGAACACATAATAAAATGGAGGTATCAAAAGGTCTCAATTACTATTGAGCATAAGGGTTTGAAAAACCTTTTTTACAAAACTTCATTGATATATCTTGTTTAAAACTGAATTTTTACATAAATTCAAACCCTGTGTATATAGGTGCGAACGAGGCCTCGCACTACTTCCAAATAACAACATATTGACCCACATACACATTCATATAATAGTTTCTTGAAAAATGGCGGTCACCGTTGTAACACGGATGTCGGGTGGTTCCTAACACCTTCCCTTCGCATAAGCAAGTCCCCGGACCCTAATGAATCTCGGTTTCACAGGCCCGTTTAGAAGTGTCACATCATTGGGTCAATGTGCAAACCTTTTCTCGGTTGTGTTGGTACAATCAGTTAAAAATCCAACTGGCGACTCTTACAGTCAAATCGTCGACATATAAATGTCGAACCTTTTCACAACTTATTTTTTCAAATAAATCTCACCTAAAATGAGAACACCAAAGAACAAGAACAGAAAAGGGACAAAAAAAATCCCGACGTCGACAGGTGGCGACTCTGCTGGGGACAACAGTAAGAGGACTTAAGCCGCTTTACAATCTTTTCAAAATTGTTATATGCTTGTGTATGGATGCTGCATTTACATTTGATGGATGTGTATGAATGCATATAATTACTGCACTTAATGCTTTACACTATATCTGCTTGTGATATTAGTGCTTCACACATGTCATCATTTTCATAAACGGTGAGATACGTTGTATGTGAATGAATGTTGTGTGGTTCCTCCATCAGGAGGCTATCCTGTCGGTGTTTGATTACTGGACTCGTAGGAAGACTAATTCCAACGAGGCTCAGGAAAGGCACCACCCAAATTCGCTCCAGTTGAAAGACCGGATTAACTTCCCGTCTAGTAAATTGCGATGATTTGGGAACCTTCATGCCAAAAAGTCACAAGAGAAAACCTAAGATATGCCAGCCTCTGATAAAACAAACTCGGAGGAAAGTCTCTTCATGCTTTCTCATTTCAAAATTACTCGTAAATTCAATTACTTGTAATTTCATTCCATATTGATCTCTATGTAATGAGAAATATGAAGAAATATGTGCACATGCATATTTAAATTTACATGCTATCCTGTATTACAAACAGCTAACATCCGTTTTGTAGGATAATATTCCTAAAATAGATACATCACATAGCATGTAAACATTTACACATTCCCTAAAGACTAAACTATACAAGTCTTTCGCAGGGAAACAATCGGACCCATTACCCGTTCAAAATCAAAAAAGGCCACGAGCCTACAGCCAATTATGTCTTCATCTGACCAGGCTAATCCTAATCCTGTCACCTGCGAAGAATTCGACAGATGAAGTAAACAAATCACAGATTTGGCTGTTCTGCTTAAAGAACTACACCAATCTACTCAGGGTACAAGGATACCCATACATGCAAAATCCTCTACATAAGGAGGAACCCAAGGTTCGGATAAAGCCATTACAGTACCTGAGCTTCAGCTGTATCCAACCCACAAAAATCCTAATACCACCCATCTCAAAGAAGATCTAGACACCGGTGACATCAGGAAAAAGTCCTTCAAATGGAAGAAACCCTTCGTTCTATCAAAGGAATTAGAGCACACGGGAGTGTCTCATATGCAGACCTTTGTATATTCCCTGGTGTTCATTATTCTGAGAAGTTCAAAACTCCTGATTTCGAAAAGTATGATGGGTTAGGAGATCCTTACACACATTTGAAGGTGTTCATTGGAGAACTTGGATCTTATGCAGAGGACGATAAGCTCATAATGCAGCTGTTCCAAAAGAGTTTGACTGGAGAAGCCCGTTCGTGGTATACCAGATTAGACAACTCAAAGATCCATAGTTGGGAAGAGCTAGCTCATGCCTTCCTCACTCAATATAGCTTCCAGTCTCAGATGGCTCCTAATCGATACCAGATTACCAAGGTCAAGAAACAGTCCAATGAGTCTTTCAGAGAGTATGCTCAAAGGTGGAGGCGCCTTGCTGCTCAAGTTATTCCCTCTATGAATGAGTTAGAGATGGTGATGACCTTCATAGACATACAAGAAGCTCCTTTCTATGAGAGGGTCTTAGCTAGCATTGGCAAACCATTCTCTGAAATGATTAAACACGGAGAGATGCTGAGATGGGGTTGAAGTCAGGAAAGATTCAAGACCTAGCTGCCCTTAAAGCTGTTGCAGAACTCATCTAGTCCGGAAATTATGGAAACAACCCCTGGAGGGTCCATAAAAAGAAAGAGGAAGATGTTTTCTTGATACTACAAGGTCAGAAGGGCAGTCAGAATATGCCTATCTAAAGGAGAAATTACACTCCCTTTCAAGCACAGTCTCCAAATCCTCCATTGCCTAAGGGTGGAGAAGCCAAATGCCCTCGAGTGTTCATACCCCTGGGGTACTTACTCAAGAACATTCTCAAGCTTCTGATGACTCAGAAGAAAATCACACATCTTCTTCCACCCGCCAACCCGAATGGGAAGGGTTTCAATGCTACTCGAAAGTGTGCTTATCATGCCGGGGCACCTGGACATGATACTCAGGATTGCTGGGCCTTGAAACATAAGATCTAAGATTTAATAGACAACAGTGAGATTGTGGTCACAAAGCCAGATCAACCTCACGTGCAAGATAACCCTCTTCCTCAACACAAAGAGGAAGAGGTCAATATGATTAATTGGAGCAGTGGACAGAGTTCCAATTTTAATGGTGAATCATCCCAGACCATCAAAGACGGTGTTGACAAGTGGGATTATGCAAAGTTCCAGTTTGTGATGGAACAAAAGATGAAAGCTCTATGTAAGCAAATTGAGCAATTGGCAGAACTGGTGATCCATCAGCATCAAATCACACGCTAATTAGTCAGCTAGGAGCATGCTAGTCTCCTCCCTTTTGTTATGAATACTCCATCATCACCTTCAAAAAAGGAAACACTCGAGTACAAAGTTGCGAAGAGAGCAAGTGCCAAAGCCCATCGGGATTTTACCAATATAAGGGAATTTACATATTTGGGCCAACCTATGGAGGAGATATTTCAGATGTTGATCAATGAAGGAAGGATTACCTCACTTCTACCTCCAATAAATCCACGTTTAGGACGGTTCAATTCTGATGGTGTATGTCAATATCACTCCCATTCTCGCGATCACAGCACAGAAGAATGCTGGGCACTTCGCCACCTTATTCAGAATCTAATTGACAGTGGTGTCCTGTAACTGGCAGACGACGATACTGTGCTATTTAAAAGTGAAAATACTTGTCCTACTAAATGGAAGGGATTGGTAGCAGTTATATCCGCTGAGGCTGATGGGACTGTAAGACCATTCATAATACAAGCAATTCAACTCAAAGGAGTTGACAATCCTTTGAAAGTGGCTGCACCAGAGCCAATCAGCTTACCCTTTAGACCACAATATCTTGTTATCAGCTTACAAAAAGTCCCCTAGAATTATGGAGAAGCTGAAGGATCCACCTCGCATACAACTGTTGCAGTGTCGAAGGAGAATCCACTGTATCTTCCCAACGGGTGATGAAGCCCACCATCAAATCAAAGGGGAAAATTCCCATGGAGAAAATTAAAAAATTCCTCCGTACTATGGGTCATAATGAAGCCAAGGTGACTTTAAGCTTAAGAGAAGCTCCACATCAAATTTCAATATTGGACTTAGTTTTCTCTTCCGAGGATCACAGGAAGATTCTACTGAAAGTTTTGGAAGAAGCCTACTTGCCGAAATCAGTGGATGTGAAAAAATTTCAATATTTGAATGATCATATTTTTAACAACAATGTGATATCTTTCACTGATGATGACATACCGCCCGAAGGGACCGGTTATTGCAAGCCGTTGCACATTACGGTTTTGTCCTCCAGATACATGCTAGCTGGAGTCTTGATAGATAGAAGTTCGTCTTTGAATATCTGTCCTTATGCTACTTTGGTAAAGATGAACATCAATATCAATCGTATCCGAAGCAGCCATACGATTATTAAAGCTTTCGACGGATCCCGACGAAACTTTGTCGGAGAGATTGAACTGCCAGTGGAGATTGGTCCCCATACATTTTGCGTATATTTTCACATTCTCAAAATAGATATGGGATACAACCTGCTATTGGGAAGACCGTGGATTCATATGGCTGGGGCCGTCCCCTCCACTCTTCATTAACAACTTAAATACATTATCAACAATAGCCTAGTCACTGTCAATGCTGAGCCGAAATGTCCGGAACAAGGTGACATGCCACTCATCAGCTTCAATTCAGAAGTTGAGCCGGTCAGTTTTCATGCCCTGGAGGTGAGCAACACTCAATACCACCCTATGGGGGCGCCACCTCTCATACCCCAAATTTCTGTCGAAGAAATGTCGGCCACTCAAGAAATGATGTCATTGGGTCATCAGCCTGGACAAGGGCTAGGTAAAAATCATTAAGGCATTAAGCGCCCGATTCAAATGCCCAGTCAAATCGGGACAGTCGGACTAGGCTATTCTGCCAGTTCTAGTCAAAGGAATCTGTATAAGTATAAGTAGATTCCTCTAGCTTCAGCTACACGACAATTATCTCCACCTGCAAATCATGAGCCCACACAATCTCTGGTAAAGGTGCTTGCCCATGTGATGGCCATGTTATTTCCTAAATCGGTACCGGTAAAGGAAAAAGAAGTCTTTGTTCCAGATCCCAAAGTGAAAGAAGAGGAACGAAGAATCAAACAAGACATCGTCAAGATGATGTCAGGCATACGCATCATTGTCCATGATGAACATACAAATAGATACACCCCAGACGATGATTGCCCAGACATAATGGTCATCATTCGGGAGAAGAAGGACGATGACAGCCCCTCCATCACTGTAGTCCACTCAGACTTTGCCCTTGACAATTGGAGCAGCACTCCTTGCATTGGTCGACAAGGGTAAAACGGGTAAAAACTCCTTCTGCCTTGTAGATAATAATAACTGCTTACTTTTCTGTACAATATTAGTAGTTATTTTATTAGTACATGCTAACACTTTATATGATTAAATAGTTTCATATATATTAAGTGAAAGCATATTTTGTTTCAGGACTCTGAATTTAGATGTGCATGTACTTACTGATAAGATGCCTCTTCTCCACAAGGATTGTAACTTTGATGAAAAGTTGGACTCAGACTTGATGGAAATACAATACGACATTGAGATACCTCAGGAGATCAAAGAATGGGTCGAAGATAAACTTAAATCCAACCTTGATCAAACCACTTCCTTCAATCTCGGAACCTTAGAAAGCTCTAAGTTAATCCAGATTGGTTCAGACCTCACTCCAAACCAAAGGAATGACATGGTTACACTACTAACCTAATTCCAGGATGTGTTTGCATGGTCTCATGAAGATATGGTGGGTTTGTCCACTGATATTGTCCTGCATCGCCTTCCCATTAAAGAGGGATTCAAGCCCGTCAAGCAGAAGCTCAGGCGATTGAAACCTGAGTGGAGTTTAAAGAAGAAATTGTGAAATAATTTCAATCTAGTATTATCATGGTGTCCACCTATCCGGAATGGATATCCAACATCGTTCCTGTACCTAAACCTGGTGGAAAGGTGAGAGTTTGCGTGGATTACCAGGATCTGAATAAAAGCTTGCCTTAAAGATAGCTTTCCCGTGCTATTTATCCACATTCTCATTGACAATACTGCTCAATACGGTATGTACTCCTTTCCTGATTGCTTTGTAGGGTACCACCAGATCATGGTTACTGAAGAGGATCATGAGAAAACTGCTTTCATCACGCCTTGGGGAACCTTTTGCTATAGACAGTTGTCGTTCGACCTCATCAATGCCGGAGCCACCTACCTGCGAGCCATGATGGCTCTTTTCCACGATTTAATGCATAAGGAGATAGAGATCTATGTGGATGACATCATTGTCAAGTCCCGGAGGGAGGAAGACCACTTAGACCATCTCAGAAAGCTCTTCAACAGGTTGCGTAAGTATAACTTGAAGTTAAATCCAGCCAAGTGCGTCTTTGGCATTAAATCAGGCAAATTGCTAGGATTCTTAGTCAGCTACAAGGGGATTGAGCTGGATCCCACCAAAATCTAGGCCATTATAGAAATGCCCATTCCTCAGACAGAGAGGGAAATACGAGGATTTTTGGGAAGAATCAATTTCATTAGCAGGTTCATTTCTCAACTCACAGGAACCTGTGAGCCCATCTTCAAGCTGTTAAGGAAGAACTCCTCCATGAAATGGAATGATGAGTGCCGAAAGGCATTCCTCACAATCAAAGAGCAGCTACTTAAAGCTCCTGTTTTGGTACCACCCAGGGATGTTGTTCCTCTGTTCATGTACCTGTCCATAAGTGACAATGCCATGGGCTGCATGCTGGGACAGAAAGATGATAGAGGCCAAGAACGAGCTATCTATTATCTCAACAAAAGATTCAGCAACAGTGAACACAAGTACACTCTGATTGAGAAGACTTGTTATGCTTTAACATGGGCTTCCATGAGGTTACAACATTACCTCCATGGTCACACAACCCATCTCATATCCCTCGTGGATTCTCTCAAGTATGTGTTCAGTAAACCCATACTGAACGATTGTCCAGATGGCAGTTGATCCTATAATAATTTGACATCGTTTACGTGACGTAAAAGTCCATTAAAGGACAAGAAATTGCGGATCAACTGGCTGCCACACCTTCAGGGGATTTTAAACTCTTAGAAACATACTTCCCCGATGAGGGAGTAATGGCATTTCAACAACACCATCAGTACGATACATGCCTTACATGGAAAATGTATTTCGATGGAGCTGTAAACATGGAAGGTTCTGGGATTGGAGCAGTTCTAGTATCCGGTATGGGGGAGCAGTATCCCGTCGCCGTCAAATTGTAGTTTGTCAGCACCAACTACACAGTTGAGTATGAAGGCTGTATCATGGGGCTAAAACTTGCCCGTTCAATGGGCATCAGGCGGTTAACTATCTTTGAGGATTCGGAGTTGGTAATCAGACAATCCACGGGAATCTATCAAACCAAAGAGCTACATTTGCTGCCTTACCATCGACAAGTTTTATAGATGGCTTTGGAGTTCGAAGAGATCTCTTTTCTACACATTCCCCATAACAGGAATGACTTTGCAGATGCGCTAGCAACTTTGGCCTCCTTGATTCACATACCTGATAAGGAACACATGCCAATCATCATATTTTCCCGACAAAAGGCACCAGCCTATGGGAACTATGTTGGAGAAGTATCGGATGAGCTACCTCCCATCCTACACCCTTGGTATCAGCATATCAAGGAGTACATACGGGATGGATCTACACCCACTGAGGCGAGCCTGACTGAGAAAAGGAAGATCCATCAATTTGCTATGAAATTTTACCTGAGCAGAGATGCACTCTACAAAAGAGATGCAGGACTAGGTCTCCTCAGATGCCTGGACAAGGACCAAGCTCAGAGGCTCATGGATGAGGTTCATGGTGGAGTATATGGCCCACACATGAGCGACCCTCTACTTGTTAAGAAGATCCTCAAAAGAGGACATTACTGGCTTACCCTCAAGGTTGACTGTGAGGATCACGTCAAGAGATGTTATCAGTGCCAAATTTATGGGAATGCTATCCACACCCCTCCAAGGGAGCTCCACAATATGAGTTCACCCTGGCCCTTCTCAATGTGGGGAATAGACGTGATCGGGCCCATCGAGCCCAAAGCCAGTAATGGACATCGGTTTATTTTCACCATGATCGACTACTTCACCAAGTGGGTAGAAGCAGTCTCCTTCCCCAGGGTTACCAAAGAAGTCATCATTGCTTTCATCAGAAACAATGTCATCTGTCGATATGGATAACCAGAGATAATTGTGTCAGACAATGCTAAGAACCTCAACAACAAAATGATGGAGGAGTTATGCAGCAAATTCCACATCAAGCATCTTAACTCCGTTATCTATCGTCCAAAGATGAATGATGTTGTTGAAGCGGCTAACAAAAATATCAAGAAGATCATGCAAAAGATGTCCACTAACCACAAAGGATGGCCTAACTTATTGCCTCTGACTTTGTTAGCCTACAGAACATTAATGCGCACTTTCACTGGGGCAACCCCCTATGCATTAACCTATGAGATGGAAGTAGTGCTCCCCATAGAAGTGGAAATGGAATCCCTCAGAGTGTTAATAGATGCTCAGCTGGATGAAGACCAGTGGGTACAGGACAGGTATCACCAATTGTCTCTAATAGACGAAAGGCGAACCGCGACTATCTTCCATGGTCAATTATATCAACAAAGGATTGCCAGATCCTACAACAGAAAAGTCCAACTACGGTAGTTTAAACAACATGACTTGGTTTTAAAGAAGATCATTGACAACCAAGATCAGTCCAAGGAAAAATTTGCTCCAAACTCGAAAGGCCCGTTTATTATCAAGGAGGTATTGACAGGAGGCGCTCTCAGATTACAAGAAATGGACAGCGATGAATTTCCACAGCTCATCAACTCGGACACCGTGAAACGGTACTATGTTTGAGGTTACCATCAAGAAAACATCCTGGGTTTGGATCATCAGATCACCAGTTATTCCGGTTCTTTAACCCTTCATCATATATAACTCTTTTTCACACTTTGCCCCTCAGGGAATTATACTCTTCAAGCCAGCAGCCTGGTTTCACTCCATTTTAAACTTTTCATACAACTTCGGTTATCCCACTAGGGATTGAACCTTTCACACTTGCAGTTTGTGAAACAAACCGGGTCAAATCCCGAGTCTGAAACAAATCTCAGGTCAAATCCCAAGTCTGAATCGAATCAAATCCATCAAAATAAGAACTTAAACCACTGGCCCAATAGTATCTTCTTGGATCATCTAAGCCCACCACAGGCTCACCCAAAAGGTCATGACTTGAAGGTACTATTGGTAGTAACTTATTTTTATATATGTAGACAAATTTTTTTCCTATCTTTCGATGTGGGACTGGGGTGTTACAAACTCCCCCACTTAAATTTTTGACGTTCCCGTCAGAACTGATGACACACACGGCCCAAAGATCTTTGCCTCTCTAGCCATTGTGGGATAATACTGGCTGGCTTTGTGTCCCAACCTCCGGCAACCCGATCGGATGACCCGACCCTAGCTTTTGAGAGTCGGCTTTGATACCATATGAAACAACCCGGGTCAAATCCCGAGTCCGAAACAAATTTCAGTTCAAATCCCAAGTTTGAATCGAATCAAATCCATCAAAATAAGGCCTCAAACCACTGGCCCAATAGTATCTTCTTGGGTCATCTTATCCCACCACAGGCTCACCCAAAAGGTCATGACTTAAAGGTACTATTGGTAGTAACTTATTTTTATATATGCAGACAAATTTTTTTCCTATCTTTCGATGTGGGACTGGGGTGTTACAGTTTGTCCCAAACATGGGATCAAACTTTCACACTTGCAGTTTATCCTGAACTTAGGATCAAACTTTCTTTTCCCCCGCAGTTTGTCCTGCACATGGGATCAAACTTTTTATTGGCTACAAATCGTCTTGAGGGGCGAACTATGTCAACCTGATCTCCCCGATACCCGGGAGTACGTAGGCAACCATTTTATATGGCCCAGTCGCAATAAAACAAAAAAATAACAAAAATATTTCTACACCCTTCTCTACACCCTTTCTGCCACATACAACGTTGAACCTTTTACACCAGGTTCGAACTACACAGACCTGATCTCCTCTTCAACAAAAGTACGTAGGCAGCCATTCATGGTTCGGTCTCATCCCCTACCAAAACACAAACACTTGTCAACGGTACTGGGATCAAACTTTAATCCATTGCATTTCATCGGCTTCAGACCTCAGGGATGGAATTACCTGACCTCCCCATGTAAACGGGAGACTTGGCGACCATCTAAGCTGCGGTTTATTCCTCAAAAAGTAACACCAATCCATAAGAGATGGAATTAACTAGGCTCCTCCTAAATAGGAGTATTGGCGACCATCTGTGGTGCGGTCAACCTCAGAGAGGAAAGCCACATTCCTCTCCACATTTTCATACAGAAACCAATCCCAAGACACCAAAAAGATAGTAGGGGGTATACACAGATCAATGATCTATTCTGAAAGATCCAGAGACAACTCAATGTCCATCCATCAAGGAGGAATTCAGAATACATCAAGATCATAAGCCCGAAAGAAGCAGACAAATATCAAGCACGCAACAAAGCATATCTAAAAGGGAAGTAATCAAAAATATATTTTCCTACTATATATATAATGCTGTTTGATATATACAATATGAACTGTACATGACAAAATGACTAAGCTAGTTTGTGTAGAAAAATACAAGCCCATCTATAAATCAGTGTAAATGCGAGCTATCAAGCCCAACATGGCATCTCTCTCAGATGAAGGAGGTAAAGTTGTGGTCTCCTGCACAAGGGTATCTACACGAGCTGACAGATCTACAACCATCTGTATGGTGACATGGTGCTCATCAATGTATGTACTCATCTCTACAATCATGCCAGTAGTAAGGGACCTCACTGTGGTACTATCTGTAACGGCTACATCCCGGGCAGATATAGCTACATCCCGCTCAACTATCATGGCATCTCTGGCTGATCTGACCTCATCCCGCTCCTCAATAGCGGCATCTCTATGTACTAATGCCTCGTCTCTCTCTAATAGAGCGACATCTCTCCCATCAAGAGCGGTCAACATCAAGGCTCTAGCTTTATCCCTCTCAAAGGTCATCAAATGGAGACTCTGCTCGAAGTACTGTTCTGAATGCTGAATCACGACAGTGCTAGTACTGGGAGAATCTAAAAGAGCTACTAGCAACCCAGTAAATGACTCCTCCTCTGTGTGGGAATCAACGTCCTCTACGGGCTCTCCACCATCTGAATCAATACTCGGCACTGTGGATACTGTCGCAGCCAATGAAGTCTCTGTATCCATCCACGCAAAATACTCTAGCGAACAACCTGAATGGCTAATAGAAAAAGCAGCTATTTCACACTGATCCCAACATGCATACACTCGGGATCGGTCCTCTGCTGATAGATGGCGAGAGGCTAAATGTTGACCTAACGCCCCATTAAAAGGATGTAAATCCTAGAACTAGTTAAACTATGACATCACGGCTAGGGGGTGGTAAGTAGTCATGCCCCTCAAACCAGACAGAGGGAGATAATCCATGCCCGGAGCATGAGTAATGAAGCTGTAAGGTGAGCAGAGCCCTGTGCACGGCAGGATGCCAAACGGATCTCTGATCTCCGCCAAGAATACCGACCAAGACATAGCGTATGTACACTCTGATGGCTGAAAGGAGTAAGACATAGCTATATCACGGGTAAAGCAGTACCCGTGTCGGCGAAAAGTGCCAATCGGTCTCAAGTGTGACATAAACCACACGTACAACATGACCGAACTGCCTGTGAATACCCTTGCAGGGTAGGTGCTACAAAACGTGACCGACCTCAGCGTCTCCGCCACAATCATCGGAATGATGGTATGACCCTCCCTGAGAGCTCTCAATGCCATGATAATACCGATGTCCAGCTCATCCATACACCGTGGCATGTACACATACACCACTACGCATATCACGAATACATCCACCCTGGCCACATGCCACTGATCCTCTGGTGTGGTGAAATCCCCAAAATACCGAGCATAGCTGTTTAAGGAGCCAAATCTATCTATCAGGAAACGCTTGGACAATACATGGCCGGATGTAATCTCATCCTCTACTACTTTACACCGTAACTCGGTGAGGGTCATGAACGGCCGACGCATATCTCCAACAGCCATGTGAGCGCAATGTCTGTGTAAGACCCCAACCTTTTATAAATAAAATTGAATTTTCTCTATTTATTATTTTGAAATAGTAAGGGTTGATTTGATTAATGTGGTAAGTTATGGGTAAAATGCGCAAATATCTTAATTAAGCAAGTGGTTATAAAATATTCATTGTTGTTGGAGAATATTCGTTTGGTCATGAAATATTCTTACTGTCGGGGAATATTCGTACGATGGCGCAACCTTATGTGGGCTCCATAACGGAAAGCGATTGGATGAAGAAAACGACAAGTATAAGTTTTTTTATAAATAACGGCATAGTTGTTACCGTTAACACTATTGGAATACCCGGTGGTTAAAACACATTAATACGCGGTGTTACACAGTAGCACATGGTGTTGCACCAATTATTGATTCTTACGTAAGAAGTCACTACTCAATAATTGTTACAGTAATCACTGTTCAATATTTTATTTTATTAATTTAATAATTGCTACGTTGATATTTTATATTATTGTTGTTTCAATAATTATCACTGCACAGTATTTTCTATTATCAGATCAATAATTCATATTATTTGAATAATATTATTAGATAGCATTATTGGTAATATCTAAGGAAGTTCTATCTAAGGAGATGTTTGATCACCTAATTGTGCGCTAGTAAGGAGAAATCCTTATCGGAAAGCCCCTTCTTTCCTAAAAACGACCTGGTTGCCAGTATTGTGATTCTGTAATATTATTTGTGAATAATTAATTATTGATTTATATGATAAAAAAGTATTTATTTATGTGGATATAAATGGAGGAATTTTTAAAAAAATGACAATTGTTGAAAATTGATATTTTATCTTTTTTGATAAAATAATTCATTTAAATATATTATTATAGTTCAATAATATAATAATGGTGATATTTTTACGATGAATGTGTGATATATGAATAAATGAGGAGGAAGGATATTTTTGTTGCAATAAATGCTAAAAACATGTTAAACATGTTGGTGGACCCCAATTTTTGACTGAAATTTGATTATAGCCTGTAAAATCGTCTGTATGTGGATTTCGGTCAATTTTTGCTTAGAATTTGGAAAAACTTAAACTTATAAAGTTGTAGAGAATTAAATTTCTTATGAAATGGACATAAGATTCGAATTTTTCTAATAAAATGACTATTTATTATGAATTATTGAAGTTCTAGAATAATTGATTTTTGGAGTTTAAAATATATATTTTAAGAAAAATGTTTTTTGCAATTGGGTGGGCCTCACATGTGTTGTAAACATGCTGAATTCAGATTTCAAGAGATGGGCGTGAATTTTTTTAATAAATATTATTATTTTATTAAATTTTCTAATTTGGTGTTCTAAGCATTTTTCTATAAATAGGGTGCTTAGGTTAGAATTAAAAATCACACTAGAAACTGAAGTTTTCTCTCTCTATATTATCGAACGTATTTTTGTGAGTATTTTGATACTTTAAGTGTTGCTATACGATACAAGTTTCTTTCAGCACTATATCTGGTATTCTAGTCAGAAGTACTGTCATTTCTAGGTAAGGGATGTTATTTTTTTTATAAATGATATTATTTCTTCCAATATCATTATGCCGAAATATTGATATAAATTTTATTGTGAAGTTTCTACCTTTTTGTGTCGGGGTTACTATTCACGTATACGACACTATTTACGAATACAACACTATTCACCAGAAAAATGAAAATTTCTCTTCTTTATCCCAGATATCTATTTTTGTTACTATCTTTGATTGTATCCATGTTTTGATCTTTATTTTTGAATTTTACTCCACTATGGTATATTATGGGGTGTTTTTGAACATGGATAAGCCGAAGCACAAATCCCTAATATTTGTTCTTTTATCTCACTAGATTCGTTTTCTTTAAAATATTTTTATCATTCTCAGATCTAAATGATGATATTACTGAATATCTTTGGCCTGCAATGCAAAGATGAATGATTAACTGATGAATATCTTTGGCCCGTAGTGTAAAGATGAACAGGTGTTTAGATGAACATGACCAACTGGTGATACAAATGAATATCATTGGCCTGTAGTGCAAAGATGAATATATTTGATTCAAGATGTATATTGATTGATGTTACATGGATAAAATATTATTTATGAACTTTTAAATTCATAGAAGATAGTAGATTTCATTATCTACTTAACTCTTCTAATGAATTGTTATTTCTGCCGCGAATATTGATCCGAAACTTGTTGTCTATTTATTCTATTAGATTTTTCCTTGTTGAGGACTAACGATAATTTGTTCTATATTATCTTAGTTATAATATTCTTTACTGGGCTAGTTGAGCTCGCCCTTTTTCTTTTTGTTCCATTTTTCTTATCAGGAAGCGAGAATATAGCGGGAAGTAGTCGGGGTGTGGAATGATGGTTCTAGAAAGTTGTTTAGCAGTCCTCACTATTTTATAAAATAGTGTATCAATAATTGTAATGAGGACTTATTTGATTGTGGATATTGTCTAGAAGACAATATTTGTATTTTAAACTCACAATTTAAGTGTTGTCGTATTTTTCAGGACAATTGTATTAATAAAGTTGTAGTTGTTTCTGTACCATGTTTTTGGCAACTAAGAATGGGTGATGTATACCTATTTTGGGGGCGTCACAGTTGATATCAGAGCTTAGGGATATGGTCTCTTGCGGAGATCGGGGAATAGAACTAGGAGGAGAGAGATGAGTAAATCCTTCGTTAGTGTGTCCTACCTAAGCTTATTTGTTAGTCGGTCATAATATAGGGATATTATGTGATATGTTAACTTGTTTAATTAACCCTTATTTTGTGGAAGTATTTAAAAATGGCAGCTGAAAATATTAATGATGGAGTGAATGAGACCGTGGAAACACTTTTAATCAACAACCAGGAGAACGTGCAACAGGATGACAATGTTCCTCCTGTAGACATCACCACTGAGCAGATAATGAACGATGGGATGTTTAGAAGCTTTTTGCAGTTCATGCAAAATCAGACGAGGGAGACTCGTGTACAAAATACAGGTGGAAATGATAGCAACGCGCGGTTTGTCACAGCCATGCAGTTCAAAGAGTTGGGACCACCAGAATTCTGGGGAAAGCCAGACCCGATTAAGGCAGAAACGTGGGTCAAGCAAATTACCAAGATATTCGATGTCTTGGGATGCACGGAGGAACAGAAGGTTCCATTCGCCACCTTTATGTTCCGTGGTGAGGCAGATTACTGGTGGGAATCTATGAAGCGTACCCAGCCAGCCGCACTCAATATGTCTTAGGAAGCGTTTTAGAAACTGTTCAATGACAAGTACTTTCCTGAAAGTATCCGTCATATGAAGGAGGTAGAGTTTATCAGACTTGAACAGAACAACATGACTGTGTCCTAGTATGAGGCTAAGTTCGCGGAGTTATCCAGGTTTGCACCTCATTTGGTGGAGAATGAGGAATGTATGACTCGGATGTTTCTGAGAGGTTTTAAACCCGACATACGTTAATATCTCATTTCTCATAAATTTTCTCTATATTCAGATGTTGTCAACAAGGCTCAATTATTAGAGCGAGATAATGAGTATGTCCAACCGAGGGACCACAACTAGGGTCATACCGGCGACAGTAGTCATCGGAGCAATGATAACCAAAGGGGAGCAAAAAATTCAAACAAAAGCAGTAACCACTCTGGTGGTAATCGTGGCCATGATAATAGGAGAGGCGAGTCAAGTAGAAATTTTAAAAAGAAGAGATTCAACAATGATAATGTGAAGACGTCAGCACCAGTATCAACTATTTCTAAGGGAGGAGAACGACCACAGGTCGTATGCTATAAATGTGGAAAAGGGGGACACATCAGCCTAAACTGTCCACAACAGTTCAAGGTATGTTATAATTGTGAAAAGGAAGGACATATCGCTCAAAATTGTATTGTAGCAAAACCAAGTCCAGCAGGGATGGTGACTCAAAAGGCTATCCCAGACAAGACAAAGTCAGCGGTTCCTGGAAAAGCGTTTGTCGTGACTGGCCAAAATGCGAGGAACCCGAACGAGGTGATTACGGGTAAGTTAATCATAAATTCTTGCGAAGTTTATACCTTACTAGATATCGGTTCTACCCATTTATTTATCTCTCCTGCTTGTGCTCAATGTTTAAACTTGACTATGGAGAAATTAGACTTTGACTTATCTGTGGAGACTCCGTTAGGATAAACTTTCATTACATCCACTGTTTATAAATCTTGTTTGATCCAAGTTGGCACCATCACATTACCTATTGATCTTATCTCTTTAAAGATACTTGCTTTTGATGTGATTTTAGGGATTGATTGGTTAACTACTCATCATGCCAAAATTGATTATTTTCGTAAGGTTGTTAGTTTTCATATTCCTAATCAACCTGTTATACGAATTTAAGCAACCAAACCACTAAAGTCAATCACTGTCATATCAAACTATAAAGCCATTCATTTATTAAAAAACGGATGTCAATCTTTCTTAGCCCATGTCATGGACTTGAACAAAAACACGTCAGATTTGAATAATATTTCTGTTGTTAGAGAATTTCCTGACGTATTTCTTGAAGAACTTCCTGGTCTACCCCCAGAACGTGAAGTTGAATTCTTTATTGACCTTGAACCTGGTACAAAGCCCATTTCTAAAACCCCATATCGAATGGCTCCTATAGAACTTCAAGAGTTAAAGGTCCAATTACAGGAGTTGTTGGACATCGGTTTCATTCGTCTCAGTACGTCTCCTTGGGGTGCTCCTGTTTTATTCGTAAAGAAGAAGGACGGGAGTATGCAACTTTGTATTGACTACCAGGAATTGAATCATGTCACCATCAAGAATAGGTATCTGCTACCTCGTATTGATGATCTGTTTGACCAGTTGCAAGGAGCACAATTCTTTTCAAAGATCGATCTTCGTTCTGGACATCATCATCTGAAGATTAAAACTGAGGATATTTTGAAGACTACCTTTAGAACTCAGTATGAGCATTAAGAATTCCTAGTCATGTCTTTTGGATTAGCTAATGCTCCTACAGCTTTCATGGATATGATGAACCGAGTATTCAAGGAATATTTAGATTAGTTCGTTATTGTCTTTATTGATGACATCCTCATCTATTCCAAAAGCCATGAAGATCATGAGCACCATTTGAAGCTGGTACTTCAAAGGCATCGTGAAAACAAGCTATATGCCAAGTTAAAGAAATGTGAGTTCTGGCTTGAGGAAGTAGCATTCCTTGGGCACGTGGTGTCAAAACATAGAGTATCTATTGACCCGACGAAGATTGAAGCAATACAAAGTTGGGAGCAACCGAAGTTGGTGACCGAAGTACGTAGCTTTCTGGGTTTAGTTGGTTATTATCGGAGATTCGTGGAAGGATTTTCTCGAATCGCTACTCCGTTAACTCAACTGACTCAGAAGAATTCAAAATTCGTATGGAGCGAGGAATGCGAGAAGAGTTTTCAAGAGCTTAAGAGGAGACTCATTTTAGCACCTATTCTGACAATACCATCTGGTTCGGATAGATTTTTTATCAACAGCGATGCTTCAGGCAAAGGGTTAGGATGTGTTCTCATGTAACATAGGAAGGTTATAGCCTATGCCTCGCGACAACTCAAAGAATATGAGTGGAATTATCCTACTCATGACCTAGAGTTGGCAGCAGTCATTTTCGCATTGAAAATCTGGAGGCACTATCTATATGGGGAGAAAGTGGAGATATATTCGGATCATAAAAGCCTCAAATATTTCTTCATGCAAAAAGAACTCAATATGCGACAACAACGTTGGCTCAAGCTATTAAAAGATTATGACCATACCATTCAATACCATCTTGGAAAAGCGAACATGGTAGCTGATGCATTGAGTAGAAGATCATATGCGGGAATGAATGCGATGTTGTCAACACAAAGGCCCATTTTGTGTGATTTACAAAAGATGAAGATAGAATTTAAGACTCCGGGGACCCATGCGATGATGTCAAGTATACGTATAGAACCAACTTTAATCGATAAAATTAAAGTTGCTCAAGCCATAGACCCAGAGTTAATGCGTATGAAGAAGAAAGTGCAAGAAGGTGCTATTCCAAAAGTAAGAATCGATGAAGAAGGAATACTTTGAGTCAACTCCAGACTTTGGGTTCCTAATGATTTTGACTTGAAACATAGAATCATGAAGGAGGCACACAATACACCGTTTGCAATCCATCCTAGAAGTACCAAAATATATCGTGATCTTCAACATACATTTTGGTGGAGCAATATGAAGAGATAAATCGCAAAGTTTATCTCGAGGTGTTTAACTTGTCAACGTGTAAAGGCGGAGCATCAAGTGCCAAAGGGTCCATGGCAACCACTTGAGATTCTAAAATGAAAGTGGGAACACGTTACTATGGATTTCGTTACGGGTGTTCCCAAGGTTTCTCGAGGCATAGATGCGATTTCGGTTATTGTTGATAGATTAACTAAGTCTGCTCATTTCTTGTCGATATGGGAGACTTATTCCCTTAAATGTCTTGCTCATATGTACGTGAATGAGATTGTGAGGTTGCATGGCATGCCAGTATCCATAGTTTCTGATCGTGACCCAAGATTCACTTCACGATTTTGGGTTAGCTTGCAGAAAGCTATGGGCACGGATTTGCGATTCAGTTGGGTATACCATCCTCAAATGGACGGACAATCAGAGAGGACTATTCAAACTCTTGAAGATTTATTAAGACTCTGTGTCCTAGACTTCAAGGGGAGTTGGGATAAGTATTTACCTTTGGTGGAATTCTCCTACCAACAACAGTTATCAGGCAAGTATAGGTATGGCTCCATTCGAAGTATTGTATGGACGAAAGTGTCGCTCTTTAGTATGTTGGGATGAGGTGGGTGAAGCAACATTGTTGGGACCAGAGTTGGTACGTATGACTACAGAAAAGATCCAAATGATTCGACAACGTAAACAAACGGAATAGGATCGACAAAAGAGTTATGCGGATCTTCATCGAAAGGAAGTGGAATTTAATATTGGGGATCATGTATTGTTGCGTGTTGCTCCATGGAAGGGAGTTACAAGATTTGAGAAGAGAGGAAAGCTGTAAGACCCCAACTTATTATAAATAAAATTGAATTTCCTCTAATTATTATAATGAAGTGTTAATTTGATATAAAACTTTGGTTATGGGTGAAATGTGCAAATTTTGCAAAATAAGCAAGTGGTTATAAAATATTCATTGTTGTCGGAGAATATTCGTATGGTCGTGGAATATTCTTGCTGTCGGGAAATATTCGTACGACGACGCAACCATTTATGGGCCCCATTACGAATAACTGTCGGATGAAGAAAACGACAAGTTTGAGTTTTTATAAATAACGGCGTAATTATTACCGTTAACACTGTTGGAATACCTAGTGATTAAAATATAGTAATACGTGTGGTTGCACAGTAGCACACGGTATTGCACAGTATTTTTGAATTATTGATTCTTACGTAAGACGACACTACTCCATAATTCTCACAGTTTATGTGTTGTCGTATTTTGCACGCCAATTGTATTAATAAAGTTGAAATTGTTTCTGTACCATGTATTTGGCGACTCAGAATGGGTGATGTATACCTATTTTGGGGGCGCCACAGTTGGTATCAGAGCTTAGGAATATTGTCTCTGGCAGAGATCGGGGAATAGAACTAGGAGGGGAGAGACGAGTAAATTCTTCGCTAGTGTGTCCTACCTAAGCTTATTTGTTGGTCAGTCATAATATAGGGATATTATGTGATATGTTAATTTATTTAATTAACCCTTATTTTATGGCAGTTTTTAAGAATGGCAGTTGAGAACGTTAACAATGGAGTGTATGAGACTGTGGAAACACCTTTAGTCACCAATCAGGAGAACATGCAACAGGAAGACAATATCCCTCCTATAAACAACACTACCGAGCAAACGATGAATGATGGAATGTTTAGAATCTTTTTGCAATTCATGCAAAATCAGACGAGGGAGACTCATGTACAGAATACGGGTGGAAATGATGGCAACGCGCGATTTGTCACGGCCAAGCAGTTCAAAGAGTTGGGACCACCAAAATTCTTTGGAAAGCCGCATCTGATTAAGGCAAAAACGTGGGTTAAGCAAATTACCAAGATATTCGATGTCTTGGGATGAACGGAAGAATAGAAGGTTCCATTCGCCACCTTTACGTTCCGTGGTGAGGCAGATTACAGGTGGAAATCTGTGAAACGTACCCAGCCAGCCGCACTCAGTATGTCTTAGAAAACGTTTCAAAAATTGTTCAATGACAAGTACTTTTCTGAAAGTATTCGTCATATGAAAGAGGTAGAGTTTATTAGACTGGAGCAGAACAACATGACGGTATCCCAGTACGAGGCAAAGTTCGCAGAGTTATCTAGGTTTGCACCTCATTTGGTAGAGAATAAGGAACGAATGGCGCGGATGTTCCTGAGAGGTCTAAAACCAGAGATTCGACAATATCTTATCTCTCATAAATTTTCTTTATATTTAGATGTTGTCAACATGGCTCAATTATTAGAGCGAGATAATGAGTATGTTCAACCGAGGGACCACATCCAGGGTTATACTGGTGACAGCAGTCATCGAAGCGATGATAACCAGCGGAGAGGAAAGAATACAGACAAAGGCGGTAACCACTCGGGTGGTAATCTTGGCCATGATAATAGGAGAGGTGAGTCAAGTAGAAATTTCAAAAAGAGGAGATTCAACAATGACGGGAAGACATCAGCAGCAGCAGCAGCACCAACAACAAATTTTAGGGGAGGAGAACGACTGCCAGTTAGATGCTACAGATGCGGAGAGGAGGGACACATAAGTCCAAACTGTTCACAACCTTCCAAGGTGTGTTTTAATTGTGGAAAAGATGGTCATATAGCCAGGTTTTGTCAGGTAGAGAAGTTAAGTCCAACTGGGACGGCGACACCAAAGGCGACTACGGATAAAACAAAGTCGGTGGTTCAAGGGAGAGCGTTTGTTGTGACTGGCCAAAACGCGAGAAACCCAAACGAGGTGATCACAGGTAAGTTAATCTTGAACTCTTATGAAGTTTATACCTTATTAGATACCGATTCTACCAATTCTTTTATCTCTCCTACTTATGCTCAACGCTTAAACTTGACTCCGGAGAAATTAGACTTTGACTTATCTGTGGAAACTCCGTTAGAAGAAACTTTTATTACATCCACTGTGTATAAATCTTGCTTGATCCAAGTGGGCACAATCACATTACCTGTTGATCTTATCTCTTTAAAGATACTTGCATTTGACATGATTTTAGGGATTGATTGGTTAACTACTCATCATGCCAAAATTGATTATTTTTGTAAGATTGTTAGTTTTCATATTCCTAACCAATCTGTTATGCGAATTCAAGCAACCAAACCACTAAAGTCAATCACTGTCATATCAAGCCATAAAGCCATTCGTTTATTAAAAAATAGACGTTAAGCTTTCCTAACCCATGTTATGGACTTGAACAAAAACACGTCAGATTTGAATAATATTTCTATTGTTAGTGAATTTCCTGACGTATTTCCTAAAGAACTTCCTGGTCTACCCCTAGAGCGTGAAGTTGAAGTCTTTATTGATCTTGAACCGGGTACAAAGCCTATTTCTAAAACCCCATATCGAATGGCTCCTATTGAACTTCAGGAGTTAAAAGTTCAACTACAAGAATTGTTAGACATCGGTTTTATTCGTCCTCGTACATCTCCTTGGGGTGCTCCTATTTTATTTGTAAAGAAGAAAGACGAGAGTATGCGACTTTGTATTGACTACCGAGAATTAAACCATGTCACCATCAAGAATAGGTATCCATTACCTCGCATTGATGACCTGTTCAACCAGTTGCAAGGAGCACAATTCTTTTCATAGATCGATCTTCGTTCTGGATATCATCAGCTGAAGATTAAAACTGAGGATATTCTGAAGACTGCCTTTAGAACTCGGTACGGGCATTATGAATTCTTAGTCATGTCTTTTGGATTGACTAATGCTCCTACTGCTTTCATGGATATGATAAACCGTGTGTTCAAAGAATATTTAGATCAGTTCGTTGTTGTCTTCATTGATGACATCCTCATCTATTCCAAAAGCCGTGAAGATCATGATCACCATTTGAAGCTGGTACTTCAACGACTTCGTGACAACAAGCTATATGCCAAGCTAAAGAAATGCGAGTTCTGACTTAAGGAAGTAGCATTCCTTGGACACGTGGTGTCAAAACATGGAGTATCCGTTGACCCGGCAAAGATTGAAGTAATACAAAGTTGGGAGCAACTGAAGTCGGTGACCGAAGTCTGTAGCTTTCTGGGCTTAGCTGGTTATTATCGGAGATTCGTAGAAGAATTTTCTCGAATTGCTACCTCGATAACTCAGCTGACTCGAAAAGATACAAAATTCATATAGAGCGAGGAATGCGAGAAGAGTTTCCTATAGCTTAAGAGGAGACTCATTTCATGCACCTGTTCTGACAATACCATCTGGTTCGGATGGATTTGTTATCTATAACGATGCTTCAGGCAAAGGGTTAGGATGTGTTCTCATGCAACATGGGAAAGTCATAGCCTATGCCTCGCAACAACTCAAAGAATATGAGAGGAATTATCCTACTCATGATTTGGAGTTGGCAGCAGTCGTTTTCGCATTGAAAATCTGGAGACACTACCTGTATGGGGAGAAAATGGAAATTTATATGGATCATAAAAGTCTCAAATATTTCTTCACCCAAAAGGAACTCAACATGCGGCAACGACGTTGGTTTGTGCTTTTGAAAGATTATGACCATAGCATTCAATATCATCCTGGAAAAGCAAACGTTGTTGCTGACGCATTGAGTAGAAGATCATATGCGGGTACGAGTGTAATGTTGTTAACACAAAGACCCATTTTGTATGACTTACAAAGGATGGAGATAGAGTTAAAGGCTCCAAGTACCCACGTGAGGATATCAAACATACGAGTAGAACCGACTTTAATTGATAAAGTTAAAGTTGCTCAAGCTACGGACTTGGGGCTGATGCGTATAAAGAAGAAAGTGCAAGAATGTGCTATTCTAGAAGCAAGAATCGATGAAGAAGGAATACTTCGAGTCAACTCCAGACTTTGCATTCCTAACGATTCTGACTTGAAGCATAGAATCATGATGGGGGCACACAACACACCGTTTGCAATCCATCCCGGGAGTATCAAAATGTATCATGATCTTCAACATACATTTTGGTAGAACAATATGAGGAGAGAGATCACGAAGTTTATCTCAAGGTGTTTAACTTGTCAATGTGTAAAGGCGGAGCATCAAGTGCCAAAAGGTCTATTTCAACCACTTGAGATTCCAGAATGGAAGTGGGAACACATTACTATAGATTTCGTTACAGGTCTTCCCAAAGTTTCTAAAGGCATAGATGCGATTTAGGTTATTGTTGATAGATTAACCAAGTCTGCTCATTTCTTGCCTATACGTGAGACTTATTCCCTTGAATGTATTGCTCGTATGTACGTAAATGAGATTGTGAGATTGCATGGCAAGCCAGTATCCATAGTTTCGTATCGTGACCCAAGATTTACTTCACGATTTTGGGTTAGCTTGCAAAAAGCTATGGGCACGAATTTACGATTCAGTTCGGCATACCATCCTCAAACGGACGAACAATCGGAAAGGACTATTCAAACTCTTGAAGATTTATTAAGACTCTGTGTCCTTGATTTCAAAGGAAGTTGGGATAAGTACTTGTCATTGGTGGAGTTCTCCTACAACAATAGTTATCAAGTAAGTATATACATGGCTCCATTCGAGGCATTGTATGGACGAAAATGTCGTTCTCCAGTATGTTGGGATGAGGTAGGTGAAGCAACGTTGTTGGGACCAGAATTGGTACGCATGACTACGGAAAAGATCCAAACGATTCGACAACGTATACAAACGGCACAAGATCAACAAAAGAGTTATGCTGGTCTTCATCGAAAGGACGTGAAATTTAATATTGGAGATCATGTACTGTTACGTATTGCTCTATGGAAGGGAGTTACAAGATGTGGAAAGAGAGGAAAGCTCAATCCACGATTTGTTGGTCCATTTGAAATTCTAGATCGAATAGAAAATGTGGCCTATAGACTCGCATTACCTCCAAGCATGTCTCGTGTTCATAATGTTTTTTGCATATCTATGCTTCGTAAATATGTGAAAGACCCGAACTACATTATTGCGTTAGAACCAGATGAGATAGCCGAAGACTTAACATACGAGGAGGTACCTGTTAAAAACTTGGATAGGAAAGAGCATGTCCTACGCACCAAGGTTATACTACAAGTTAAGGTTTTGTGGAGGAACATTGCTATTGAGAAAATGACTTGGGAGTTAGAATCGGAAATGAAAACGAGGTACCCTCACCTTTTTGAAACACCAGGTACGTACGTCAATTTCGAGGATAAAATTTCATAAGGAGAGGAGGTTGTAAGACCCCAACTTATTATAAATAAAATTGAATTTCCTCTAATTATTATAATGAAGTGTTAATTTGAAATAAAACTTTGGTTATGGGTGAAATGTACAAATTTTACAAAATAAGCAAGTGGTTATAAAATATTCATTGTTGTCGGGGAATATTCGTTTGGTCGTGGAATATTCGTGTGACGGCGCAGCCATTTGTGTGCCCCATAACGAATAACTGTCGGATGAAGAAAACGACAAGTTTGAGTTTTTATAAATAACGGCATAATTATTACCGTTAACACTGTTAGAATACCTGGTGGTTAAAATACAGTAATACGCGTGGTTGCACAGTAGCACACGGTATTGCACAATATTTTTGAATTATTGATTCTTACGTAAGAAGGCACTACTCCATAATTGTTACAGTAATTACTGTTCAATATTTTATTGATTTAATAATTGTTACGTTGATATTTTATATTATTATTGTTTCAATAATTGTCACTGCACAATATTTTCTATTATCAGATCAATAATTCATATTATTTGGATAATATTATTAGATAGTATTATTGACAATGTCTAAGGAAGTTCTGTCTAAGGAGAGGTTTGGTCACCTAATTGCGCGCCAGTAAGGATAAATCCTTATCGGAAAGCCCCATCTTTCCTGGGAACGACCTGGTTGTCATAATTGTGATTCTGTAATATTATTTGTGAATAATTAATTATTGATTTATATGGATAAGGAAATATTTATTTTGTGTGGATATAAATGAAGGAATTTTTAGCATGAAATAATTGTTGAAAGTTTAGCATATTTTCTGTGGAATAACAATTATTTCTCCGATAAAATATTCATTCATATATATTATTATAATATATTATAATTGTTTAATATATATATATATATATATATATATATATATATATATATATATATATATATATATATATATATATATATATATATAAACATGTGGTTAAGGGACGGAGGTAATCAAAATGATTTTGGAATGCTTGGTTTTTTTTTCAACGAATGGTTGGTGGTTTGAAAAAAATGTCAGCAATTGTAGTTGCCTAACTTTTATGGGCCCTCAAGGATGAAAAATAAGAGTTTGACAGGAATAAATAATTTGTTAGGCTATTGGGTTGGTGAGAATTGTTGCCTGCAGGTTTGTTTCAAAGAGTGGCCCCCACCCATTTTGAAATTAAGATGTTAGGCATTGAAAAGTGTGGCTGATAAAGAAAAGTTAGGCTGTAGATGATTTTTCTTCTTCCGAATTTCACTATAAAAGGAGGGCAACCCTTCATCCTAAAGCACACCAAAAATCTCAAGTAATTTTACTATAGTATTGTGAGTATTTCTTTTGAGTATAAGAATACTTTGAGTGCAGTTTTTCTGCAAGATTTTCTCAGAATAATATCTGATATTCCAGTCAAATCTAGTTCTACTAAGGTAAAGGATATTATTTTTATTGCAATACTCGTGAGAAATATTATTTTCTTTCATACTTCATTCCTAAATTTGAACTTACTATGGTTAGTATTGTTTTTATAATTCCTGAAATGACTAGAAATTTCGTTTCATCTAATATCATTTCATAGGAATATTGGTCTGAACTTTTTTATCAAATTTAGAACTTTTCATGACTGGATACTATTCACGGTTACTGTTCACGGGTACTATTCATAAAAGAAAAAAAATATTTTTTTCTTTTTCCTTCCCAGTTATCTGTTGTGACCCTTATTCTTGAAATTTAATTCATATTTTGATTTTCATTCTTGAATTTTACTCCATTATGATTTATTATGGAGTATTTTTAAACTTTAATTATCTAAAGTATGAATCTCTAATCTTTGTCCTTTTGTTTCACTGGATTCGTTTTCTAAAATATTTTTCATCATCCTCAGTCTTTAATGGTGATACTTGATGAATATCTTTAGCCTGTAGTGCAAAGATGAATGATTAATTGATGAATATCTTTGGCCCGTAGTGCAAAGATGAACAGGTGTTGAGATGAACATGACCAATTGGTGATACAAATGAATATCTTTGGCCTATAGTGCAAAGATGAATATTTAATTCAAGATGTATATTGATTAATGTTACAGGGATAAAATATTGGTGATGGACTTTTAAATTCATAGATGATACTATATTTCATTCTCTACTTAACTTTTCTAATGAATTGTTGTTTCCGCTGCAGTTGTTAATCTAGAACTTGTTGTCTATTATATTCTATCAGATTTTTCCCTGTTGAAGACTAAGGATTATTTGATGTATATTATCTTAGTCATAATATTCTTTACTGGGCTAGTTGAGCTCACCCTTTTCCTTTTTGTTCCATTTTTCTTCTCAGGAGGTGAGAATTTAGCAGGAACTAGCCGGGGTAAGGAGTGATGGTCCAAGGCAGTTGTTATAGTAGTCCTCACTATTTTGTAAAATAGTGTATCAATAATTGTAATGAGGACTTATTTGAGTGTGGATATTGTCTAGAAGACAATATTTGTATTTAAACTCACAGTTTATGTGTTGTCGTATTTTGCACGACAATTGTATTAATAAAGTTGAAATTGTTTCTGTACCATGTATTTGGCGACTCATAATGGGTGATGTATACCTATTTTGGGGGATCCACGATTTATTGGTCCATTTTAGATTCTTGACCGAGTAGAAAATATGGCCTATAGACTCGCGTTACCTCCAAGCATGTCTCGTGTTCATAATGTTTTTCATATATCTGTGCTTCGTAAATATGTGAAAGACCCAAACCACATTATTGAGTTAGAACAAGACGAGATAGCCAAAAACTTAACGTACGAGGAGGTACCTGTCAAGATTTTGGATATGAAGGAGCATGTCCTACGCACAAAGGTTATACCACAAGTCAAAGTTTTGTGGAGGAACCATGCTATTGAGGAAATGACCCGGGAGTTAAAAACGGAAATGAAATCGAGATACCCTCACCTTTTTGAAACACCAGGTACGTACGTCAATTTCGAGGACGAAATTTCATAAGGAGGGGAGGTTGTAAGACCCCAACTTTTTATAAATGAAATTGAATTTCTTCTATTTATTATTTTGAAATAGTAAGGGTTGATTTGATTAATGTGATAAGTTATGGGTAAAATGCGCAAATATCTTAATTAAGCAAGTGGTTATAAAATATTCATTGTTGTCGGGGAATATTTGTTTAGTCGTGGAATATTCTTACAGTCGGGGAATATTCGTACGACGGCGCAGCCTTGTGTAGGCCCCATAACGAAAAACGATTGAATAAAGAAAATGATAAGTATAAGTTTTTTTATAAATAACGACGTAGTTGTTACAGTTAACACTGTTAGAATACCCGGTGGTTAAAACACAGTAATACGCGGTGTTACACAGTAGGACACGGTATTGCATCAATTATTGATTCTTACGTAAGAAGTCACTGCTCAATAATTGTTACAGTAATTACTATTCAATATTTTATTTTATTAATTTAATAATTGCTACGTTGATATTTTATATTATTGTTGTTTCAATAATTGTCACTGCACAGTATTTCCCATTATCAGATCAATAATTCATATTATTTGAATAATATTATTAGATAACATTATTGGCAATGTCTAAGGAAGTTCTGTCTAAGGAGAGGTTTGGTCACCTAATTGCGCGCCAGTAAGGAGCAATCCTTATCAGAAAGCCCCCTCTTTTCTGGGAACGACCTGGTTGTCAGTATTGTGATTCTGTAATATTATTTGTGAATAATTAATTATTGATTTATATGATAAGGAAAATATTTATTTATGTGGCTATAAATAGAGAAATTTTTAGAAAAATGACAATTGTTAAAAATTGATATTTTATCTTTTTTGATAAAATAATTTATTTAAATATATTATTATATTTCAATAATATAATAATGGTGATATTTTTACGATGAATATGTGATATATGAATAAATGAGGAGGAAGGATATTTTTGTTGCAATAAATGCTAAAAATATGTTAAACATGTTGGTGGGTCCCAATTTTTGACTGAAATTTGATTATAGCCTGTAAAATAGTCCACATGTGGATTTCGGTGAATTTCTGCTTAGAATTTGGAAAAACTTAAACTTACAAAGTTGTAGAGAATTGATTTTTTTATGGAATGAACATAAGATTCATATTTTTCTGATAAAAGGACTATTTATTATGAATTATTGAAGTTTCAAAATAATTAATTTTTGGAGTTTAAAATATTTATTTTAAGAAAAACATTTTTTGCAATTGGGTGGGCCCCACATGTGTTGTAAACATGCTGAATTCAGATTTCAAGAGGTGGGCGTGAAATTTTTTAATAAATATTATTATTTTATTAAGTTTTCTGTTTTGGTGTTCTAAGCATTTTCCTATAAATAGGGTGCTTAGGTTAGAATTGAAAATCACACCAGAAACTGAAGTTTTCTCTCTCTATATTATCGAGCGTATTTTTATGAGTATTTTGATACTTTGAATATTACTATACGGTGCAAGTTTTCTTCAAAACTATATTTGGTATTCCAGTCAGAAGTACTGTCATTTCGAGGTAAGGGATGTTACTTTTTTATAAATGATATTATTTCTTCCAATATCATTATGTCGAAATATTGATATGAATTTTATTATGAAATTTTTACCTTTTTGTGTCGGGGTTACTATTCACGTATACGTCACTATTCATGTATACGACACTATTCATGAATACGACATTATTCATCGAAAAAATAAAATTTTCTCTTCTTTGTCCCAGATGTCTATTTTTGTTACTATCTTTGATTGTATCCATGTTTTGATCTTTATTCTTGAATTTTACTCCACTATGATATATTATGGGGTGTTGTTGAACATGGATAAGCTGAAGTACGAATCCCTAATATTTGTTCTTTTATCTCACTGGATTCATTTTCTTTAAAATATTTTCATCATTCTCAGTCCTAAATGATGATATTACTGAATATCTTTGGCCTGTAATGCAAAGATGAATAACTAACTGATGAATATCTTTGGCCCGTAGTGCAAAGATGAACATGTGTTTAGATGAATATGACCAACTGGTGATACAAATGAATATCTTTGGCCTGTAGTGCAAAGATGAATATATTTGATTCAAGATGTATATTGATTGATGTTACATGGATAAAATATTGATTATGAACTTTTAAATTCATAGAAGATAGTAGATTTTATTTTCTACTTAACTCTTTTAATGAATTATTATTTTCGCTGCGAATATTGATCTGAAACTTGTTGTCTATTTATTCTATCAGATTTTTTCCTGTTGAGGACTAACGATAATTTGTTCTATATTATCTTAGTCATAATATTATTTACTAGGCTAATTGAGCTCACCCTTTTCGTTTTTGTTCTATTTTTCTTATCAGGAAGCGAGAATATAGCGGGAAGTAGTCGGGGTGTGGAATGATAGTTCTAGACAGTTATTTAACAGTCCTCACTATTTTGTAAAATAGTATATCAATAATTGTAATGAGGACTTATTTGAGTGTTGATATTGTTTAGAAGACAATATTTGTATTTTAAACTCATAGTTTAAGTGTTGTCGTATTTTGCATGACAATTGTATTAATAAAGTTGTAGTTGTTTTTGTACCATATTTTTGGTGACTCAGAATGGGTGATGTATACCTATTTTGGGGGCATCACAGTTTGTCTAAGGGCAAAGCCGTCAACCGCTCGTACTCCTTCAATGTAGGAGTCAACTCCTGGGTACAAAATCTAAAAACCTGCCTCTCCGGTATCCAATGCTCTAGCATTCCCTCTACAAAGCCTGCGGGAACCTGAAACATCAAGAGGGTCATCGAATGCTGTAATAGCTGATCTACAGTCACCCTATCTGTAGGTGACATACTATCATACCACAACCTCAAACGAGAGGCTATCAACACTGGTAGGGTGTGATCTATGCGGCTGACTGTCGAAGAAGACATCTGTGCAGGCCGTATCATAAGACCATCAAGGGGTCAATGCTGAATATCTCTGGATATACATACATATGCATAACATGATATATGCATAACAGATAATAGATGACAATGTGATGCATGGAATAGAAAAAAGTACATACATTCCTAAATACATCATGATCTACATACATCATCTCAGTACAGCTAAAAATATAGGAAAATGGGACACAGCCGCTCTACTACTAACAGAGGCCTATCAAAAGATATAGCAAGAATGGGGCACAACCACCCAATATCTAACAGAGGCCTATCAAAAGAGATAATGAGAATACACATCAGAAGAAGACAAGGGTGTTAATATCTACATCATCAATCCTGTCCACCTGATGTAACTCCTCCTGAGTCACTGGATCTCTATCAACAGGGATGTCAAGCCTATACAATGGAGGATCTGCGCCGACAAAGCCAAATGGGTCATCTGAGGGCCCAGCGCTTGAGCTGGAAGGATCAAAAGTATTGTCCTCTGCCGGATCTCTGCCCAAATGCTGGATAAAAAAATGTGCCCGATCTAGTCGCTGGGTCAAACTTTCAATCTGTGTCAAATGAGTCAGATTTCGGACACATGCTAGCCAATCCGTCATCGTCACGGATCCTGGAACCATATCCCCCATAAACTGAGTGGCGCGGATCTGGGCTCCAATTGTACGAGGGGACCACCAATGCTGGAATATCTCCTGAGTGCAGGGACCCTCTGACAGTGCAAAACCGTCAACACCCAATAATGGGATATCAATGACGGGTGACTGTGAAACAGGCCAATAACGTCTGCCAAGAGGCAAGATCGATATACGTATCTCTCATGTGGTGCTCCGAATGGCACACTCTTTTAAATAGAGCTCCCATCCTCCATCAGTAAAGAGAGGAACCCTACGGGTGGAAATCACCTACTCAATACCAGTCGGGTACCCATTGTAAGACCCCAACTTATTAATGAATAAAATCAAATTTTCTCTAAATATTATTGTGAATAATAAGGTGTTAATTTGATATAATACTTTGGTTATGGGTGAAATGTGTAAATGTTGCAAAATAAACAAGTGGTTATAAAATATTCATTTTGTCGGGGAATATTCGTTTGGTCGTGGAATATTCTTTCTATCGGGGAATATTCGTACGACGGCGCAACTATTTGTGGGCCCCATAACGGAAAGCGATTGGATGAAGAAAACGACAAGTATAAGTTGTTTATAAATAACGGCGTAGTTGTTACCGTTAATACTGTTGGAATACCCGGTGGTTAAAATACAGTAGCACACGGTATTACACCAATTATTGATTCTTACGTAAGAAGGCACTACTCAATAATTATTACAGTAGTTATTGTTCAATATTTTATTTTATTGATTCAATAATTGCTGCGTTGATATTTTATATTATTGTTGTTTCAATAATTATTGTTGCACAGTATTTTCCATTATCAGATCAATAATTCATATTATTTGAATAATATTATTAGATAACATTATTGGCAATGTCTAGAAAGTTCTGTCTAAGGAGAGGTTTGATCATCTAATTGTGCGCTAGTAAGGAGAAATCCTTATTGAAAAGCCCCCTCTTTCCTGGGAACGGCCTGGTTGTCATAAATGTGATTCTGTAATATTATTTGTGAATAATTAATTATTGATTCATATGATAAGGAAATATTTATTTTATGTGGATATAAATGCTGGATATATTTATTGTGGTTAAAAATGAAGGAGTTAATGTTGAGGTGTTTTATCAGTATTTTTATCGGAATGGAGGTATTAAAAATCAAATCAGGGTTTTTGAGAAATATTGCGGGGGTTATAATTTTTAATCCGACCGTTGGATCGTGGTAATTTTTGGATATGTTATTCATATATAAGTTGAGTATATGTCCACAAATTTTGAACCGTTAAAAATGAACGTATGATTTATTATGAATTTTACGAGATGACTGGTTCAGAAATTGTAGAAGTTGCGGAATTTATCATTTTGGTGGAAAATTCTAGAATTGGTGGGCCCCACTTTTGGTTGGTGAAAATGTGCTGAGATTTTTATTCAAATGTGGTGGGTGGGAATAGTAGCAGGTAAAGCCATCAAGTTGCAGGTTAAGTCTGCTTCGGCGTGCTAACATTTTCCTATAAATATAGGGCTAAGTTAGAATTGAAAATCACACCAGAATTCATAAGTTTTCTCTCTTTCTCTCTCTATATTATTGAGCATATTTTGTGAGTATTTTGATACTTTGAGAGTTGCTATTCAGCACAAGTTTCATTCAGCCTCATATACGATATTCTGATCAGAAGTACTGATATTTTGAGGTAAGGGATATTATTTATTTCACATTCTGAAGAGATATTATTTTTCGTATTCGTATGAATATTATTTCTGTTCAATATTCATAAGAAATTTTATTTCGTTCAATATTCGTGAGAAATATTAGATTCGTTTAATATTCGTAATAATTATTATTTTCGTTTAATATTTGTAAGGGATATTATTTTCTTCTTAAATGATATTATTTTATTCAATATCATTATGCTGAAATATTGATATGAACTTTTTATCAAATTTGGAACTTTTTGTGTCGGGGTTACTATTCACGTATACGACACTATTCACGTATACGACACTATTCACGAATACGGCACTATTCACCGAAAAATAAAATTTTCTTCTTTTTATTCAAGATGACTATTATGGTTACTATCTTTGATTGTATCCATGTTTTGATCTTTATTTTTGAATTCTGCTTCATAATTGATTATTATGAAGTATTATTGATATTGGATAAACTGTTATACGAATCCCTACTATTTGTCCTTCTGTCTCACTGGATTCGTTTTCTTTAAGATATTTTTCATCATCCTCAGTCCTAAATGATGATATTAATGAATATCTTTGGCCTGTAGTGCAAAGATGTATGATTACCTGATGAATATCTTTGGCCTGTAGTGCAAAGATGAACAGATGTTGAGATGAACATGACTGACTGGTGATACAAATGAATATCTTTGGCCTGTAGTGTAAAGATGAATATTTGGTTAAAGATAATTTTTAATTGATGTTACAGGGATAAAATATTGATGATGGACTTTTAAATATTAGAAGATAGTAGAATTCATTCTCTATTTTACTCTTCTAATGGTTTGCTGTTTCCGCTACAGTTGTTGATCTAAAACTTGTTGTCGATTATATTCTATTAGATTTTTCCCTGTTGAATACTAATGATAATTTGTTGTATATTATCTTAGTCATAATATTCTTTACTGGGCTAATTGAGCTCACCCTTTTCTTTTTTGTTCCGTTTTTCTTCTCAGGAGGTGAGAACATAACAGGATCTAGTCGGGGTATGGAGTGATGGTTCTAGAAAGATGTTTTAGCAGTCTTCACTATTTCAGTAAAATAGTGTTTGAATCATTATAATGAGGATTTATTTGAGTGTGGATGTTGTCCAGAAGACAATATTTGTATTTAAACTCACAGTATGTGTTGTCGTATTTTGCACGACAATTGTATTATTGAAGTTGTAGTTTGCTTTCTGTACCATGTATTTGGCGACTCAGAATGGGTATTGTATACCTATTTTGGGGGGCGTCACAGTTGGTATCAGAGCTTAGGGATATGATCCCTGACTGAGATGTGAGACAAGAACTAGGAGGGGAGAGACGGAGAATTCCTTCGCTAGTATGACCTGACTAAGTTTATTTGGTGTTTAGTTGGTCGGTCAGAGTATAGGAATAATATATGGCATGACTATTAACCCTTGTTTTATGACAGTATTTAAGAATGGCAGCTGAGAACGTTAATAATGGAGTAAATCAGACCGTGGAGACACCTTTGATCACCACCAATGGAACGTCCAACAGGAATGCAACATTCCTCTTGTAAACAACGTTACCGAGCAAACGATGAATGATGGAATGTTTAGGAGCTTTTTGTAGTTCATGCAAAATCAGACGAGGGAGACTTGTGTGCAGAATATGGGTGAAAATGATAACAACGCGCTGATTGTCACAGCCAAGCAGTTCAAAGAATTGGGACCACCAGAATTTAAGGAAAAGCCGGATCCGATCATGACGGAAACGTGGGTCGCGCAAATTACCAAGATATTCGATGTCTTGGGATGCACGGAGGAACAGAAGGTTCCATTCGCCACCTTTATGTTCCGCGGTGAGGCAGATTACTGGTGGGAGTCTGTGAAGCGTACCCAGCCTGACGCACTCAACATGTCCTGGAAAACATTTCAGAAATTGTTCAATGACAAGTACTTTCCTGAAAGTATTCGTCATATGAAGGAGGTGGAGTTTATCAGACTGGAATAAAACAACATGACGGTATCCCAGTACGAGACGAAGTTTACAGAGTTATCCAGGTTTGCACCTCATTTGGTCAAAAATGAGGAACGAATGACAAGGATGTTTCTAAGAGGTTTAAAACCCGAGATTCGGCAATATCTTATCTCTCATAAATTTTCTTTATATTCAGATGTTGTAAACAGGGCTCAATTATTAGAGCGAGATAATGAGTATATTCAACCGAGGGAACACAACCAAGGTAATACCGTTGGCAGCGATCATCGGACCAATGAAAACCAGCAGGGAGGAAAATATTCGGACAAAAGCGGTAACCACTCTGGTGGAAATCGTGGCCGTGATAATAGAAGGAGCGAGTCGGGAGGAGATTTCAAGAAGAGAAGGTACAATAATGATAACGTGAAAACGTCAGCACAAACATCAACTGTTTCTAGGGGAGGAGAACGAGCACCGGTCGTTTGTTACAAATGCGGAAAAGAGGGACATATCAGCCCAAACTGCCACAACAATCCAAGGTATGTTATAACTGTGGAAAGGAGGGTCATATAGCTCGAGAGTGTTCTATAGCAAAACCAAGTTCAGCGGGATGGTGACTCCAAAAGCTGTCCCGGATAAGTCGAAATCAGCGGTTCCTGGAAGAGCGTTTGTCGTGACTGGCCAAAACGCGAGAAACTCGAACGAGGTGATCACGGGTAAGCTAATCTTGAATTCTTGCGAAGTTTATACTTTACTAGATACCGGTTCTACCCATTCTTTTATCTCTCCTGCTTGTGCTCAACGTTTAAACTTGACTTCGGAGAAATTAGACTTTGACCTATCTGTGGAGACTCCGTTAGGAGAAACTTTCATTACATCTACAGTTTATAAATCTTGCTTAATCCAAGTTGGCATAATCACATTACCTGTTGACCTTATCTCTTTAAAGATACTTGCTTTTGATGTGATTTTAGGAATTGATTGGTTAACTACTCATCATGCCAAAATTGATTATTTTCGTAAGGTTGTTAGTTTTTATATTCCTAACCAACCTATTTTGCGAATTCAAGCAACCAAACCATTAAAATCAATCGTTGTTATATCAAGCCATAAAGCCATTCGTTTATTGAAAAATGAATGTCAAGCTTTCTTAGCCCATGTTATGGACTTGAACAAAAACACGTCAGATTTGAATAATATTTCTTTTGTTAGTGAATTTCCTGAAGAACTTCCCGGTCTACACCCAGAACGTGAAGTTGAATTCATTATTGACCTTGAACCCGGTACAAAGCCCATTTCTAAAACCCTATATCGAATGGCTCCTAATGAATTTCAGGAGTTAAAAGTCCAATTACAGGAATTGTTAGACATCGGTTTCATTCGTCCTAGTACGTCTCCTTGGGGTGCTCCAGTTTTATTCTTAAAGAAGAAAGACGGGAGTATGTGACTTTATATTGACTATCGAGAATTGAACCATGTCACCATCAAGAATAGGTATCCGCTACCTCGTATTGATGACCTGTTCGACCAATTGCAAGGAGCACAATTCTTTTCAAAGATCAATCTTCATTTTGGATATCATCAGCTGAAGATTAAAACTGAGGATATTCCAAAGACTGCCTTCAGAACTCGGTACGGGCATTATGAATTCTTAGTCATATCTTTTGGATTGACTAATGCTCCTGCTGCCTTCATGGATATGATGAACCATGTATTCAAAGAATATTTAGATTAGTTCGTTGTTATCTTTATTGATGACATCCTCATCTATTCTAAAAGCCGTGAAGATCATGAGCGCCATTTGAAGCTGGTACTGCAAAGGCTTCGTGAAAACAAGCTATATGTCAAATTGAAGAAATGCGAGTTCTGGCTTGAGGAAGTAGCATTCCTTAGGCACGTGGTGTCAAAACATAGAGTATCTGTCAACCCGACAAAGATTGAAGCCATACAAAGTTGGGAGCAACCGAAGTCGATGACCGAAGTACGTAGCTTTCTGGGCTTAGCTGGGTATTATCAGAGTTTCGTGGAAGGATTTTCTAGAATCGCTACTCCATTAACTCAGCTGACTCGGAAGGATACAAAATTCAGTTGGAGCGAGGATTGTGAGAAGAGTTTTCAAGAACTCAAGAGGAGACTCATTTCGGCACCTGTTCTAACAATACCATCTGATTCGGATGGATTTGTTATCTACAGCGAAGCTTCGGGCAAAGGGTTAGGATGTGTTCTCATGCAACATGGGAAAGTCGTAGCCTATGCCTCGCGACAACTCAAAGAATATGAGAGGAATTATCCTACTCATGATTTGAAGTTGGCAGCAGTCGTTTTTGCGTTGAAGATTTAGAGACACTACCTGTATGGGGAGAAAGTGGAGATCTATACGGATCATAAAAGCCTCAAATATTTCTTCACCCAAAAGGAACTCAACATGCGGCAACGACGTTGGCTTGAGCTGTTGAAAGATTACGATCATACCATCCAATATCATCCTGGAAAAGCGAACGTAGTAGCTGACGCATTGAGTAGAAAATCATATGCGGGTACGAGTGCAATGTTGTTAACACAAAGGCCCATTTTGTATGATTTGCAAAGGATGGAGATAGAGATGAAGGCTCCAAGTACCCACATGATGATATCAAATATACAAGTAGAACCGACTTTAATCGATAAAGTTAAAGCTGCTCAAGCTACGGACATGGAGCTGATGCGTATGAAGAAGAAAGTGCAAGAAGGTGCTATTCCAGAAGCAAGAATCGATGAAGAAGGAATACTTCGAGTCAACTCCAGACTTTGTGTTCCTAACGATTTTGACTTGAAGCATAGAATCATGATGGAGGCACACAACACACCGTTTGCAATCCATCTTGGGAGTACCAAAATGTATCACGATCTTCGACATATATTTTGGTGGAGCAATATGAAAAGAGAGATCGCGGAGTTTATCTCGAGGTGTTTAACTTGTCAACGTGTAAAAGTGAAGCATCAAGTACCAAAGGGTCCATTACAACCACTTGAGATCCCGAAATGGAAGTGGGAACACATTACTATGGATTTTGTTACGGGTCTTCCCAAGGTTTCTCAAGGCATAGATGCGATTTGGGTCATTGTTGATAGATTAACCAAGTCTGCTCATTTCTTATCTATACGTGAGACTTATTCCCTTGAAAGTCTTGCTAGTATGTACGTGAATGAGATTATGAGATTGCATGACATGCCAGTATCCATAGTTTCGGATCATGACCCAAGATTCACTTCACGATTTTGGGTTAGCTTGCAGAAAGCTATGGGCACGGATTTACGATTTAGTTCAGCATACCATCCTCAAACGGACGGGAAATCAGAGAGGACTATTCAAACCCTTGAAGATCTATTAAGACTCTGTGTTCTAGATTTCAAAGGAAGTTGGGATAAGTACTTGCTACTGGTGGAATTCTCCTACAACAACAGTTATCAGGCAAGTATAGGTATGGCTCTATTTGAAGCCTTGAATAGACGAAAGTGTCGTTCTCCAGTATGCTGGGACGAGGTGGGTGAAGCAACGTTGTTGGGACCAGAATTGGTACGCACAACTACAGAGAAGTTCCAAACGATTCGACAACGTATACAAACATCACAGGATCGACAAAAGAGTTATGCGGATCTTCATCGAAAGGATATAGAATTTAGTATTGGGGATCATGTATTGTTACGTGTTGCACCATGGAAAGGAGTTACAAGATTTGGGAAGAGAGGAAAGCTCAATCTACGATTTGTTGGTCCATTTGAAATTTTTGACCGAATAGAAAATATGGCATATCGACTCGCATTACCTCCAAGCATGTCTCGTGTTCATAATATTTTTCACATGTTTGTGCTTCATAAATATGTGAAAGACCCGAACCATATAATTGAGTTAGAACCAGATGAGATAGCCGAAGATTTAACGTACGAGGAGGTACCTGTTAAGATCTTGGATAGGAAAGAGCATGTTCTACGCACGAAGGTTATACCACAAGTTAAGGTTTTGTGGAGAAACCATGCTATTGAAGAAATGACCTGGGAGTTGGAATCAGAAATGAAAGCGAGGTATCCTCACCTTTTCGAAACACCAGGTACGTACGTCAATTTCGAGGACGAAATTTCATAAGGAGGGGAGGTTGTAAGACCCCAACTTATTAATGAATAAAATTAAATTTTCTCTAAATATTATTGTGAATAATAAGGTGTTAATTTGATATAATACTTTGGTTATGGATGAAATGTGCAAATTTTGCAAAATAAACAAGTGGTCATAAAATATTTATTTTGTCGGGGAATATTCGTTTGGTCGTGGAATATTCTTTCTGTCGGGGAATATTCGTACGACGGCGCAGCTATTTATGGGCCCCATAACGGAAAGCGATTAGATGAAGAAAAGGACAAGTATAAGTTGTTTATAAATAACGGCGTAGTTGTTACCGTTAATACTGTTGGAATACCGGGTGGTTAAAATACAGTAGCACACGGTATTGCACCAATTATTGTTTCTTACGTAAGAAGGCACTACTCAATAATTGTTACAGTAGTTATTGTTCAATATTTTATTTTATTGTTTCAATAATTGCTGCGTTGATATTTTATATTATTGTTGTTTAAATAATTGTTGTTGCACAGTATTTTCATTATCAGATCAATAATTCATATTATTTGAATAATATTATTAGATAACATTATTGGCAATGTCTAGAAAGTTCTGTCTAATGAGAGGTTTGGTCATCTAATTGCGCACCAGTAAGGAGAAATCCTTATTGAAAAGCCCCCTCTTTCCTGGGAACGGCCTGGTTGTCATAAATGTGATTCTATAATATTATTTATGAATAATTAATTATTGATTCATATGATAAGGAAATATTTATTTTATGTGGATATAAATGAGGATATATTTTTGTGGTTAAAAATGAAGGAGTTAATGTTGAGGTGTTTTATCAGTATTTTTATCGGAATGGAGGTATTAAAAATCAAATCAGGATTTTTGAGAAATATTACGGGGGTTATAATTTTTAATCCGATCGTTGGATCGTGGTAATTTTTGGATATGTTATTTATATATAAGTTGAGTATATGTCCACAAATTTTGAACCGTTAAAAATGAACGTATGGTTTGTTATGAATTTTACGAGATGACTGGTTCAGAAATTGTAGAAGTTGCGAAATTTGTCATTTTGGTGGAAAATTCTAGAATTGGTGGGCCCCACTTTTGGTTGGTGAAAATGTGCTGAGATTTTTATGCAAATGTGGTGGGTGGAAATAGTAGCAGGTAAAGTCATCAGGTTGAAGGTTAAATCTGCTTCGGTGTGCTAACATTTTCCTATAAATATAGGGCTAAGTTAGAATTGAAAATCACACCAGAATTCATAAGTTTTCTCTCTTTCTCTCTCTATATTATTGAGCGTATTTTGTGAGTATTTTGATACTTTGAGAGTTGCTATTCAGCACAAGTTTCATTTAGCCTCATATACGATATTCTGATCAGAAGTACTGATATTTTGAGGTAAGGGGTATTATTTATTTCACATTATGAAGAGATATTATTTTTCGTATTCGTATGAATATTATTTCTGTTCAATAATCATAAGAAATTTTATTTCGTTCAATATTCGTGAGAAATATTATATTCGTTTAATATTCGTAATGAATATTATTTTCATTTAATATTTGTAAGGGATATTATTTTTTTCTTAAATGATATTATTTTATTCAATATCATTATGCTAAAATATTGATATGAACTTTTTATCAAATTTAAAATTTTTTGTGTCTAGGTTACTATTCACGTATATGACACTATTCACGTATACGACACTATTCACAAATACGACACTATTCACCGAAAAATAAAATTTTCTTCTTTTTATTCAAGATGGCTGTTATGGTTACTATCTTTGATTGTATCCATGTTTTGATCTTTATTTTTAAATTCTGCTTCACAATTGATTATTATGAAGTATTATTGATCTTGGATAAACTGTTATACGAATCCCTACTATTTGTCCTTCTGTCTCACTGGATTCGTTTTCTTTAAAATATTTTTTATCATCCTCAGTCTTAAATGATGATATTAATGAATATCTTTGGCCTGTAGTGCAAAGATGTATGATTACCTGATGAATATCTTTGGCCTGTAATGCAAAGATGAACAGGTGTTGAGATGAACATGACTGACTGGTGATACAAATGAATATCTTTGGCCTGTAGTGCAAAGATGAATATTTGGTTAAAGATGATTATTAATTGATGTTACAGGGATAAAATATTGATGATGAACTTTTAAATATTAGAAGATAATAGAATTCAATTTCTACTTGACTCTTCTAATGGTTTGCTGTTTTCGCTGCAGTTGTTGATCTAAAACTTGTTGTCGATTATATTCTATCAGATTTTTCCCTGTTGAATACTAATGATAATTTGTTGTATATTATCTTAGTCATAATATTCTTTACTGGGCTAGTTGAGCTCACCCTTTTCCTTTTTGTTCCATTTTTCTTCTCAGAAGGTGAGAACATAGCAGGATCTAGTCGGGGTATGGAGTGATGGTTCTTGAAAGATGTTTTAACAGTCCTCACTATTTCTGTAAAATAGTGTTTGAATAATTGTAATGAGAATTTATTTGAGTGTGGATATTGTCCAGAAGACAATATTTGTATTTAAACTCACAGTATGTGTTGTCGTATTTTTCACGATAATTGTATTATTGAAGTTGTAGTTTGCTTTCTGTACCATATATTTGACGACTCAGAATGGGTGTTGTATACCTATTTTGGGGGGCGTCACAGTTGGTATCAGAGCTTAGGGATATGATCCCTAGCTGAGATGTGAGACAAGAACTAGGAGGGGAGAGACGGAGAATTCCTTCGCTAGTATGACGTGACTAAGTTTATTTGGTCGGTCAGAGTATAGGGATAATATATGACATGACTATTAACCCTTGTTTTATGGCAGTATTTAAGAATGGCGGCTGGGAACGTTAATAATGGAGTAAATCAGACCGTGGAGACACCTTTGATCACCACCCAGGGAAACGTGCAACAGGAAGGCAACATTCCTCCTGTAAACAACGTTACCGACAAAACGATGAATGATGGAATGTTTAGGAGCTTTTGCAGTTTGTGCAAAATCAGACGAGGGAGACTCGTGTGCAGAATACGGGTGGAAATGATAACAACACGCGGTTTGTCACAGCCAAGCAGTTCAAAGAATTGGGACCACCAGAATTTAAGGAAAAGCCGGATCCGATCATGGCGGAAACATTTATCAAGCAAATTACCAAGATATTCGATGTCTTGGGATGCATGGAGGAACAGAAGGTTCTATTCGCCCCTTTATGTTTCGCGGTGAGGCAGACTACTGGTGGGAGTCTGTGAAGCGTACGCAGCCTGACGCACTCAACATGTCCTGGAAAATATTTCAGAAGCTGTTCAATGACAAGTACTTTCCTGAAAGTATTTGTCATATGAAGGAGGTGTAGTTTATCAGACTGGAACAAACCAACATGATGGTATCCCAGTACGAGGCGAAGTTTACAGAGTTATCCAGGTTTGCATCTCATTTGGTCGAAAATGAGGAACGAATGACAAGGATATTTCTAAGAGGTTTAAAACCCGAGATTCGGCAATATCTTATCTCTCATAAATTTTCTTTATATTCAGATGTTGTAAATATGGCTCAATTATTAGAGCGAGATAATGAGTATATTCAACCGAGGGAACATAACCAAGGTAATACCGTTGGGAGCGATCACCGGAACAATGAAAACCAGCAGGGAGGAAATTATTCGGACAAAAGCGGTAACCACTCTGGTGGAAATCGTGGCCGTAATAATAGAAGGAGCGAGTCGGGAGGAGATTTCAAGAAGAGAAGGTACAATAATGATAACGTGAAAACGTCAGCACAAACATCAACTGTTTCTAGGGGATGAGAACGAGCACCGGTCGTTTGTTACAAATGCGGAAAAGAGGGACATATCAGCCCAAACTGCCAACAACAATCCAAGGTATGTTATAACTGTGGAAAGGAGGGTCATATAGCTCGAGAGTGTTCTATAGCAAAACCTAGTTCAGCGGGGATGGTGACTCCAAAAGCTATCCCGGATAAGTCGAAATCAGCGGTTCCTGGAAGAGCGTTTGTCGTGACTGGCCAAAACGCGAGAAACTCGAACGAGGTGATCACGGGTAAGCTAATCTTGAATTCTTGTAAAGTTTATACTTTACTAGATACCGGTTCTACCCATTCTTTTATCTCTCCTGCTTGTGCTCAACGTTTAAACTTGACTTCGGAGAAATTAGACTTTGACCTATCTGTGGAGACTCCGTTAGGAGAAACTTTCATTACATCTACAGTTTATAAATCTTGCTTAATCCAAGTTGGCATAATCACATTACCTGTTGACCTTATCTCTTTAAAGATACTTGCTTTTGATGTGATTTTAGGAATTGATTGGTTAACTACTCATCATGCCAAAATTGATTATTTTCGTAAGGTTGTTAGTTTTCATATTCCTAACCAACCTGTTATGCGAATTCAAACAACCAAACCATTAAAATCAATCGCTGTTATATCAAGCCATAAAGCCATTCGTTTATTGAAAAATAGATGTTAAGCTTTCTTAGCCCATGTTATGGACTTGAACAAAAACACGTCAGATTTGAATAATATTTCTGTTGTTAGTGAATTTCCTGACGTATTTCCTGAAGAACTTCCCGGTCTACACCTTGAACGTGAAGTTGAATTCATTATTGACCTTGAACCCGGTACAAAGCCCAATTCTAAAATCCAATATCGAATGGCTCCTATTGAACTTCAGGAGTTAAAAGTCCAATTACAGGAATTGTTAGACATCGGTTTCATTCGTCCTAGTACGTCTCCTTAGGGTGCTCCAGTTTTATTCGTAAAGAAGAAAGACGGGAGTATGCGACTTTGTATTGACTATCGAGAATTGAACCATGTCACCATCAAGAATAGGTATCCGCTACCTCGTATTGAATACCTGTTCGACCAATTGCAAGGAGCACAATTCTTTTCAAAGATCGATCTTCGTTCTGGATATCATCAGCTGAAGATTAAAACTGAGGATATTCCAAAGACTGCCTTCAGAACTCGGTACGGGCATTATGAATTCTTAGTCATATCTTTTGGATTGACTAATGCTCCTACTGCCTTAATGGATATGATGAACCGTGTATTCAAAGAATATTTAGATCAGTTCATTGTTGTCTTTATTGATGACATCCTCATCTATTCCAAAAGCCGTGAAGATCATGAGCGCCATTTGAAGCTGGTACTGCAAAGGCTTCGTGAAAAGAAGCTATATGCCAAATTGAAGAAATGCGAGTTCTGGCTTGAGGAAGTAGCATTCCTTGGGCACGTGGTGTCAAAACATGGAGTATCTGTGGACCCGACGAAGATTGAAGCCATACAAAGTTGGGAGCAATCGAAGTCGATGACCGAAGTACGTAGCTTTCTGGGCTTAGCTGGGTATTATCGGAAATTCGTGGAAGGATTTTCTAGAATCACTACTTTGTTAACTCAGCTGACTCTGAAGGATACAAAATTCGGTTGGAGCGAGGATTGTGAGAAGAGTTTTCAAGAACTCAAGAGGAGACTCATTTTGGCACCTGTTCTGACAATACCATCTGGTTCGGATGGATTTGTTATCTACAGCGATGTTTCAGGCAAAGGGTTAGGATGTGCTCTCATGCAACATGGGAAAGTCATAGTCTATGCCTCGCGACAACTCAAAGAATATGAGAGGAATTATCCTACTCATGATTTGGAGTTGGCAGCAGTCGTTTTCGCGTTGAAGATTTGGAGACACTACCTGTATGGGGAGAAAGTGGAGATCTATACGGATCATAAAAGCCTCAAATATTTCTTCACCCAAAAGGAACTCAACATGCGGCAACGACCTTGGCTTGAGCTATTGAAAGATTACGATCATACCATCCAATATCATCCTGGAAAAGCGAACTAGTAGCTGACGCATTGAGTAGAAAATCATATGCGGGTACGAGTGCAATGTTGTTAACACAAATGCCCATTTTGTATGATTTGCAAAGGATGGAGATAGAGATGAAGGCTCCAAGTACCCACATGATGATATCAAATATACAAGTAGAACCGACTTTAATCGATAAAGTTAAAGCTGCTCAAGCTACGGACATGGAGCTGATGCGTATGAAGAAGAAAGTGCAAGAAGGTGCTATTCCAGAAGCAAGAATCAATGAAGAAGGAATACTTCGAGTCAACTCCAGACTTTGTGTTCTTAACGATTTTGACTTGAAGCATAGAATCATGATGGAGGCACACAACACACCGTTTGCAATCCATCTTGGGAGTACCAAAATGTATCACGATCTTCGACATACATTTTGGTGGAGCAATATGAAAAGAGAGATCGCGGAGTTTATCTAGAGGTGTTTAACTTGTCAACGTGTAAAAGCGAAGCATCAAGTACCAAAGGGTCCATTGCAACCACTTGAGATTCCAAAATTGAAGTGGGAACACATTACTATGGATTTTGTTAAGGGTCTTCCCAAGGTTTCTCAAGGCATAGATGCGATTTGGGTCATTGTTGATAGATTAACCAAGTCTGCTCATTTCTTACCTATACGTGAGACTTATTCCCTTGAACGTCTTGCTAGTATGTACGTGAATGAGATTGTGAGATTGTATGACATGCTAGTATCCATAGTTTTGGATCGTGACCCAAGATTCACTTCACGATTTTGGGTTAGCTTGCAGAAAGCTATGGGCACGGATTTATGATTTAGTTCAGCATACCATCCTCAAACGGACGGGCAATCAGAGAGGACTATTCAAACCCTTGAAGATCTATTAAGACTCTGTGTTCTAGATTTCAAAGGAAGTTAGGATAAGTACTTGCCACTGGTAGAATTCTCCTACAACAACAGTTATCAGGCAAGTATAGGTATGCCTCCATTTGAAGCCTTGTATGGACGAAAGTGTCGTTCTCCAGTATGTTGGGACGAGGTGGGTGAAGCAACGTTGTTGGGACCAGAATTGATACGCATAACTACATAGAAGATCCAAACGACTCGACAACGTATACAAACATCACAGGATCGACAAAAGAGTTATGCGGATCTTCATCGAAAGGATGTAGAATTTAGTATTGGGGATCATGTATTGTTACGTGTTGCACCATGGAAAGGAGTTACAAGATTTGGAAAGAGAGGAAAGCTCAATCCATGATTTGTTGGTCCATTTGAAATTTTTGACTGAATAGAAAATGTGGCATATCGACACGCATTACCTCCAAGCATGTCTCGTGTTCATAATATTTTTCATATGTCTGTGCTTCGTAAATATGTGAAAGACCCGGACCACGTCATTGAGTTAGAACTAGACGAGATAGCCGAAGATTTAACGTACGTGGAGGAACCTGTTAAGATCTTGGATAGGAAAGAGCATGTTCTACGCACGAAGGTTATACCACAAGTTAAAGTTTTGTGGAGAAACCATGCTATTGAAGAAATGACCTGGGAGTTAGAATCAAAAATGAAAGCGAGGTATCCTCACCTTTTCGAAACACCAGGTACGTACGTCAATTTCGAGGACGAAATTTCATAAGGAGGGGAGGTTGGATCGTGGTAATTTTTGGATATGTTATTCATATATAAGTTGAGTATATGTCCACAAATTTTGAACCGTTAAAAATGATAGTATGATTTGTTATGAATTTTACGAGATGACTGGTTCAGAAATTGTAGAAGTTGCAGAATTTGTCATTTTGGTGAAAAATTCTAGAATTAGTGGGCCCCACTTTTGGTTGGTGAAAATGTGCTGAGATTTTTATTCAAATGTGGTGGGTGGAAATAGTAGCAGGTAAAGCCATCAGGTTGCAGGTTAAGTTTGCTTCGGCGTGCTAACATTTTCCTATAAATAGAGGGCTAAGTTAGAATTGAAAATCACACCAGAATTCATAAGTTTTCTCTCTTTCTCTCTCTATATTATTGAGTGTATTTTGTGAGTATTTTGATACTTTGAGAGTTGTTATTCAGCACAAGTTTCATTTAGCCTCATATACGATATTCTGAGCAGAAGTACTGATATTTTGAGGTAAGGGGTATTATTTATTTCACATTCTGAAGAGATATTATTTTTCGTATTCGTATGAATATTATTTCTGTTCAATATTCATAAGAAATTTTATTTCGTTCAATATTCGTGAGAAATATTATATTCTTTTAATATTCGTAATGAATATTATTTTCGTTTAATATTTGTAAGGGGTATTATTTTCTTCTTAAATGATATTATTTTATTCAATATCATTATGCTAAAATATTGATATGAACTTTTTATCAAATTTAGAACTTTTTATGTCGGGGTTACTATTCACCTATACGACACTATTCACGAATACGGTACTATTCACCGAAAAATAAAATTTTTTTCTTTTTATTCAAGATGACTATTATGGTTACTATCTTTGATTGTATCCATGTTTTGATCTTTATTTTTGAATTCTGCTTCACAATTGATTATTATGAAGTATTATTGACCTTGGATAAACTGTTATACGAATCCCTACTATTTGTCCTTCTGTATCACTGGATTCATTTTCTTTAAGATATTTTTCATCATCCTCAGTCCTAAATGATGATATTAATGAATATCTTTGGCCTGTAGTGCAAAGATGTATGATTACCTGATGAATATCTTTGGCCTGTAGTGCAAAGATGAACAGGTGTTGAGATGAACATGACTGACTTGTAATACAAATGAATATTTTTGGCCTGTAGTGCCAAGATGAATATTTGGTTAAAGATGATTATTAATTGATGTTACATGGATAAAATATTGATGATGGACTTTTAAATATTAGAAGATAGTAGAATTCATTCTCTACTTGACTCTTCTAATGGTTTGCTGTTTCCGCTGCAGTTGTTGATCTAAAACTTGTTGTCGATTATATTCTATCAGATTTTTTCCTATTGAATACTAATGATAATTTGTTGTATATTATCTTAGTCATAATATTCTTTACTGGGCTAGTTGAGCTCACCCTTTTCCTTTTTGTTCCATTTTTCTTCTCAGGAGGTGAGAACATAGCAGGATCTAGTCGGGGTATGGAGTGATGGTTCTAGAAAGATGTTTTAGCAGTTCTCACTATTTCTGTAAAATAGTGTTTGAATAATTGCAATGAAGATTTATTTGATTGTGGATATTGTCCAGAAGACAATATTTGTATCTAAACTAACAGTATGTGTTGTCGTATTTTGCACGACAATTGTATTATTGAAGTTGTTGTTTGCTTTCTGTACCATGTATTTGGCGACTCAGAATGGGTGTTGTATACCTATTTTGGGGGGCGTCACAACCATCCTCAAATACAATGGCCAAGTGCTCCCCAAAATAGGGAACTCATGTGATGATATCAACTGTCAATAACTCCAGCTGTAGGCGGCATTGAGTGAAACCCTCAGCTACAGAGACCTCTGCCAGTATAGAATGATGCCATCGTCGTCCTCGTGGATAGGTATCCAATCTTAACACACTCATACGACGCAAGCATGGGAGCCTCTCATAGGCCCAGAACTGTCAATACAAAGGCAAACATCTGCTGTCTGTTAACACTCTTAACCTGTACATGGGAAATTAAAAGAGAAATACTCACCAGCGGAAATGGGTAAAATCCTAGCTAAGCCTCGGTCAAGCCCTGTGAATGCATGCACATTCCCTTGAGGAAGTAGGCGAAGGTGTAGGAACCCCAATCATACTCTCCGATATAGTCCACCTCCCGCGTGGTGCTAATAAAAGAGAATGACACCGTAAAAGAGTTATCTGCTATGAAACAACCCCTGATGATAACCAGGAACAATCGCTAAAGAATGCGATCCCTGACTCTCATGTCGTCGGGCATGGGCTCACTCAACAGCCCACTCATAGCATCTACGCTCAAAGGACCCGTACGGACGGTCCTGCCCTTGAGCGCCTCAGCCAGGACTCCCAACAAGGATCTGACGGCAGTCGGGGTAATATCCGTCATGCAAGGCACTGGTGCCCCTCCAAACTCTATACATGTGATAAACCGCCAATCCATCGGCGTCATCATCACCTCACAGTCCAGCAAATAGAGTGACTGAGTTTGGTGAAACCAGCGTTTAGACAATGCCCTGAGGTAACCCTAGGGACAACGACGGGGAAGGATGGAAAAGAACGCCCCAAATCCCCAGTCATACACAATCGCTCTATAGTCAGGATGCATAGCCTAATACATGGAGTGGATGCTAAACCAGTTCCCTCTGGGTTGTGTAAAGCCGGGAGCCTACATGAAATACAGATCGACATCAAAATCCTTTACTCCTCATCAATAGGAAAGAAGGAAGATTAAGATCTAATTTTATACCTCGTTTGCGTGCAGGTAAACTGAGGGGTGTCGACTCAAATCACCCAGAAGCTCTGGGTTCGCCACCTGAATGCCTGGAAAATCCCTAGGGGGAACATGTGCAGCAGGAGCGGGGTCTGCAACCTGAATATCCTCCTTCTCGTCCTCGACGTCCGGTACATCGACCCAGACTGGACGTATCACCGCCTCCACCAAACGACGAGGCTGTCTAACAGAACGGAGTTGAGGCACTTCAGAAGCCCTCCTCTTTACACCAGAAGTGGTCCTGTGGGAACTACTCGGCTGATCCAGAGCCATAATATCTGGACAAAAGTCTCCAAATCACCTCAGAAAGGGTGTGGTAATTTTTAACCTGGAGCTTTCTTTTCAAAAATGCATTTTTATGACTACATGCATGTATTAATTACTTTAACATACATCTACAGTAGAGTTAAAATGCATGACTACTCAATGCCTACGTTTTGAAAATTTTTCCCATAGTTTCCTCTGTAAATAGGACTATCCATATGCACATAGGCATGACTAGGTGGCCATTCAGTAGCACACCTACCCACAGTCATAAACATCCTATAATGCATGAACATACAAAGTCACAGTCCATGACGATAGATTAAATACCAGGATTGCTTTGCTTACTTACCTTTACTCATTTGTCCTCAAATAGGATAAGAAATAGCAGAAAAAGGTACAAATTTGATTGTTTCAAAAGTCAAATTTTTTCACATCATTATGTTCAGCATGGTTTAATACTAACATTTTCTATGTTGAATATGAGCATGCATATTCACTACTATGTGTTTAGACGTATTTCATATAAAAAGTCATTTTCCAACGAATAAAAACTAGAAAAAAAGACATGCATACATTACCAGGACAGTGTAGAACACTTGTACGGTGACAGAATTTGCAGAAAGATGTCCGAACTCAGCAAATCTGAAGAAGAGCTCTCAGATTTCCTTCGCGGCGCGACTTGAAATGACTTGTGAAAGCAACCAACCCATTTAAGGACATCTATAGTTGGCCGCAGGTCCACCTGTGGCTGCTGCAGGTGTACCTGTGGCTCCCCTACGTGGGTCCCACCCATCCAGCTTAGTCCAGTTCGAGTTACAAAGGAGTTTTCACAAGCTAAAAAGGCCAAATCAAGGATAAAAACGCTACGCGATTGAGCAGAATAGCCTGAAATCCTGGTTTTCCCAGACCAAACTATGGCTTTTCATATCATCAATTGGTATTCGCCCAAACATAGGGTTTACTATACCGATGATCTCAGCAGCTACAGATCACATTCAGCAATACCGCGTAAAGGTCCAATGCTGTCAGTTTGGGGTCATCTTTCATATACACATCCCCGGCGGGGGCATCACGCACACTAATACAGATCCCCAGCGGCGGTATCACGCGTTTGCATCCGTTGATGCACATAGCAATGAAGGTTAAGCAACCTTGACAACACTTCAGCCGTTGGCAAGTAAATTCAACGATGCGTCAGAAGCCATCCGATGATTGCATCATTTGATAAACACATCAACAAAGGTCAAGCAACCTTGGCATTTATCCCCAGCAGAGATTTCATCCGTTGATGTGCAATCCAACAATGGTCAGGCAACCTTGACAAGGACAGACTGTTGGCAGTAACTCTAACAGAGCATCCTCATCGGGGAGGACTGATGATAGAATATGTTATACACATCCTTAATATGCAAAATGCATCCCCATAGAATCTCTTGTACATGAGAGATACATTTGATCCCCGGTAGAAGCAACAAGGAGCCAACAATCTTCCCACCATGTTAGAGAACAATCCAATAAACCACATACATTTGCATCATGTTGTTGTACATGTCATCATGTTTATATTGTTGTATTTCAAGTGTCTAGGATTCTTTATCCTATCCATGCCATTGCATTGCATGAATATGATAAAGAGGGGCATCTGTAGACACTTAAAAATTTTTTGCATACCTGTTACTGACATTGTAGGAGGGCAGAATCGTCTTTCAGAGATAACCCTGGAAGACAGATCAGTTCAATCTCAGAGATAAACCTGGGATACTCAGTATTACCATCTCAGAGATAACCCCGAGACATCCAGCTCAGACCCGGATACCACCAGAAGTTTCAACCTCAAACCCGGAAGCAACACCGGGAGTTTCAATTTCAACCTCGGAGATAACCCCAAGGCATGCAGATGCAGTTGCAGTTCCGAAGATAACCCCGAAAATGCTTGTTTCAAACCCATGCAAACAACTTCAGAACACTTGACAAAAGCCCCGAGGCACTCATGCCACAAACTCAAAGATAACCCTGGGAAGTCAGACACATCTCAGAAACAACCCTGAGGACGGTTGTAACGACCCCAAAATAGGTCCATTCCACCCAACCCATTCTGAGTCGTCAAATACATGGTACAGAAAATAACTACAACTTTATTACAACAATTGTCGTGCAAAATACAACAACACATATGCTGTGAGTTTGGATACAAATATATACCAAATGTGACTCATGTTCCAACCGTGGACATCACCTCACAATAACACCTTACATAAAGGTATAGTCAAAACTGTTTTAAAAATTAGAATCTTTGGAAAGTGCTCAAGGAAACCTTCGTACATGGGAGGCCACGCGTCTAGGTTATGATAGATATCATATGGCCACAGAATTATCCTTGGTTGACCCAATAGACCCCAAAGAAAAACGAGAAGATTACTATCATATTCTTCCCAATGGTGAGTCTTCTCTTGACTTATCATTATCTCCACTGTCTCTAATTGAGAATTATACTCAAAAAAAATACCAAGATTATATAGGTAGTGCCCATAGATATACTCAGCAAGTGGATGAGCACATCCCTGTCTTATGATGACACGAGGTTGTATGTCATTAGACATCTTGTATGATAGTGACAAAACACCCTTCCAACGTTGGGTTCGCCTCACCCTATTTTCTTCACCAAATATAACTACTAAATGATGACCACCGTTCTATTCCCTTGTTACCCCCGCTCGACCCAGCTACACTCTTATTACCTGAAAGGAATTGTGAAGCAAAAGGGTGAGCACAACTAGCTCAGTAAAGAATATCATGACTAAAGATAATTAAATTATCAATAGCCTTCATCAATAATAAATCAGAGATTTAGAACATATGGTAAATGATAAAATTTCAACCATAGTTGCAGCGGAACGAGCAATCCATTAGAAGAGTCAAATAGACTATAAAGTCTATTATCTTCTCCATGTTAAAAATCCACCAACAAATTTTATCCATGTAACATCACTCAACAGTTCCTTTCCACAATCATATGAATAACTCATAATCATAATTGTGACTATAAATTTTTCTTCGCACCCAGGACGAAGAATATTTTCATCACCTGTCTTTACCTGAAACATCAAAGATCATGGTTATACCAAATCACAGTTCCTGTTTATAATCATACTAACAAATCCATCTTTGCACTACGGGCCAAAGATATTCATCAACAAACCATCTTTGCACTACGGGCCAAAGATATTCAACAACAGTTCATCGTTGCACTACAGGCCAAAGATATTCATCAACAGGCCATCTTTGCACTACATGCCAAAGATATTCATCAACAATTCATATTTGCACTACAGGCCAAATATATTCATATCTCAAAGAAATATATAATCATTTCAGAATTTATATATAAACATAATTATAACCATGTTGATCAATTCACCTTTACACTTAAGCTTACGATATTCAATTATAAATTCAATGGTCATGATCATACCAGTCACAATTCAACTTTGCACTACAGGCCAAAGAGAACCCTAGTCATGATCATACCAATAATCTATCCATCTTTACACTCCAGTGAAAGAGAATTTCAACATCAGGGTTATAAAAATGTTATATATGATGATAAAAATAATATGATCAACATATAGTTTTAATCTCAAGAGTAATATTCGTAACTCATGAATAGTAACCCCGACACAAAAGATAGAAAATTCTACAATAAAATTCATACCAATATTTCGGTACAATGATATTGAAAGAATAACATTACTTAAATTTATAAACAACTTTATTTTAATTGTTTACACTTTACTAATTAATGCATTTAATCATCATAAAATGCCAACTCTTACAATTTCATCATCAATAACCAAAACCCTCATCAAAAATCTGCATATACCTCATATAGGATTCTCAAGCCATAAAATCCTATTTTTCAATTTTCTTTCTTCACAAAACATATTTAATTCATTTACTCATAACTAGACCATTTTCATGAAAAATACCAAATCAGTTCCAAAAATATTTCTTTTCTGGGATTTAGCATAATATAGTCCCATAGTGAACATATATATTTTTTTCAGAATTTTTAAAAGTCATTTACTATTTTTCATATGGCCAAAATAGCCGAATATTTAGACATTTATCAAAAATTGTACTTTTGTCTAAAAATTCTGAAATTTACAGAGTATACTTCTAACATATACATGTACTCCCAATAAAAATTTCATCAATTTTGGAGTTAACCACAAGGAATTATAAGCTGTTACTTCTAAAATAGTCTTTTCTCATAAAATTCATAACTCTCAATCTATACATCCAAAAATCACCATTTTTGGACACAATCAAGAAAACTCATCAAAATATCATTTCAAATTTTTCTAAAATTTTTGAAGGCCAGAAAAATTACGAAACTGAAAATCATAACAACCCTTAAAATCCCTTACTATCCCTTACTATCCCTTACCTCAAAAGAGCAGTACTTCTGATCGGTATAAGGCTGAAGGAAACTTGCACTGATGAATAGCAACTCACCAAGTATCTAAATACTCACAAAATACACTCAATAATCTAGAGAGAGAAAGAGAGAAAGCTTATGTTTCTAGTGTGATTTTTAATTCTAACTTAGCCCTCTATTTATAGGAAAATTTTGGTAGGTTTGACCTGCAACCTGATGGCTTTACCTGCTACTATTCCCACCCACCACATTTGAAATATAATTCAACACATTTCTTCACCAACCACAAGTGGAGCCCACTCATTCTAGAATTTTTCACCAAAATGATTAACTCCGAAAATTCAACAATTTTTGAACCAGTCATCTCGTAAAATTCATAACAAATTATACGTTCATTTTTAACGGTTCAAAATTTGTGGGCATATACTCAACTTATATATGTATAACATATCCAAAAATTACCACGATCCAACGGTCGGATTAAAAATTATAACCCCCGCAAAATATCTCAAAAACCCTGATTTTTAATACCTCCATTCTAACAAAAATACTGATAAAAACCTCAACATTAACTCCTTCATTTTTAACCACAAAAATATATCCCTCGTTTATATCCACATAAAATAAATATTTCTTTATCATATGAATCAATAATTAATTATTCACAAATAATATTACAGAATCACATTTATGACAACCAGGCCGTTCCCAGGAAAGAGGGGGCTTTCCAATAATAATTTTTTTCTTACTGGCGCGCAATTAAATGACCAAACCTCTCCTTAGACAGAACTTTCTAGACATTGCCAATAATGTTATCTAATAATATTATTCAAATAATATGAATTATTGATCTGATAATGGGAAATACTGTGCAGCAACAATTATTAAACAACAATAATACAAAATTTTAACGTAGCAATTATTGAATTAATAAAATAAAATATTGAACAGTAATTACTGTAACAATTATTGAGTAGTGCCTTCTTACGTAAGAATCAATAATTTCAAAAATACTGTGCAATACCGTGTGCTACTGTGTAATAACGCGTATTACTGTATTTTAATCACCGGGTATTCCAACAGTGTTAACGGTAACAACTACGCCGTTATTTGTAAAAACATAAATTTGTCATTTTCTTCACCCGACAGTTATTCTGTTATGGGCCCACAAATAGCTGCGCCGTCGTACGAATATTCCCCGACAGAAAGAATATTCTACGACCAAACGAATATTCCCCGACAACAATGATTATTTTATAACCACTTGCTTATTTTGAAAAAAAATTCATATTTCACCCATAACTTTAAACTTTTATCAATTTAACCATTTACTGAATTGTAATTATAAGAAAAATTAAATACTTTTATTTCATAAAATTCGGGGTCTTACAATCTCCCCTCCTTATGAAATTTCGTCCTCGAAATTTACGTACCTGGTATTTCAAAAATTGAGAATACATTCCTTTCATTTCAGATTCCATCTTCCCTGTCATCATAATTTCTCCATTGCTCATCTCCTGTATTTCATATATCATTCTAGAATACAGCTTCAAAACAAGGGTTAATTTAACAAATTAACATATCACATAATATCCCGATATTATGACTGACCAACAAATAAGCTTAGGTAGGACACACTAGCGAATGATTTACTCATCTCTCCCCTCCTAGTTATATTCCCCCCCATCTCCGCCAGAGATCATATCCCTAAGCTCTGATACCAAATGTGACGACCCCTAAAATAGGTCCATTCCACCCAACCCATTCTGAGTCGTCAAATACATGGTACAGAAAATAACTATAACTTTATTACAACAATTGTCGTGCAAAATACAACAACACATATGCTGTGAGTTTGGATACAAATATATACCAAATGTGACTCATGTTCCCAACCGTGGACTCACACCTCACAATAACACCTTACATAAAGGAATAGTCAAAAACTGTTTTAGAAATTAGAATCTTTAGGAAAGTGCTCAAGGAAACCTTCGTACATGGGAGGCCACGCGTCTAGGTTATGATAGATATCATATGGCCACAGAATTATCCTTGGTTGACCCAATAGACCCCAAAGAAAAACGAGAAGATTACTATCATATTCTTCCCAATGGTGAGTCTTCTCTTGACTTATCATTATCTCCACTGTCTCTAATTGAGAATTATACTCAAAAAAAAACCAAGATTATATAGGTAGTGCCCATAGATATACTCAGCAAGTGGATGAGCACATCCCTGTCTTATGATGACACGAGGTTGTATGTCATTAGACATCTTGTATGATAGTGACAAAACACCCTTCCAACGTTGGGTTCGCCTCACCCTATTTTCTTCACCAAATATAACTACTAAATGATGACCACCGTTCTATTCCCTTGTTACCCCCGCTCGACCCAGCTACACTCTTATTACCTGAAAGAAATTGTGAAGCAAAAGGGTGAGCACAACTAGCTCAGTAAAGAATATCATGACTAAAGATAATTAAATTATCAATAGCCTTCATCAATAATAAATCAGAGATTTAGAACATATGGTAAATGAAAAAATTTCAACCATAGTTGCAGCGGAATGAGCAATCCATTAGAAGAGTCAAATAGACTATAAAGTCTATTATCTTCTCCATGTTAAAAATCCACCAACAATATTTTATCCATGTAACATCACTCAACAGTTCCTTTCCACAATCATATGAATAACTCATAATCATAATTGTGACTATAAATTTTTCTTCGCACCCAGGACGAAGAATATTTTCATCACCTGTCTTTACCTGAAACATCAAAGATCATGGTTATACCAAATCACAGTTCCTGTTTATAATCATACTAACAAATCCATCTTTGCACTACGGCCAAAGATATTCATCATCAACAAAACATCTTTGCACTACGGGCCAAAGATATTCAACAACAGTTCATCGTTGCACTACAGGCCAAAGATATTCATCAACAGGCCATCTTTGCACTACATGCCAAAGATATTCATCAACAATTCATATTTGCACTACAGGCCAAATATATTCATATCTCAAAGAAATATATAATCATTTCAGAATTTATATAAATAATAATTATAACCATGTTGATCAATTCACCTTTACACTTAAGCTTACGATATTCAATTATAATTTCAATGGTCATGATCATACCAGTCACAATTCAACTTTGCACTACAGGCCAAAGAGAACCCTAGTCATGATCATACCAATAATCTATCCATCTTTACACTCCAGAAAAGAATTTCAACATCAGGGTTATAAAAATGTTATATATGATGATAAAAATAATATGATCAACATATAGTTTTAATCTCAAGAGTAATATTCGTAACTCATGAATAGTAACCCCGACACAAAAGATAGAAATTCTACAATAAAATTCATACCAATATTTCGGTACAATGATATTGAAAGAATAACATTACTTAAATTTATAAACACTTTATTAATTGTTTTTTACACTTTACTAATTAATGCATTTAATCATCATAAAATGCCAACTCTTACAATTTCATCATCAATAACCAAACCTCATCAAAAAATCTGCATATACCTCATATAGGATTCTCAAGCCATAAAATCCTATTTTCCAATTTTCTTTCTTCACAAAACATATTTAATTCATTTACTCATAACTAGACTATTTTCATGAAAAAATACCAAATCAGTTCCAAAAATATTTCTTTTCTGGGATTTAGCATAATATAGTCCCATAGTGAACATATATTTTTTTTCAGAATTTTTAAAAGTCATTTACTATTTTTCATATGGCAAAATAGCCGAATATTTAGACATTTATCAAAAATTGTACTTTTGTCTAAAAATTCTGAAATTTACAGAGTATACTTCTATCATATACATGTACTCCCAATAAAAATTTCATCAATTTTGGAGTTAACCACAAGGAATTATAAGCTGTTACTTCTAAAATAGTCTTTTCTCATAAAATTCATAACTCTCAATCTATATATCCAAAAATTACCATTTTTGGACACAATCAAGAAAACTCATCAAAATATCATTTCAAATTTTTCCAAAATTTTTGAAGGTCAGAAAAATTACGAAACTGAAAATCATAACAACCCTTAAAATCTCTTACTATCCCTTACTATCCCTTACCTCAAAAGAGCAGTACTTCTGATCGGTATAAGGCTGAAGGAAACTTGCACTGATGAATAGCAACTCACCAAGTATCTAAATACTCACAAAATACACTCAGTAATCTAGAGAGAGAAAGAGAGAAAACTTATGTTTCTGGTGTGATTTTTAATTCTAACTTAGCCCTCTATTTATAGAAAAATTTTGGTAGGTTTGACCTGCAACCTGATGGCTTTACCTGCTACTATTCCCACCCACCACATTTGAAATATAATTCAGCACATTTCTTCACCAACCACAAGTGGAGCCCACTCATTCTAGAATTTTTCACCAAAATGATTAACTCCGAAAATTCAACAATTTCTGAACCAGTCATCTCGTAAAATTCATAACAAATTATACGTTCATTTTTAACGGTTCAAAATTTGGGGCATATACTCAACTTATATATGTATAACATATCCAAAAATTACCACGATCCAACGGTCGGATTAAAAATTATAACCCCCGCAAAATATCTCAAAAACCCTGATTTTTAATACCTCCATTCTAACAAAAATACTGATAAAAACCTCAACATTAACTCCTTCATTTTTAACCACAAAAATATATCCCTCGTTTATATCCACATAAAATAAATATTTCTTATCATATGAATCAATAATTAATTATTCACAAATAGTATTACAGAATCACATTTATGACAACCAGGCCGTTCCTAGGAAAGAGGGGGCTTTCCAATAAGAATTTTTTCCTTACTGGCGCGCAATTAAATGACCAAACCTCTCCTTAGACAGAACTTTCTAGACATTGCCAATAATGTTATCTAATAATACTATTCAAATAATATGAATTATTGATCTGATAATGGAAAATACTGTGCATCAACAATTATTGAACAACAATAATACAAAATTTCAACGTAGCAATTATTGAATCAATAAAATAAAATATTGAACAGTAATTACTGTAACAATTATTGAGTAGTGCCTTCTTATGTAAGAATCAATAATTTCAAAAATACTGTGCAATACCGTGTGCTACTGTGCAATAACGCGTATTACTGTATTTTAATCACCGGGTATTCCAACAGTGTTAACGGTAACAACTACGCCGTTATTTGTAAAAACTTAAATTTATCATTTTCTTCACCCGACAGTTAATTTGTTATGGGGCCCACAAATAGCTGCGCCGTCGTACGAATATTCCCCGACAGAAAGAATATTCTACGACCAAACGAATATTCCCCGACAACAATGTTATTTTTATAACCACTTGCTTATTTTGAAAAAAAATCATATTTCACCCATAACTTTAAACTTTTATCAATTTAAACCATTTACTGAATTGTAATTATAAGAAAAATTAAATACTTTATTTCATAAAATTTGGGGTCTTACAACGGTCAACACCTCAGTAGTCCCAATCTCAGAGATAACCTAGCAAACGACTGCGAACACAACTTAAAGCGGAGATAACCCCGGTGAAGGGCAGGACCATTATTTTGCCATCCCAAGCCCAAATCAATCACAGTCGTCTCAACAACAATATACATACATTCTACACAGCAATGTCCCACAAGAACCAAGGAAGTCCAGTCTCGAGTGACTACTGCACAAGACAGCACACCGGATAGAGTTTGAAGCTTGAAAAGATATGGCATGGTCCTATCTTACTAACTTCTTACAACCTCTAATCCCATGTCATTGTGTAGCTCTCAACAACGACTGTCCGAAATAGGTCTTGTACACCTCAATTGGATGCCCAGATTGCAGTTCTAAAAGTTCGAGCGGATATCACAGTGAACGCGTGCACATACTTCGAGGCGACAGGACCCGCAGAGCCCGGGGCACCCCAGGCAGTCGCAGGTACACCTGCCGCTCCCCCCTATATAAATAGAGTGCTTGGGGTGGCCATTTTATAAGAGAAAAAGGTGAGGAAGCCCTGTCAAATTTGCTCTGTACACACCCTAAACTGAGTGTTTTCTCATTTTAAACACTTGTAAGCTCACATATGGCTGTATTTCTACCGGCGGGAGCTGAGTGATCATCCTTTTCAAGTTATTTGAAAGTCTTCTTTGGCAGTCCACTGTAAGCCTTCTTACACATTTTAAAGCCTTTCTTTTCATCTTTGCACACATCATTCTTCACGTTGAAAGTCATGTTGTGTGTGTATGCCCGAACTTTGGTCCGTGGTTTCATTTCGGTTTGTATATACATATATTTATATATGGACTAACTTTATCGAGTTATACCTCGATTGAGCCTAGACTTATGTCTGGAGCATTTATTGGCTTTCGTATATATATATATATATATATATATATATATAAATATATATATATAAAAGCGATAAACGCACCAGATGTAAAATTCAGGCTCATCGAACATAGTTCGACCACAGTTCATATATATATATATATATATATAAATATAATATATATAAATAATTTACATTTCGTCCCGCCTAGAGTTTACTTCATAGCCGTTGACCGTTTTTACTGCTTTCTTTGCATTTCGTCCTGCCTGGAGTTTACTTCACGGCGGTTGATCATTTTTACAGCTTTCTTTACATTTCTGATCCCCATGGAGGTGCTTCATGGTGGTTGATCATGTCAATATATATATATATATATATATATATATATATATATATATTTTATTTATCGCTTTTTATATATTTATATTTTCGATCCCCCATGGAGGTGCTTCGTGGTGGTTGATCATGCCTGTATATATATATTTACAACTTTTATATATATAACTTGTCAGGAATAAGCATATGAATGATATTCCTATTTACATATGATTTGATTATGACAAAAACAATAAGTGCGTATGCATGTTATGAATGAATCTTATATACAGTGAGCAACTGTATTTCTAAAATAGATAATCATGAATGTCATTTATAAGAATATGGAATTTAATACACTATGACATTTTACATCCTAGATCTAGAACATACCTAACTAGTTAGAGATGTACCTCTTTAGTTTCATGTATGCTTCCAGGATGTTTGTTGATCAGCTATTCATCTGTTTGATTTCTTTGCTCCTTCTCCCCCTGGGTTGTGGACTTCATTTCTTCTTCTTCTGGCTCCCCCTCAGCCTTTGCAAATACAGGCTCATCATCCTTTGGCACCCCCTCAGATGATTATCCAGCTTCTTCTTCTTTGTCTTCTTCTCTTGTTTCCTTCTGCCCTCCGTGCCCTTTCTTGAATGCCTCTTACTATGCCTCTTTTTCTCCCCATTTTTGTCATTAATCATTTGAGAGAGCTGTTCCATGTTGGACATAAGCTGCTCCATCAGATAAGAGGAGTTACAAACTTCAATCTTGAGTTCTTGTTGACTTAACTCAAGTATATAGAGAAAAAGACTGATTCATGTTGTCAATCTTGTCAGAGAGGACTTAGAGTTGTTCTTCATTTACCTTCTGTGCTTGTAGAGCTTCTGCCTTCTGATCATTGATGCCTTCAGATAGATTTGATCTCTCTCTTTGATTCTGAGAGATATATTAGCCATAGAGGCTTGAAGTCTGTCTTGAACTAAATTATCTACTGCTGTCAACATCTTTGACTCTTCATTGATTAGAGATATCTTCTTGACCAGCTCATCAGAATTCTTTAACAGCTCCTGCTCCATAGGCATTTGTTCATCTGGTGGGGCAAGCCCTCTTGTTGAGCGCATCAGATTGGAACTCTACGATTTTTATCCTTGGACAGATTTTTGAAAGCTTTGAGAATCTGAACAATCGTTGAGTACCAAATCGCCATTGGAGGATGAAGGAAAGTCAGATAGATGTGCTTGGGTAGACGAAGGCTCCTTATTTTTGGACTTGAGCACCATCAGTGGTAGAGTGAACAGACTCTACGATTATCTCCTTGGCTATAATCCTTCTGCCTTCAGAGTTCACTCTGCGATCATAGGGAATAAAATGATCACCAGATTCATCATCACTTACTTCAATGACTGCAGTGGAGTGATCACTTTTCTTCTTGGAGGCAAATTTGGCTTGTAGTCTATAGCTCTTTCTTCTCTTGGGATTTAAGCTATGGAGAGTCAGACTCTTCTTCCTCTTCAGACTCTGAGGCCTTTGGATCATCAGACGAAATTCCTTGAGGTTCAGCACTGGCAGGAGCAGGTCCTTCTTCTTCGGACTCATCATCTTTTGAGCCATCATGTAGGCTTGCAAAGAGTAGTTGCAATGGGAGATACAACTTTGTCATCTTGCAGCCTTTCTTCATTTTCAGAGTGAATGCTCTGAGAGTTAGCCACAGGGCTTGTGCATTCTTCTTCATCATAGTCTGTATTTTCTTCCATGAATCCAGTTCCACCTTCATCGCTGGATTTGTTCTTTGGGGACTCAGTCTTGACATCATCAGTTCCCTTTTCTTCTCCTGACTCTAGTCCTCTTCTTCGTCAGATGTACTTTCTTAGGAAACTGGTGCTGGCCTGTTT
>CM029016.1:164236763-164521297 GCA_016801055.1 Panax notoginseng
CAGAAGTGCTCACAATGCCAAGGCAGAATCTTAGAACAAATACGAATTATCAAAAAATGTAGCACTCCCAGAATATCTAAAGAAATGAAGCCTCTGGTCCAAGCTGCAATGTTACATCCAACTAGAAGGAAACCAGAGTGCACTCAATGAATGGCATTCAAGCTAACAGAAGATCTAGCACCAACCAATCAGCATTCAGATTGAGTTGGGAAGCATTCGAGATGAGGTCTTCCACAAGTTGATTAGAAGATGACTTCAGTAACTGACTAAGGAAAGTCGGCAAGTGCAGTTGCTGTCAAGTGAATATAAGACAACGATCTGGGAAACAACCAGGATCGTAGTGTTTGCCAAACAAAGAAAGAACTGATGGAGTGTACACCGAGATACTGGTTGGCCTCTGAAGAACAAGGCTAAAGTGATTAAGCATTGGGTCAGTCCATTGATGATGTGATAACCCGGGATTTCGAATAATCAAAAATTTTACGAATAATTTTTTTTAATTAATATTAATATTGATTATTAATTGTGTGACAAGTTTTGTGATACGAGTCTCGAGAAGGTCAATTTGTGTATTGACTAATAAAAATTAGAGTAGAGTTGTGCTTAACAGCTTTAGAAACTCTAACCCTAATTTTTGGATAGGGATTCGATAGAAAATATAATTAAAATAATTATATTATTGAGTACGTGTTTGTACTGTTTAGAATGCTGATCAATAAGTGATCGGATAAGGTTTGTAATTAATAAACCCTAATAAGGGATTAGAAACCCTAATCTCAGATTTAGAAAACCAAATATACAGTTAAAAATCCTAATTGTACGCTGGGAAACCCTAATTTAAAATCTGGGAATCCTAAACCCTAATTAGGAAACCCTAATCCTAATTGGCAAGCATAATGTGTTTATTAAACACTAATATGATTAAGAAAACTTAATTTAATTAGGAAACCCTAATTTTAGTTTCAAAATTTTAATTTTCTAAATTAACACCCTAATTTAGAAAATCCTAAAAAGCTAGTGATTTAAAACCTAAGGAAACCCTAAGAGTTTGTGCAATTGTCAAGTATACCATTAAAAATATATGGGAATGAAAAAGACCAAAATACCCTTTTTACATATTTTAGTAAGTAACTTGTAAAATTTGACAATACCTCTAGTGGTTCACCAACTAATTTGACTTGCATGACTAAAAATCTCAGCCAATATCTAATATATCATGACACCTTGCAAGTTATACATACATTACATCATATTATATAAGAGATAAGAGAGAGAAAGTGTACTAAATTTGGTCATTTACATTCAAGCTCTCAACATACATTTCTCTCTCCAAAACCTCCTAATTTCTCCAACATTTCAGTCACATTATAGCTCTCTAAATCATCTAGATCAGATTGATAAGGCAAGAACAAAGATTGGTACTAGAAAGGTATAAAGCCCTAAGCCCTTTTTGATCTTGTATGCTAAGACAATATTGTTGTTTATGTGTATAGATTAGTGTTAGATGCTGTTTTATGGTGATCTATGTTGATATAACATAGATCCATAGCATCAAAATGCTTTAAAAGTGATGATTTTCAAAACTGTCAAGAATATGGTTTGTGGTCTGACAAGCTAATGCCAGGAGCCACAGATTCGTGTGTGTTTGTGATTCTTGTTGTTTTATGTTTTGAATCGGTAGCCTGGTATGTTGTCTTTAATCTGCAAGTGGAATCAGTCTCATTTGATGTCTAGATTTGTAGTTATTCATGGTCAAATCCCGTTGACCGGGCATGACCATGAACTTTCTGGGTAACCCAGAAAGTGTAAGAGCAGCGTTTGACAACTTTTGAATGACCCAGATCTGTCAGGATTTAAGTGTTATCAGGTTGTGTTTGTATCTAGATTATAGCTTGATATGTGTACTCTAAAAATATGCTTTTATATCTCTTAATCAACACATAATATGGTTGTAGTGGATGGTCAAACTAGACCATCCGATCACAAGTTACATTTCTGGAAAAACCTAGAAACAGCTTAAGCAATTTTTCTGACAATGTTTGACCAAGTTGAATCTGGAGATGTGGATGTTGTTTTAACTGATATGTTGTGATGTAAATGTACCTTGACACTAGTACTATAGATTTGGACCATAACATAATTAATGTGATGAACAGAACATAGATTAAAGTGAGCTCTAAAGTATCAACTCGACACTGTCTGGGTTTCTGGATTACCCAGAAAACCCAAAATTGGTCTGACAGCTCCTTTGAAGCTCTGGATCTTGCAGAATTGTTGTTGTATGATCGATATAATACTTGATTGTTGTAGTACTACATGCAGACTACATAATCGATGCACAAGGTAGCCCAAAAACATTTTGGATTGAAAATTATAAGAGGTCACACCATGACCCTTGAACTCGGGTCTGACAGTGTTCTTGAGCTCAAGAATACCTAAGACGACAGATAAGTGTCGCTATAGGCTTTAGCGACGGTTGCTATTTATTTTATTTTCTGATTTTCTGAAAATTATTTTAAAAATAGAAATAAATTATAAAAAATTATTAAAAATAGTTTTAAAAAATTATTTTAAATTATGAAAAATAATTTTTGACCAATTAGAATATTTTTTCTATAATATTTATAATTATTTGAATATTAAAGGTATTTAATTTATTTAATTAGTATATTAAATAAATTAGAAAAAAAATATTTAATATTATGAAAAATCATTTTAAATAAGAATAATGTATTTAAAAATATTTTGAGTTATAAAATATAACTTTTAATATTTTTAGAGAATTTTTATTAATAAATTAATATTAATGATATTAGATTTATTTAATTATTAAATTAAATAAATAAGATAAAATATTTTTATTGATTTAAAAATCATTTTAAATAAGAATAAAGTGTTAGAAAATATTTTGAATTATAAAATATAATTTTTAATATTTTTGGAGAATTCTCATTAATAAATTTATATTAATGATATTAGATTTATTTAATTATTATATTAAATAAATGAATTAAAAATAGTTTTTTTGATTTAAAAATCAATAAAAATGAGAAAAATAATTTAAAAAATATTTTAACTTATAATTAATGACTTTTAATATTTTGATAATAATTTCCTTAATATTTAAATATTAATAGTGATGGTTTAAAAATAATTTTAATTAATTTAAAAATCATTTAAGTAGAATATTGATGATTTAAAAATATTTTAAGTTATTAACATTAACTTTAATATTTTGACAAGTATAACCTTAATATTTTTATATTATTAAATATTAATGATGATAAGATTATTTAATAATTAAATCATTTAAAACTGATTTAAGTGTTTGAAAAATTATTTTAAATTATAATAATTGTTTAAATATTATTAAAAGCTTCCAAAAAAATATTATAAATGATAATTGACTTATCTAAATTAATAATGAAGCTTAGAGACCAAAATTAATTGACAATAAATGTGTTAATTGTCGATAGGGTGACCAGAACACCGAGATGAGGCCGAAGTCCTACCAGACCGAAATTGTTAGACTTGATAAGTGTTTATTGTGACGCCCCCAAAATAGGTATACAACACCCATTCTGAGTCGCCAAATACATGGTACAGAAAGCAAACAACAACTTCAATAATACAATTGTCGTGCAAAATACGACAACACATACTGTGAGTTTAAATACAAATATTGTCTTCTAGACAATATCCACACTCAAATAAGTCCTCAATACAATTATTCATACACTATTTTACAGAAATAGTGAGGACTGCTAAAACATCTTTCTAGAACCATCACTCCATACCCCGACAGATCGTGCTTATGTTCTCACCTCCTGAGAAGAAAAATGGAACAAAAAGGAAAAGGGTGAGCTCAACTAGCCCAGTAAAGAATATTATGACTAAGATAATATACAACAAATTATCGTTAGTCTTCAACAGGGAAAAATCTGATAAAATATAATCGACAACAAGTTTTAGATCAACAACTGCAGCGGAAACAGCAAACCATTAGAAGAGTCAAGTAGAGAAAGAATTCTACTATCTTCTAAGATTTAAAAGTCCATCATCATATTTTATCCCTGTAACATCAATTAATAATCATCTTTAACCAAATATTCATCTTTGCACTACAGGCCAAAGATATTCATTTGTATCACCTGTCAGTCATGTTCATCTCAACACCTGTTCATCTTTGCACTACAGGCCAAAGATATTCATCAAGTAATCATACATCTTTGCACTACAGGCCAAAGATATTTATTAATATCATCATTTATGACTGAGGATGATGAAAAATATCTTAAAGAGAACGAATCCAATGAGACAGAAGGACAAATAGTAGGGATTCGTATAACAGTTTATCCAAGATCAATAATACTTCATAATAATCAATTGTGAAGCAAAATTCAAAAATAAAGATCAAAACATGGATACAATCAAAGATAGTAACCATAATAGACATCTTGGACAAAAAGGAAAAATTTTATTTTTCGGTGAATAGTGCCGTATTCGTGAATAGTGTCGTATGCGTGAATAGTACCGTATACGTGAATAGTAACCCCGACACAAAAAGTTCTAAATTTGATAAAAACTCATATCAATATTTCAGCATAATGATATTGAAGAAAATAATATCATTTAAGAAGAAAATAATATCCCTTACAAATATCAAACGAAAATAATATTCATTACGAATATTAAACGAATATAATATTTCTCACGAATATTGAAAGAAATAAAATTTCTTATGAATATTGAACAGAAATAATATTCATATAAATACGAAAAATAATATCTCTTCAGAATGTGAAATAAATAATACCCCTTACCTCAAGATATCAGTACTTCTAGTCGGAATACCGGTATAAGGCTGAAAGAAACTTGCTCTGATGAATAGAAACTCTCAAAGTATCTAAATACTCACAAAATACACTCAATAATCTAGAGAGAGAAAGAGAGAAAACTTATATTTCTGGTGTGATTTTCAATTCTAACTTAGCCCTCTATTTATAGGAAAATTTTAGTAGGTTTGACCTGCAACCTGATGGCTTTACCTGCTACTATTCCCACCCACCACATTTGAAATATAATTCAGCACATTTCTTCACCAACCACAAGTGGGGCCCACCAATTCTAGAATTTTCCACTAAAATGATTAACTCCGAAAATTCAACAATTTCTGAACCAGTCATCTCGTAAAATTCATAATAAATCATACGTTCATTTTTAACGGTTCAAAATTTGTGGACATATACTCAACTTATATATATGTATAACATATCCAAAAATTACCACGATCCAACGGTCGGATTAAAAATTATAATGTGACAACCCCAAAATAGGTCCATTCCACCCAACCCATTCTGAGTCGTCAAATACATGGTACAGAAAACAACTACAACTTTATTACAACAATTGTCGTGCAAAATACAACAACACATATGCTGTGAGTTTGGATACAAATATATACCAAATGTGACTCATGTTCCAACCGTGGACATCACCTCACAATAACACCTTACATAAAGGTATAGTCAAAAACTGTTTAGAAATTAGAATCTTTGGGAAGTGCTCAAGGAAACCTTCGTACATGGGAGGTCACGCATCTAGGTTATGATAGATATCATATGGCCACAGAATTATCCTTGGTTGACCCAATAGACCCCAAAGAAAAATGAGAAGATTACTATCATATTCTTCCCAATGGTGAGTCTTCTCTTGACTTATCATTATCTCCACTGTCTCTAATAGAGAATTATACTTCAAACAAACACCAAGATTATATAGGTAGTGCCCATAGATATACTCAGCAAGTGGATGAGCACAACCCTGTCTTATGATGACACGAGGTTGTATGTCATTAGACATCTTGTATGATAGTGACAAAACACCCTTCCAACGTTGGGTTCGCCTCACCCTATTTTCTTCACCAAATATAACTACTAAATGATGATCACCATTCTATTCCCTTGTTACCCTCGCTCGACCCAGCTACACTCTTATTACCTAAAAGGAATTGTGAAGCAAAAGGGTGAGCACAACTAGCTCAGTAAAGAATATCATGACTAAAGATAAATAAGTTATCAATAGCCTTCATCAACAATAAATCAGAGATTTAGAACATATGGTAAATGATAAAAATTTCAACCATAGTTGCAGCGGAACGAGCAATCCATTAGAAGAGTCAAATAGACTATAAAGTCTATTATCTTCTCCATGTTAAAAATCCACCAACAATGTTTTATCTCTGTAACATCAATCAACAGTTCCTTTCCACAATCATATGAATAACTCATAATTATAATTGTGATTCTAAACTTTTCTTCGCACCCAGGTCGAAGAATATTTTCATCACCTGTCTTTACCTGAAACATCAAAGATCATGGTTATACCAAATCACAATTCCTATTTATAATCATACTAACAAATCCATCTTTGCACTACGGGCCAAAGATATTCATCAACAAACCATCTTTGCACTACGGGCCAAAGATATTCATCAACAAACTATCTTTGCACTACGGGCCAAAGATATTCAACAACAGTTCATCTTTGCACTACAGACCAAAGATATTCATCAACAGGCCATCTTTGCACTACATGCCAAAGATATTCATCAACAATTCATATTTGCACTACAGGCCAAATATATTCATATCTCAAAGAAATATATAATCATTTCAGAATTTATATAAACAATAATTATAACCATGTTGATCAATTCACCTTTGCACTTAAGCTTAAGATATTCAATTATAAATTCAATGGTCATGATCATACCAGTCACAATTCAACTTTGCACTACAGGCCAAAGAGAACCCTAGTCATGATCATACCAATAATCTACCCATCTTTACACTCCAGTGAAAGAGAATTTCAACATCAGGGTTATAAAAATGTTATATATGATGATAAAAATAATATGATCAACATATAGTTTTAATCTCAAGAGTAATATTCGTAACTCATGAATAGTAACCCCGACACAAAAGATAGAAATTCTACAATAAAATTCATACCAATATTTCGGTATAATGATATTGAAAGAATAACATTACTTAAATTTATAAACAATTTATTTTAATTGTTTACACTTTACTAATTAATGCATTTAATCATCATAAAATGCCAACTCTTACAATTTCATCATCAATAACCAAAACCCTCATCAAAAATCTGTATATACCTCATATAGGATTCTCAAGCCATAAAATCCTATTTTCCAATTTTCTTTCTTCACAAAACATATTTAATTCATTTACTCATAGCTAGACCATTTTCATGAAAAATACCAAATCAGTTCCAAAAATATTTCTTTTCTGAGATTTAGCATAATATAGTCCCATAGTGAACATATATTTTTCTCAGAATTTTTAAAAGTCATTTACTATTTTTCATATGGCCAAAATAGCCGAATATTTAGACATTTATCAAAAATTATACTTTTGTCTAAAAATTCTGAAATTTACAGAGTATACTTCTATCATATACATGTACTCCCAATAAAAATTTCATCAATTTGGAGTTAACCACAAGGAATTATAAGCGGTTACTTTTAAAATAGTCTTTTCTCATAAAATTCATAACTCTCAATCTATACATCCAAAAATCACCATTTTTGGACACAATCAATAAAACTCATCAAAATATCATTTCAAATTTTTCCAGAATTTTGAAGTTCAGAAAAATTACGAAACTGAAAAACATAACAACTCTTAAAATCCCTTACTATCCCTTACCTCAAAAGAGCAGTACTTCTGATCGTATAAGGCTGAAGGAAACTTGCACTGATGAATAGTAACTCACCAAGTATCTAAAAACTCACAAAATATGCTTCATAATATAGAGAGAGAAAGAGAGAAATCTTATGTTTCTGGTGTGATTTTCAATTCTAACTTAGCCCTCTATTTATAGGAAAATTTTGGTAGGTTTGACCTGCAACCTGATGGCTTTACCTGCTACTATTCCCACCCACCACATTTGAAATATAATTCAGCACATTTCTTCACCAACCACAAGTGGGGCCCACCAATTCTAGAATTTTCTACCAAAATGATAAACTCCGAAAATTCAATAATTTCTGAACCAGTCATCTCGTAAAATTCATAATAAATCATACGTTCATTTTTAACGGTTCAAAATTTGTGGGCATATACTCAACTTATATATGTATAACATATCCAAAAATCACAACGATCCAACGGTCGGATTAAAAATTATAACCCCCGCAATATATCTCAAAAACCCTGATTTTTAATACCACCATTCCGACAAATATACTGATAAAAACCTCAACATTAACTCCTTCAATTTTTAACCACAAAAATATATCCCTCGTTTATATCCACATAAAATAAATATTTCCTTATCATATGAATCAATAATTAATTATTCACAAATAATATTACAGAATCACATTTATGACAACCAGGCCGTTCCCAGGAAAGAGGGGGCTTTCCAATAAGGATTTCTCCTTACTGGCGCGCAATTAGATGACCAAACCTCTCCTTAGACAGAACTTTCTAGACATTGCCAATAATGTTATCTAATAATATTATTCAAATAATATGAATTATTGATCTGATAATGGAAATACTGTGCAGCAACAATTATTGAACAACAATAATACAAAATTTCAACGTAGCAATTATTGAATCAATAAAATAAAATATTGAACAGTAATTACTGTAACAATTATTGAGTAGTGCCTTCATACGTAAGAATCAATAATTTCAAAAATACTATGCAATACCGTGTGCTACTGTGCAATAACGCGTATTACTGTATTTTAACCACCGGGTATTCCAACAGTGTTAACGGTAACAACTACGCCGTTATTTGTAAAAACTCAAATTTGTCGTTTTCCTTCACCCGACAGTTATTCGTTATGGGGCCCATAAATAGCTGCGCCGTCGTACGAATATTCCCCGACAGAAAGAATATTCCACGACCAAACGAATATTCCCCGACAACAATGATTATTTTATAACCACTTGCTTATTTTGAAAAAAAAATCATATTGCACTCATAACTTTAAACTTTTATCAATTTAACCATTTACTGAATTGTAATTATAAGGAAAATTGAATACTTTTATTTCATAAAATTCGGGGTCTTACAATCTCCCCTCCTTATGAAATTTCGTCCCCGAAATTTACGTACCTGGTATTTCAAAGAGTTGAGAATACCTTGCTTTCATTTCAGATTCCATCTTCCTTATCATCATGATTTCTCCATTGCTCATCTCCTGTATTTCAGATATCTTTCTAGAATACAGCTTCAAAACAAGGGTTAATTTAACAAATTAACATATCACATAATATCTCGATATTATGACTGACCAACAAATAAGCTTAGGTAGGACACACTAGCGAAGGATTTACTCATCTCTCCCCTCCTAATTATATTCCCCGATCTCCGCCAAAGATCATATCCCTAAGCTCTGATACCACCTGTGACAACCCCAAAATAGGTTCATTCCACCCAACCCATTCTGAGTCGTCAAATACATGGTACAGAAAACAACTACAACTTTATTACAACAATTGTCGTGCAAAATACAACAACACATATGCTGTGAGTTTGGATACAAATATATACCAAATGTGACTCATGTTCCAACCGTGGACATCACCTCACAATAACACCTTACATAAAGGTATAGTCAAAAACTGTTTTAGAAATTAGAATCTTTGGGAAGTGCTCAAGGAAACCTTCGTACATGGGAGGTCACGCATCTAGGTTATGATAGATATCATATGGCCACAGAATTATCCTTGGTTGACCCAATAGACCCCAAAGAAAAATGAGAAGATTACTATCATATTCTTCCCAATGGTGAGTCTTCTCTTGACTTATCATTATCTCCACTGTCTCTAATAGAGAATTATACTTCAAACAAACACCAAGATTATATAGGTAGTGCCCATAGATATACTCAGCAAGTGGATGAGCACAACCCTGTCTTATGATGACACGAGGTTGTATGTCATTAGACATCTTGTATGATAGTGACAAAACACCCTTCCAACGTTGGGTTCGCCTCACCCTATTTTCTTCACCAAATATAACTACTAAATGATGATCACCATTCTATTCCCTTGTTACCCTCGCTCGACCCAGCTACACTCTTATTACCTGAAAGGAATTGTGAAGCAAAAGGGTGAGCACAACTAGCTCAGTAAAGAATATCATGACTAAAGATAAATAAGTTATCAATAGCCTTCATCAACAATAAATCAGAGATTTAGAACATATGGTAAATGATAAAAATTTCAACCATAGTTGCAGCGGAACGAGCAATCCATTAGAAGAGTCAAATAGACTATAAAGTCTATTATCTTCTCCATGTTAAAAATCCACCAACAATGTTTTATCTCTGTAACATCAATCAACAGTTCCTTTCCACAATCATATGAATAACTCATAATTATAATTGTGATTCTAAACTTTTCTTCGCACCCAGGTCGAAGAATATTTTCATCACCTGTCTTTACCTGAAACATCAAAGATCATGGTTATACCAAATCACAATTCCTATTTATAATCATACTAACAAATCCATCTTTGCACTACGGGCCAAAGATATTCATCAACAAACCATCTTTGCACTACGGGCCAAAGATATTCATCAACAAACTATCTTTGCACTACGGGCCAAAGATATTCAACAACAGTTCATCTTTGCACTACAGACCAAAGATATTCATCAACAGGCCATCTTTGCACTACATGCCAAAGATATTCATCAACAATTCATATTTGCACTACAGGCCAAATATATTCATATCTCAAAGAAATATATAATCATTTCAGAATTTATATAAACAATAATTATAACCATGTTGATCAATTCACCTTTGCACTTAAGCTTAAGATATTCAATTATAAATTCAATGGTCATGATCATACCAGTCACAATTCAACTTTGCACTACAGGCCAAAGAGAACCCTAGTCATGATCATACCAATAATCTACCCATCTTTACACTCCAGTGAAAGAGAATTTCAACATCAGGGTTATAAAAATGTTATATATGATGATAAAAATAATATGATCAACATATAGTTTTAATCTCAAGAGTAATATTCGTAACTCATGAATAGTAACCCCGACACAAAAGATAGAAATTCTACAATAAAATTCATACCAATATTTCGGTATAATGATATTGAAAGAATAACATTACTTAAATTTATAAACAATTTATTTTAATTGTTTACACTTTACTAATTAATGCATTTAATCATCATAAAATGCCAACTCTTACAATTTCATCATCAATAACCAAAACCCTCATCAAAAATCTGCATATACCTCATATAGGATTCTCAAGCCATAAAATCCTATTTTCCAATTTTCTTTCTTCACAAAACATATTTAATTCATTTACTCATAGCTAGACCATTTTCATGAAAAATACCAAATCAGTTCCAAAAATATTTCTTTTCTGAGATTTAGCATAATATAGTCCCATAGTGAACATATATTTTTCTCAGAATTTTTAAAAGTCATTTACTATTTTTCATATGGCCAAAATAGCCGAATATTTAGACATTTATCAAAAATTATACTTTTGTCTAAAAATTCTGAAATTTACAGAGTATACTTCTATCATATACATGTACTCCCAATAAAAATTTCATCAATTTTGGAGTTAACCACAAGGAATTATAAGCGTTACTTTTAAAATAGTCTTTTCTCATAAAATTCATAACTCTCAATCTATACATCCAAAAATCACCATTTTTGGACACAATCAATAAAACTCATCAAAATATCATTTCAAATTTTTCCAGAATTTTTGAAGTTCAGAAAAATTACGAAACTGAAAAACATAACAACTCTTAAAATCCCTTACTATCCCTTACCTCAAAAGAGCAGTACTTCTGATCGGTATAAGGCTGAAGGAAACTTGCACTGATGAATAGTAACTCACCAAGTATCTAAAACTCACAAAATATGCTTCATAATATATAGAGAGAAAGAGAGAAATCTTATGTTTCTGGTGTGATTTCAATTCTAACTTAGCCCTCTATTTATAGGAAAATTTTGGTAGGTTTGACCTGCAACCTGATGGCTTTACCTGCTACTATTCCCACCCACCACATTTGAAATATAATTCAGCACATTTCTTCACCAACCACAAGTGGGGCCCACCAATTCTAGAATTTTCCACCAAAATGATAAACTCCGAAAATTCAATAATTTCTGAACCAGTCATCTCGTAAAATTCATAATAAATCATACGTTCATTTTTAACGGTTCAAAATTTGTGGGCATATACTCAACTTATATATGTATAACATATCCAAAAATCACAACGATCCAACGGTCGGATTAAAAATTATAACCCCCGCAATATATCTCAAAAACCCTGATTTTAATACCACCATTCCGACAAAAATACTGATAAAAACCTCAACATTAACTCCTTCAATTTTTAACCACAAAAATATATCCCTCGTTTATATCCACATAAAATAAATATTTCCTTATCATATGAATCAATAATTAATTATTCACAAATAATATTACAGAATCACATTTATGACAACCAGGCCGTTCCAGGAAAGAGGGGCTTTCCAATAAGGATTTCTCCTTACTGGCGCGCAATTAGATGACCAAACCTCTCCTTAGACAGAACTTTCTAGACATTGCCAATAATGTTATCTAATAATATTATTAAAATAATATGAATTATTGATCTGATAATGGGAAATACTGTGCAGCAACAATTATTGAACAACAATAATACAAAATTTCAACGTAGCAATTATTGAATCAATAAAATAAAATATTGAACAGTAATTACTGTAACAATTATTGAGTAGTGCCTTCATACGTAAGAATCAATAATTTCAAAAATACTATGCAATACCGTGTGCTACTGTGCAATAACGCGTATTACTGTATTTTAACCACCGGGTATTCCAACAGTGTTAACGGTAACAACTACGCCGTTATTTGTAAAAACTCAAATTTGTCGTTTTCCTTCACCCGACAGTTATTCGTTATGGGGCCCATAAATAGCTGCGCCGTCGTACGAATATTCTCCGACAGAAAGAATATTCCACGACCAAACGAATATTCCCCGACAACAATGATTATTTTATAACCACTTGCTTATTTTGAAAAAAAAATTCACATTTCACCCATAACTTTAAACTTTTATCAATTTAACCATTCACTGAATAGTAATTATAAGAAAAATTGAATACTTTTATTTCATAAAATTCGGAGTCTTACAATCTCCCCTCCTTATGAAATTTCGTCTCCAAAATTTACGTACCTGGTATTTCGAAGAGTTGAGAATACCTTGCTTTCATTTCATATTTCATCTTCCCTGTCATCATAATTTCTCCATTTCTCATCTCCTGTATTTCAAATATCATTCTAGAATATAGCTTCAAAACAATGGTTAATTGAACAAATTAACATATCACATAATATCCCGATATTATGACTGACCAACAAATAAGCTTAGGTAGAACACACTAGCGAAGGATTTACTCATCTCTCCCCTCCTAGTTCTATTCCCCGATCTTCGTCAGAGATCATATCCCTAAGCTCTGATACCAACTGTGACAACCCCAAATAGGTCCATTCCATCCAACCTATTCTAAGTCGCCAAAAACATGGTACAGAAAATAACTACAACTTTATTACAACAATTATCGTGCAAAATACAACAACACATATGATGTGAGTTTGGATACAAATATATACCAAATGTGACTCATATCCCAATCGTGGACAGTACCTCACAATGACACCTTACATAAAGGTATAGTCAAAAACTGTTTTAGAAATTAGAATCTTTGGGAAGTGCTCAAGGAAACCATTGTACATGGGAGGCCATGCTTCTAGGTTGTGATAGATATCATATGGCCACAAAATTATCCTTGGTTGACCCAATATACCCCAAAGAAAAACGAGAAGATTACTATCATATTCTTCCCAATGGTGAGTCTTCTCTTGACTTATCATTATCTCCACTGTCTCTAAATGAGAATTATACTTTAAACAAACACCAAGATTATATAGGTAGTGCTCGTAAATATACTCAACAAGTGGATGTGCATAACCCTGTCTTATGATGACACGAGGTTGTATGTCATTAGACATCTTGTATGACAGTGGCAAAACACCCTTCCAACGTTGGGTTCGCTTCACCCTAGATGATTCACCAAATATAACTACTAAATGATGACCACCGTTCTATTTCCCTGTTACCCCCGCTCGACCCAGCTACACTCTTATTACCTGAAAGGAATTGTGAAACAGAAGGGTGAGCACAACTAGCCCAGTAAAGAATATCATGACTAAAGATAAATAAATTATCAATAGCCTTCAACAGAATTAAATCAGAGATTTAGAACATATGGTAGATGATACAAATTTTCAACCATAGTTGCAGCGGAACGAGCAAAACCATTAGAAGAGTCAAATAGACCATAAAGTCTATTATCTTCTCCACATTAAAAGTCCACCAATAATATTTTATCCCTGTAACATTAATCAACAGTTCCTTTTCACAATTATATGAATAACTCATAATCATAATTGTAATTCTAAATTCCTCTTCGCATCCAAGACGAAGATAATTTTCCTCACATGTCTTTACCTGAAACATCAAAGATCATGGTTATACCAAATCACAGTTCATGTTCATAATCATATTAATAAATTCATCTTTGCACTACAGGCCAACGATATTCGTTAACAGTTCATCTTTGCACTACTGGCCAAAGATATTCAACAACAGGTCATCTTTGCACTACGGGCCAAAGATATTCATCAACAATTCATCTTTGCACTACATGCCAATGATATTCCTCAACAGTTCATATTTGCACTACAGGCCAAATATATTCATATCTCAAAGAAATATATAATCATTTCAAAATTTATATAAACAATAATTATAACCATGCTGATCATTTCACCTTTGCACTTAAGCTAAAGATATTCATTTATAAATTCAATGGTCATGATCATACCAGTCAACAATTCAACTTTGCACTACTGGCCAAAGGGAACCCATAGTCATGATCATACCAAAAATCTACCCATCTTTACACTCAAGTCAAAGAGAAATATCATCATTAGGGTTATAAAAATGTTAAATATGATAATGAAATCAATATAATCAACATATAGATTTAATCTCAAAAGTAATATTCATAACTCAACTATAATTTGGTCAGAAAAAAAAACCAATTTTGTCATGAATAGTAACTCGTGAATAGTAATCCATGAATAGTACTCGTGAATAGTAATTCATAAATAGTAACTCGTGAATAGTAAACCCGACACAAAAAGGTAGAAATTTCACAATAAAATTTATACCAATATTTCGGTATAATGATATTGAAAGAATAACATTTCTTAAATTTATAAACAATTTATTTTAATTGTTTACACTTTACTAAATAATGCATTTAATCATCCTAAAATGTCAAACTCATAAGATTTTATTACCAATAATCAAAACCCTCATCAAAAATCTGCATATACCTCATATAGGATTTTCAAGTCATAAAATTCTATTTTTCAATTTCTTACTTCACATAACATATTTAATTTATTTTCTCATAACTAGTCTATTTTCATGAAAAATACCAAATCAGTTCTAAAAATATTTCTTTTCTGGGATTTAGTAGAATATAGTCCCATATTGAACATATATTTTTCTCAGAATTTTTAATACTCATTTACTATTTTTCATATGGTCAAAACCGCCGAATATTTAGACATTTATCATAAATTATACTTCTATCCAAAAATTCTGAAATTCACAGAGTACACTGATATTATATAGATATACTTTCAATAAAAATTTTATCAATTTTGGAGTTAACCACAAGGAGTTATAAGCGGTTACTTTTAAAATAGTATTTTTCCGTAAAATTCATAACTCTTAATCTATACATCCAAAAATCACCATTTTTGGACACAATCAATAAAACTCATCAAAATATCATTTTAAATTTTTTCAGAATTTTCTGAAGTTCAGAAAAATTACGAAACTGAAAAATATAATAACCCTTAAAATCCCTTACTATCCCTTACCTCAAAATAGCAGCACTTCTGACCGGTATAAGGCTGAAGAAAACTTGCACTGATGAATAGAAACTCACAAAGTATCTAAATACTCATAAAATACACTTAATAATCTAAAGAGGAAAGAGAGAAAACTTATGAATTCTGGTGTGATTTTCAATTCTAACTTAGCCCTCTATTTATAGGAAAATGATAGCACGCCGAAGCAGACTTAACCTGCAACCTGATGGCTTTATCTGCTACTATTCTCACCCACCAAATTTGAATAAAAATCTCAGCACATTTCTTCACCAACCAAGAGTGGGGCCCACCAATTCTAGAATTTTCCACCAAAATGATAAACTCCGAAAATTCAACAATTTCTGAACCAGTCATCTCGTAAAATTCGTAACAAATCATTCGTTCATTTTTAACGGTTCAATTTGTGGACATATACTCAACTTATATATGTATAACATATCCAAAAATTACTACGATCCAACGGTCGGATTAAAAATTATAACCCTCGCAAATATCTTAAAAACCCTAATTTGATTTTTAATACCTCCGTTCCGACAAAAATACAGATAAAACACCTCAACATTAACTCCTTCATTTTTAACCACAAAAATATATCCCTCATTTATATCCACATAAAATAAATATTTCCTTATCATATGAATCAATAATTAATTATTCACAGATAATATTACAGAATCACATTTATGACAACCAGGCCGTTCCCAAGAAAGAGGGGGCTTTCCAATAAGGATTTATCCTTATTGGCGCGCAATTAGGTGACCAAACCTCTCCTTAGACAGAACTTTCTAGACATTGCCAATAATGATATCTAATAATATTATTCAAATAATATGAATTATTGATCTGATAATGGGAAATACTATGCAGTGACAATTATTGAACAACAATAATATAAAATTTTAACGTAGTAATTATTGAATCAATAAATAAAATATTGAACAGTAATTACTGTAACAATTATTGAGTAGTGCCTTCTTACGTAAGAATCATAATTTCAAAAATACTGTGTAATACCGTGTGCTACTGTACAATAACGCGTATTATTGTATTTTAACCACCGGGTATTTCAACAGTATTAACGGTAACAACTACGCCATTATTTATAAAAACTCAAATTTGTTATTTTCTTCATCCGACAGTTATTCGTTATGGGGCCCACAAATAGCTGCGCCGTCGTACAAATATTCCCCGACAGAAAGAATATTCCATGACCAAACGAATATTCTCCGACAACAATGATTATTTTATAACCACTTGCTTATTTTTAAAAAAAATTCACATTTCACCCATAACTTTAAACTTTTATCAATTTAACCATTTACTGAATTGTAATTATAAGGAAAATTAAATACTTTTATTTCATAAAATTCGGGGTCTTACATATAACCCCCGCAAACTATCTCAAAAATCCTGATTTTTAATACCTCCATTCCGACAAAAATACTGACAAAAACCTCAACATTAACTCCTTCATTTTTAACCACAAAAATATATCCCTCATTTATATCCACATAAAATAAATATTTCCTTATCATATGAATCAATAATTAATTATTCACAAATAATATTACAGAATCACATTTATGACAACCAGGCCGTTCCCAGGAAAGAGGGGCTTTCCAATAAGGATTTCTCCTTACTGGCGCGCAATTAGATGACCAAACCTCTCCTTAGACAGAACTTTCTAGACATTGCCAATAATGTTATCTAATAATATTATTCAAATAATATGAATTATTGATCTGATAAATGAAAATACTGTGCAGCAACAATTATTGAAACAACAATAATATAAAATATCAACGCAACAATTATTGAATCAATAAAATAAAATATTGAATAATAACTATTGTAACAATTATTGAGTAGTGCCTTCTTACGTAAGAATCAATAATTGGTGCAATACCGTGTGCTACTGTATTTTAACCACCGGGTATTCCAACAGTATTAACGGTAACAACTACGCCGTTATTTATAAACAACTTATACTTGTCGTTTTCTTCATCCAATCGCTTTCCGTTATGGGGCCCACACAAGGCTGCGTCGTCGTACGAATATTCCCCGACAGCAAGAATATTCCACGACCAACCGAATATTCACCGACCAAATATAAATATTTTATAACCACTTGTTTATTTTGTAAAATTTGCACATTTCACCCATAACCAAAGTATTATATCAAATTAACCCCTTATTATTCACAATAATATTTAGAGAAAATTTGATTTTATTCATTAATAAGTTGAGGTCTTACATTTATATAGGTTATAAACACTGATATGACTATGTGGTAATGTGTCTAGGAGAAGATTGACTGTGAATTATATTGTTGTGTGTGTAGACACTCGAAATTTTCTTGTCCTGTTACTAATTATGCAGGAGGGCAAACGCGTCTTTTTCACACTCCAGAGATAACCCTGGAGATAATCCCGGGAGGTCAAGCCAACCTCAGAGATAACCCTGAGTACATTCAGAGTCAACAACATGACAACCTCAGAGATAACCCTGAGAAAAGACTGCTACAACTGTGCGAAAACTGGAGATAACCCCGGGAGGGGCAAAATGGTCATTTTGCTAACTCAACTTCAACTCACATCAAATACACTCATGTCAACTCATATTACTTCAATAGAAGTCCCACAAGAATCATATCTTAACTTCCGAGCGCAAACTACGCAAAACGACTTAATGGACTGCCTGATGGAAACCCGGAAATGCCATTTTGGTCATGAACCCATCTTCCTGGAATCAAAAAAGAGCAAATCATATGTCATTGTGTAGCTCTCGGAAATAGCTTTTTGGAATGATATGGCACGCTTCCATCGGACTCCCGGATTGAAAGTTATGAGCGACCGAGCGAACAACGCGTTGTCCGAGTGTACGTACTTCGACACGGCGGGACCCACACTGCCCGGGGCACCCCGGGCAGCAGCAGGTGCACTTGCAGCCCAGCAGCAGGTACACCTGCGGCTCCATCCTCTATAAATAGAGGGCTTGGGGTGGCCATTTTGCAAGAGAAAACGGCGAGAAAGCCCTGCCCAATTTGCTCTGCACTCATCCCATGCAGTGTACTTTCCCCTTTTAAACACATGTAAGCTCATATATAGCCTCTTTTGTATCCACAAAAGCCAGTGTTTACCCACTCTAAAGATATAGAAGCCTTTTTCAGCAGTCAGCTGTAAGCCTTCTCACACAATTTAGAGTCTTTCTCTTCATCTTTGCACACACCCTTCTACACGTTGAGAGTCGTGTTGCTTGCTTTTGCCCGGACTTCGATCCGTGGGTTCATTCCAGTCTGTATATATATATATATATATATATATATATATATATATATATATATATATATATATATGAACTGTGGTCAAACTCTGTTCGATGAGCCTAGACTTATGTTTGGTGCGTTTAGTGACTTTCTTATATATATAATTATATATATGAACTGCTATCGAACTCTGTTCGGTGAGCCTGGATTTCACATCCGGTGCGTTTATTGATTTAATATATATATACTTATATATATTAACTGTTGTTGGACTTTGTCCGATGAGCCTGGATTTTATATTCGGTGCGTTTACATCCTTATATATATATATATATATATATATATATATATATATATATATATATATTTATATTTCGTCCCACCTGGAGTTTACTTCGTGGTGGTTGACCGTTTTTACAGCTTTCTGTATATTTCGTCCCGCCTGGAGTTTTCTCTGTGGCGGTTGATAGCTTTTACAGCTTTATTTACATTTCTGATCCCCCATGGAGGTGCTTCGTGGTTGGTGATCATGTTTGTATATATATATATATTTACAGCTTTTATATATATACCTGCTTACTTCTTTCATATAAATTGTAGCATTCTGTGGACTTAGGAATCATGTGATCACAGATTCATCCCATTGGATCTAGATTCGGTTCCCGTGATGGACATTTTCAGCTGTAAGCAGCTTGTAAAGTATTCTGCGGTGTCTGAATTTCCTCAGATGGTTTCCATACCCACGAGGAAGTCGGCATTATTTTGTACATTATCTTCGTACGGATGCCTCGCATCTGTCAAATAAAATCAATCAAGCCGAGCACTTAATAAAATGGGAGTGTAAAAGGTCTCAATTACTATTGAGCATCAGGGTTTGAAAAACCTCTTTTATAAAACATCACTGCCATATCTTGCTTAAAATTGATTTTTTACATAAAATTCATGTGTATATAGGTGCGAACTAGGCCTCGCACTACTTCTAAATAACAGCACATTGACCCACACATACACACATTCAGATAACAGTTTCTTGAAAAGAGGCGGTCACTGTGATAACACGGATGTCGGGGGGTGCCTAACACCTTCCCTCCGCATAACCAAGTCCCCAGACCTTAATGAATCTCGGTTTCACTGACCCGTTTAGCAGTGTCACATCACTGGGTCAATGTGCAAACCTTTTCTTGGTTGTGTTGGTACAACCAGTTCAAAAACCAACTGGCGACTCTTATAGTCCAATCGTCGACATTATACATGTCGGACCTTTTTCACTTGTTTTTTCAAATAAATCTCACCTAAAATGAGAACACCAAAGAACAAGTAACGAAAAAGGACAATTAAAAATCCCGACGTCGACAGGTGGCGACTCTGCTGGGGATTCCAGTAAGAGGACTTATGTAACAACCCCAAAATAGGTCCATTCCATCCAACCTATTCTGAGTCGCCAAATACATGGTACAGAAAACAACTACAACTTTATTACAACAATTATCGTGCAAAATACAACAACACATATGCTGTGAGTTTGGATACAAATATATACCAAATGTGACTCATATCCCAACCGTGGACAGCACCTCATAATGACACCTTACATAAAGGTATAGTCAAAAACTGTCTTAGAAATTAGAATCTTTGGGAAGTGCTCAAGGAAACCATTATACATGGGAGGCCATGCTTCTAGGTTGTGATAGATATCATATGGCCACAGAATTATCCTTGGTTAACCCAATATACCCCAAAGAAAAATGAGAAGATTACAATCATATTCTTCCCAATGGTGAGTCTTCTCTTGACTTATCATTATCTCCACTGTCTCTAAATGAGAATTATACTTCAAACAAATACCAAGATTATATAGGTAGTGCTCGTAAATATACTCAACAAGTGGATGTGCATAACCCTGTCTTATGATGACACGAGGTTGTATGTCATTAGACATCTTGTATGACAGTGGCAAAACACCCTTCCAACGTTGGGTTCGCTTCACCCTAGATGATTCACCAAATATAACTACTAAATGATGACCACCGTTCTATTTCCCTGTTACCCCCGCTCGACCCAGCTACACTCTTATTACCTGAAAGGAATTGTGAAACAGAAGGGTGATCACAACTAGCCCAGTAAAGAATATCATGACTAAAGATAAATAAATTATCAATAGCCTTCAACAGAATTAAATCAGAGATTTAGAACATATGGTAGATGATAAAAAATTTCAACCATAGTTGCAGCGGAACGAGCAAACCATTAGAAGAGTCAAATAGACCATAAAGTCTATTATCTTCTCCACATTAAAAGTCCACCAATAATATTTTATCCCTGTAACATTAATCAACAGTTCCTTTTCACAATTATATGAATAACTCATAATCATAATTGTAATTCTAAATTCCTCTTCGCATCCAAGACGAAGATAATTTTCCTCACATGTCTTTACCTGAAACATCAAAGATCATGGTTATACCAAATCACAGTTCATGTTCATAATCATATTAATAAATTCATCTTTGCACTACAGGCCAACGATATTCGTTAACAGTTCATCTTTGCACTACTGGCCAAAGATATTCAACAACAGGTCATCTTTGCACTACGGGCCAAAGATATTCATCAACAATTCATCTTTGCACTACATGCCAATGATATTCCTCAACAGTTCATATTTGCACTACAGGCCAAATATATTCATATCTCAAAGAAATATATAATCATTTCAAAATTTATATAAACAATAATTATAACCATGTTGATCATTTCACCTTTGCACTTAAGCTAAAGATATTCATTTATAAATTCAATGGTCATGATCATACCAGTCAACAATTCAACTTTGCACTACTGGCCAAAGGGAACCCATAGTCATGATCATACCAAAAATCTACCCATCTTTACACTCATGTCAAAGAGAAATATCATCATTAGGGTTATAAAAATGTTATATATGATAATGAAATCAATATAATCAACATATAGATTTAATCTCAAAAGTAATATTCATAACTCAACTATAATTTGGTCAGAAAAAAAAATTAATTTTGTCATGAATAGTAACTCGTGAATAGTAATCCATGAATAGTAACTCGTGAATAGTAATTCATAAATAGTAACTCGTGAATAGTAACTCGTGAATAGTAAACCCGACACAAAAAGGTAGAAATTTCACAATAAAATTTATACCAATATTTCGATATAATGATATTGAAAGAATAACATTTCTTAAATTTATAAACAATTTATTTTAATTGTTTACACTTTACTAAATAATGCATTTAATCATCCTAAAATGTCAAACTCATAAGATTTTATTACCAATAATCAAAACCCTCATCAAAAATCTGCATATACCTCATATAGGATTTTCAAGTCATAAAATTCTATTTTTCAATTGTCTTACTTCACATAACATATTTAATTTATTTTCTCATAACTAGTCTATTTTCATGAAAAATACCAAATCAGTTCTAAAAATATTTCTTTTCTGGGATTTAGTAGAATATAGTCCCATATTAAACATATATTTTTCTCAGAATTTTTAATACTCATTTACTATTTTTCATATGACCAAAACCGCCGAATATTTAGACATTTATCATAAATTATACTTCTATCCAAAAATTCTGAAATTCACAGAGTACACTGATATTATATAGATATACTTTCAATAAAAATTTCATCAATTTTGGAGTTAACCACAAGGAGTTATAAGCGGTTACTTTTAAAATAGTATTTTTCCGTAAAATTCATAACTCTTAATCTATACATCCAAAAATCACCATTTTTGGACACAATCAATAAAACTCATCAAAATATCATTTTAAATTTTTTCAGAATTTTCTGAAGTTCAGAAAAATTACGAAACTGAAAAATATAATAACCCTTAAAATCCCTTACTATCCCTTACCTCAAAATAGCAGCACTTCTGACCGGTATAAGGCTGAAGAAAACTTGCACTGATGAATAGAAACTCACAAAGTATCTAAATACTCATAAAATACACTTAATAATCTAGAGAGGGAAAGAGAGAAAACTTATGAATTCTGGTGTGATTTTCAATTCTAACTTAGCCCTCTATTTATAGGAAAATGATAGCACGCCGAAGCAGACTTAACCTGCAACCTGATGGCTTTATCTGCTACTATTCTCACCCACCACATTTGAATAAAAATCTCGGCACATTTCTTCACCAACCAAGAGTGGGGCCCACCAATTCTAGAATTTTCCACCAAAATGATAAACTCCGAAAATTCAACAATTTCTGAACCAGTCATCTCGTAAAATTCGTAACAAATCATTCGTTCATTTTTAACGGTTCAAATTTGTGGACATATACTCAACTTATATATGTATAACATATCCAAAAATTACTACGATCCAACGGTCGGATTAAAAATTATAACCCTCGCAAAATATCTTAAAAACCCTAATTTGATTTTTAATACCTCCGTTCCGACAAAAATACAGATAAAACACCTCAACATTAACTCCTTCATTTTTAACCACAAAAATATATCCCTCATTTATATCCACATAAAATAAATATTTCCTTATCATATGAATCAATAATTAATTATTCACAGATAATATTACAGAATCACATTTATGACAACCAGGCCGTTCCCAAGAAAGAGGGGGCTTTCCAATAAGGATTTATCCTTATTGGCGCGCAATTAGGTGACCAAACCTCTCCTTAGACAGAACTTTCTAGACATTGCCAATAATGATATCTAATAATATTATTCAAATAATATGAATTATTGATCTGATAATGGGAAATACTATGCAGTGACAATTATTGAACAACAATAATATAAAATTTTAACGTAGTAATTATTGAATCAATAAAATAAAATATTGAACAGTAATTACTGTAACAATTATTGAGTAGTGCCTTCTTACGTAAGAATCAATAATTTCAAAAATACTGTGTAATACCGTGTGCTACTGTACAATAACGCGTATTATTGTATTTTAACCACCGGGTATTTCAACAGTATTAACGGTAACAACTACGCCATTATTTATAAAAACTCAAATTTGTTGTTTTCTTCATCTGACAGTTATTCGTTATGGGGCCCACAAATAGCTGCGCCGTCGTACAAATATTCCCCGACAGAAAGAATATTCCATGACCAAACGAATATTCTCCGACAACAATGATTATTTTATAACCACTTGCTTATTTTTTAAAAAAATTCACATTTCACCCATAACTTTAAACTTTTATCAATTTAACCATTTACTGAATAGTAATTATAAGAAAAATTGAATACTTTTATTTCATAAAATTCGGAGTCTTACAATCTCCCCTCCTTATGAAATTTCGTCTCCAAAATTTACGTACCTGGTATTTCGAAGAGTTGAGAATACCTTGCTTTCATTTCATATTTCATCTTCCCTGTCATCATAATTTCTCCATTTCTCATCTCCTGTATTTCAAATATCATTCTAGAATATAGCTTCAAAACAATGGTTAATTGAACAAATTAACATATCACATAATATCCCGATATTATGACTGACCAACAAATAAGCTTAGGTAGAACACACTAGCGAAGGATTTACTCATCTCTCCCCTCCTAGTTCTATTCCCCGATCTTCGTCAGAGATCATATCCCTAAGCTCTGATACCAACTGTGACAACCCCAAAATAGGTCCATTCCATCCAACCTATTCTAAGTCGCCAAATACATGTTACAGAAAATAACTACAACTTTATTACAACAATTATCGTGCAAAATACAACAACACATATGATGTGAGTTTGGATACAAATATATACCAAATGTGACTCATATCCCAATCGTGGACAGTACCTCACAATGACACCTTACATAAAGGTATAGTCAAAAACTGTTTTAGAAATTAGAATCTTTGGGAAGTGCTCAAGGAAACCATTGTACATGGGAGGCCATGCTTCTAGGTTGTGATAGATATCATATGGCCACAAAATTATCCTTGGTTGACCCAATATACCCAAAGAAAAACGAGAAGATTACTATCATATTCTTCCCAATGGTGAGTCTTCTCTTGACTTATCATTATCTCCACTGTCTCTAAATGAGAATTATACTTTAAACAAACACCAAGATTATATAGGTAGTGCTCGTAAATATACTCAACAAGTGGATGTGCATAACCCTGTCTTATGATGACACGAGGTTGTATGTCATTAGACATCTTGTATGACAGTGGCAAAACACCCTTCCAACGTTGGGTTCGCTTCACCCTAGATGATTCACCAAATATAACTACTAAATGATGACCACCGTTCTATTTCCCTGTTACCCCCGCTCGACCCAGCTACACTCTTATTACCTGAAAGGAATTGTGAAACAGAAGGGTGAGCACAACTAGCCCAGTAAAGAATATCATGACTAAAGATAAATAAATTATCAATAGCCTTCAACAGAATTAAATCAGAGATTTAGAACATATGGTAGATGATACAAATTTTCAACCATAGTTGCAGCGGAACGAGCAAACCATTAGAAGAGTCAAATAGACCATAAAGTCTATTATCTTCTCCACATTAAAAGTCCACCAATAATGTTTTATCCCTGTAACATTAATCAACAGTTCTTTTTCACAATTATATGAATAACTCATAATCATAATTGTAATTCTAAATTCCTCTTCGCATCCAAGACGAAGATAATTTTCCTCACATGTCTTTACCTGAAACATCAAAGATCATGGTTATACCAAATCACAGTTCATGTTCATAATCATATTAATAAATTCATCTTTGCACTACAGGCCAACGATATTCGTTAACAGTTCATCTTTGCACTACTGGCCAAAGATATTCAACAACAGGTCATCTTTGCACTACGGGCCAAAGATATTCGTCAACAATTCATCTTTGCACTACATGCCAATGATATTCCTCAACAGTTCATATTTGCACTACAGGCCAAATATATTCATATCTCAAAGAAATATATAATCATTTCAAAATTTATATAAACAATAATTATAACCATGTTGATCATTTCACCTTTGCACTTAAGCTAAAGATATTCATTTATAAATTCAATGGTCATGATCATACCAGTCAACAATTCAACTTTGCACTACTGGCCAAAGGGAACCCATAGTCATGATCATACCAAAAATCTACCCATCTTTACACTCAAGTCAAAGAGAAATATCATCGTTAGGGTTATAAAAATGTTAAATATGATAATGAAATCAATATAATCAACATATAGATTTAATCTCAAAAGTAATATTCATAACTCAACTATAATTTGGTCAGAAAAAAACCAATTTTGTCATGAATAGTTACTCGTGAATAGTAATCCATGAATAGTAACTCGTGAATAGTAATTCATAAATAGTAACTCGTGAATAGTAAACCCGACACAAAAAGGTAGAAATTTCACAATAAAATTTATACCAATATTTCGGTATAATGATATTGAAAGAATAACATTTCTTAAATTTATAAACAATTTATTTTAATTATTTACACTTTACTAAATAATGCATTTAATCATCCTAAAATGTCAAACTCATAAGATTTTATTACCAATAATCAAAACCCTCATCAAAAATCTGCATATACCTCATATAGGATTTTCAAGTCATAAAATTCTATTTTTCAATTTTCTTACTTCACATAACATATTTAATTTATTTTCTCATAACTAGTCTATTTTCATGAAAAATACCAAATCAGTTCTAAAAATATTTCTTTTCTGGGATTTAGTAGAATATAGTCCCATATTGAACATATATTTTTCTCAGAATTTTTAATACTCATTTACTATTTTTCATATGGTCAAAACCGCCGAATATTTAGACATTTATCATAAATTATACTTCTATCCAAAAATTCTGAAATTCACAGAGTACACTGATATTATATAGATATACTTTCAATAAAAATTTCATCAATTTTGGAGTTAACCACATGGAGTTATAAGCGGTTACTTTTAAAATAGTATTTTTCCGTAAAATTCATAACTCTTAATCTATACATCCAAAAATCACCATTTTTGGACACAATCAATAAAACTCATCAAAATATCATTTTAAATTTTTTCAGAATTTTCTGAAGTTCAGAAAAATTACGAAACTGAAAAATATAATAACCCTTAAAATCCCTTACTATCCCTTACCTCAAAATAGCAGCACTTCTGACCGGTATAAGGCTGAAGAAAACTTGCACTGATGAATAGAAACTCACAAAGTATCTAAATACTCATAAAATACACTTAATAATCTAGAGAGGGAAAGAGAGAAAACTTATGAATTCTGGTGTGATTTTCAATTCTAACTTAGCCCTCTATTTATAGGAAAATGATAGCACGCCGAAGCAGACTTAACCTGCAACCTGATGGCTTTATCTGCTACTATTCTCACCCACCAAATTTGAATAAAAATCTCAGCACATTTCTTCACCAACCAAGAGTGGGGCCCACCAATTCTAGAATTTTCCACCAAAATGATAAACTCCGAAAATTCAACAATTTCTGAACCAGTCATCTCGTAAAATTCGTAACAAATCATTCGTTCATTTTTAACGGTTCAAATTTGTGGACATATACTCAACTTATATATGTATAACATATCCAAAAATTACTACGATCCAACGGTCGGATTAAAAATTATAACCCTCGCAAAATATCTTAAAAACCCTAATTTGATTTTTAATACCTCCGTTCCGACAAAAATACAGATAAAACACCTCAACATTAACTCCTTCATTTTTAACCACAAAAATATATCCCTCATTTATATCCACATAAAATAAATATTTCCTTATCATATGAATCAATAATTAATTATTCACAGATAATATTACAGAATCACATTTATGACAACCAGGCCGTTCCCAAGAAAGAGGGGGCTTTCCAATAAGGATTTATCCTTATTGGCGCGCAATTAGGTGACCAAACCTCTCCTTAGACAGAACTTTCTAGACATTGCCAATAATGATATCTAATAATATTATTCAAATAATATGAATTATTGATCTGATAATGGGAAATACTATGCAGTGACAATTATTGAACAACAATAATATAAAATTTTAACGTAGTAATTATTGAATCAATAAAATAAAATATTGAACAGTAATTACTGTAACAATTATTGAGTAGTGCCTTCTTACGTAAGAATCAATAATTTCAAAAATACTGTGTAATACCGTGTGCTACTGTACAATAACGCGTATTATTGTATTTTAACCACCGGGTATTTCAACAGTATTAACGGTAACAACTACGCCATTATTTATAAAAACTCAAATTTGTTATTTTCTTCATCTGACAGTTATTCGTTATGGGGCCCACAAATAGCTGCGCCGTCGTACAAATATTCCCCGACAGAAAGAATATTCCATGACCAAACGAATATTCTCCGACAACAATGATTATTTTATAACCACTTGCTTATTTTTAAAAAAAATTCACATTTCACCCATAACTTTAAACTTTTATCAATTTAACCATTTACTGAATAGTAATTATAAGAAAAATTGAATACTTTTATTTCATAAAATTCGGAGTCTTACAATCTCCCCTCCTTATGAAATTTCGTCTCCAAAATTTACGTACCTGGTATTTCGAAGAGTTGAGAATACCTTGCTTTCATTTCATATTTCATCTTCCCTGTCATCATAATTTCTCCATTTCTCATCTCCTGTATTTCAAATATCATTCTAGAATATAGCTTCAAAACAATGGTTAATTGAACAAATTAACATATCACATAATATCCCGATATTATGACTGACCAACAAATAAGCTTAGGTAGAACACACTAGCGAAGGATTTACTCATCTCTCCCCTCCTAGTTCTATTCCCCGATCTTCGTCAGAGATCATATCCCTAAGCTCTGATACCAACTGTGACAACCCCAAAATAGGTCCATTCCATCCAACCTATTCTAAGTCGCCAAATACATGGTACAGAAAATAACTACAACTTTATTACAACAATTATCGTGCAAAATACAACAACACATATGATGTGAGTTTGGATACAAATATATACCAAATGTGACTCATATCCCAATCGTGGACAGTACCTCACAATGACACCTTACATAAAGGTGTAGTCAAAAACTGTTTTAGAAATTAGAATCTTTGGGAAGTGCTCAAGGAAACCATTGTACATGGGAGGCCATGCTTCTAGGTTGTGATAGATATCATATGGCCACAAAATTATCCTTGGTTGACCCAATATACCCCAAAGAAAAATGAGAAGATTACTATCATATTCTTCCCAATGGTGAGTCTTCTCTTGACTTATCATTATCTCCACTGTCTCTAAATGAGAATTATACTTCAAACAAACACCAAGATTATATAGGTAGTGCTCGTAAATATACTCAACAAGTGGATGTGCATAACCCTGTCTTATGATGACACGAGGTTGTATGTCATTAGACATCTTGTATGACAGTGGCAAAACACCCTTCCAACGTTGGGTTCGCTTCACCCTAGATGATTCACCAAATATAACTACTAAATGATGACCACCGTTCTATTTCCCTGTTACCCCCGCTCGACCCAGCTACACTCTTATTACCTGAAAGGAATTGTGAAACAGAAGGGTGAGCACAACTAGCCCAGTAAAGAATATCATGACTAAAGATAAATAAATTATCAATAGCCTTCAACAGAATTAAATCAGAGATTTAGAACATATGGTAGATGATACAAATTTTCAACTATAGTTGCAGCGGAACGAGCAAACCATTAGAAGAGTCAAATAGACCATAAAGTCTATTATCTTCTCCACATTAAAAGTCCACCAATAATGTTTTATCCCTGTAACATTAATCAACAGTTCTTTTTCACAATTATATGAATAACTCATAATCATAATTGTAATTCTAAATTCCTCTTCGCATCCAAGACGAAGATAATTTTCCTCACATGTCTTTACCTGAAACATCAAAGATCATGGTTATACCAAATCACAGTTCATGTTCATAATCATATTAATAAATTCATCTTTGCACTACAGGCCAACGATATTCGTTAACAGTTCATCTTTGCACTACTGGCCAAAGATATTCAACAACAGGTCATCTTTGCACTACGGGCCAAAGATATTCGTCAATAATTCATCTTTGCACTACATGCCAATGATATTCCTCAACAGTTCATATTTGCACTACAGGCCAAATATATTCATATCTCAAAGAAATATATAATCATTTCAAAATTTATATAAACAATAATTATAACCATGTTGATCATTTCACCTTTGCACTTAAGCTAAAGATATTCATTTATAAATTCAATGGTCATGATCATACCAGTCAACAATTCAACTTTGCACTACTGGCCAAAGGGAACCCATAGTCATGATCATACCAAAAATCTACCCATCTTTACACTCAAGTCAAAGAGAAATATCATCATTAGGGTTATAAAAATGTTAAATATGATAATGAAATCAATATAATCAACATATAGATTTAATCTCAAAAGTAATATTCATAACTCAACTATAATTTGGTCAGAAAAAAAAACCAATTTTGTCATGAATAGTTACTCGTGAATAGTAATCCATGAATAGTAACTCGTGAATAGTAATTCATAAATAGTAACTCGTGAATAGTAAACCCGACACAAAAAGGTAGAAATTTCACAATAAAATTTATACCAATATTTCGGTATAATGATATTGAAAGAATAACATTTCTTAAATTTATAAACAATTTATTTTAATTGTTTACACTTTACTAAATAATGCATTTAATCATCCTAAAATGTCAAACTCATAAGATTTTATTACCAATAATCAAAACCCTCATCAAAAATCTGCATATACCTCATATAGGATTTTCAAGTCATAAAATTCTATTTTTCAATTTTCTTACTTCACATAACATATTTAATTTATTTTCTCATAACTAGTCTATTTTCATGAAAAATACCAAATCAGTTCTAAAAATATTTCTTTTCTGGGATTTAGTAGAATATAGTCCCATATTGAACATATATTTTTCTCAGAATTTTTAATACTCATTTACTATTTTTCATATGGTCAAAACCGCCGAATATTTAGACATTTATCATAAATTATACTTCTATCCAAAAATTCTGAAATTCACAGAGTACACTGATATTATATAGATATACTTTCAATAAAAATTTCATCAATTTTGGAGTTAACCACATGGAGTTATAAGCGGTTACTTTTAAAATAGTATTTTTCCGTAAAATTCATAACTCTTAATCTATACATCCAAAAATCACCATTTTTGGACACAATCAATAAAACTCATCAAAATATCATTTTAAATTTTTTCAGAATTTTCTGAAGTTCAGAAAAATTACGAAACTGAAAAATATAATAACCCTTAAAATCCCTTACTATCCCTTACCTCAAAATAGCAGCACTTCTGACCGGTATAAGGCTGAAGAAAACTTGCACTGATGAATAGAAACTCACAAAGTATCTAAATACTCATAAAATACACTTAATAATCTAGAGAGGGAAAGAGAGAAAACTTATGAATTCTGGTGTGATTTTCAATTCTAACTTAGCCCTCTATTTATAGGAAAATGATAGCACGCCGAAGCAGACTTAACCTGCAACCTGATGGCTTTATCTGCTACTATTCTCACCCACCAAATTTGAATAAAAATCTCAGCACATTTCTTCACCAACCAAGAGTGGGGCCCACCAATTCTAGAATTTTCCACCAAAATGATAAACTCCGAAAATTCAACAATTTCTGAACCAGTCATCTCGTAAAATTCGTAACAAATCATTCGTTCATTTTTAACGGTTCAAATTTGTGGACATATACTCAACTTATATATGTATAACATATCCAAAAATTACTACGATCCAACGGTCGGATTAAAAATTATAACCCTCGCAAAATATCTTAAAAACCCTAATTTGATTTTTAATACCTCCGTTCCGACAAAAATACAGATAAAACACCTCAACATTAACTCCTTCATTTTTAACCACAAAAATATATCCCTCATTTATATCCACATAAAATAAATATTTCCTTATCATATGAATCAATAATTAATTATTCACAGATAATATTACAGAATCACATTTATGACAACCAGGCCGTTCCCAAGAAAGAGGGGGCTTTCCAATAAGGATTTATCCTTATTGGCGCGCAATTAGGTGACCAAACCTCTCCTTAGACAGAACTTTCTAGACATTGCCAATAATGATATCTAATAATATTATTCAAATAATATGAATTATTGATCTGATAATGGGAAATACTATGCAGTGACAATTATTGAACAACAATAATATAAAATTTTAACGTAGTAATTATTGAATCAATAAAATAAAATATTGAACAGTAATTACTGTAACAATTATTGAGTAGTGCCTTCTTACGTAAGAATCAATAATTTCAAAAATACTGTGTAATACCGTGTGCTACTGTACAATAACGCGTATTATTGTATTTTAACCACGGGTATTTCAACAGTATTAACGGTAACAACTACGCCATTATTTATAAAAACTCAAATTTGTTGTTTTCTTCATCCGACAGTTATTCGTTATGGGGCCCACAAATAGCTGCGCCGTCGTACAAATATTCCCCGACAGAAAGAATATTCCATGACCAAACGAATATTCTCCGACAACAATGATTATTTTATAACCACTTGCTTATTTTTTAAAAAAATTCACATTTCACCCATAACTTTAAACTTTTATCAATTTAACCATTTACTGAATAGTAATTATAAGAAAAATTGAATACTTTTATTTCATAAAATTCGGAGTCTTACAATCTCCCCTCCTTATGAAATTTCGTCTCCAAAATTTACGTACCTGGTATTTCGAAGAGTTGAGAATACCTTGCTTTCATTTCATATTTCATCTTCCCTGTCATCATAATTTCTCCATTTCTCATCTCCTGTATTTCAAATATCATTCTAGAATATAGCTTCAAAACAATGGTTAATTGAACAAATTAACATATCACATAATATCCCGATATTATGACTGACCAACAAATAAGCTTAGGTAGAACACACTAGCGAAGGATTTACTCATCTCTCACCTCCTAGTTCTATTCCCCGATCTTCGTCAGAGATCATATCCCTAAGCTCTGATACCAACTGTGACAACCCCAAAATAGGTCCATTCCATCCAACCTATTCTAAGTCGCCAAATACATGGTACAGAAAATAACTACAACTTTATTACAACAATTATCGTGCAAAATACAACAACACATATGATGTGAGTTTGGATACAAATATATACCAAATGTGACTCATATCCCAATCGTGGACAGTACCTCACAATGACACCTTACATAAAGGTATAGTCAAAAACTGTTTTAGAAATTAGAATCTTTGGGAAGTGCTCAAGGAAACCATTGTACATGGGAGGCCATGCTTCTAGGTTGTGATAGATATCATATGGCCACAAAATTATCCTTGGTTGACCCAATATACCCCAAAAAAAACGAGAAGATTACTATCATATTCTTCCCAATGGTGAGTCTTCTCTTGACTTATCATTATCTCCACTGTCTCTAAATGAGAATTATACTTCAAACAAACACCAAGATTATATAGGTAGTGCTCGTAAATATACTCAACAAGTGGATGTGCATAACCCTGTCTTATGATGACACGAGGTTGTATGTCATTAGACATCTTGTATGACAGTGGCAAAACACCCTTCCAACGTTGGGTTCGCTTCACCCTAGATGATTCACCAAATATAACTACTAAATGATGACCACCGTTCTATTTCCCTGTTACCCCCGCTCGACCCAGCTACACTCTTATTACCTGAAAGGAATTGTGAAACAGAAGGGTGAGCACAACTAGCCCAGTAAAGAATATCATGACTAAAGATAAATAAATTATCAATAGCCTTCAACAGAATTAAATCAGAGATTTAGAACATATGGTAGATGATACAAATTTTCAACCATAGTTGCAGCGGAACGAGCAAACCATTAGAAGAGTCAAATAGACCATAAAGTCTATTATCTTCTCCACATTAAAAGTCCACCAATAATGTTTTATCCCTGTAACATTAATCAACAGTTCTTTTTCACAATTATATGAATAACTCATAATCATAATTGTAATTCTAAATTCCTCTTCGCATCCAAGACGAAGATAATTTTTCTCACATGTCTTTACCTGAAACATCAAAGATCATGGTTATACCAAATCACAGTTCATGTTCATAATCATATTAATAAATTCATCTTTACACTACAGGCCAACGATATTCGTTAACAGTTCATCTTTGCACTACTGGCCAAAGATATTCAACAACAGGTCATCTTTGCACTACGGGCCAAAGATATTCATCAACAATTCATCTTTGCACTACATGCCAATGATATTCCTCAACAGTTCATATTTGCACTACAGGCCAAATATATTCATATCTCAAAGAAATATATAATCATTTCAAAATTTATATAAACAATAATTATAACCATGCTGATCATTTCACCTTTGCACTTAAGCTAAAGATATTCATTTATAAATTCAATGGTCATGATCATACCAGTCAACAATTCAACTTTGCACTACTGGCCAAAGGGAACCCATAGTCATGATCATACCAAAAATCTACCCATCTTTACACTCAAGTCAAAGAGAAATATCATCATTAGGGTTATAAAAATGTTAAATATGATAATGAAATCAATATAATCAACATATAGATTTAATCTCAAAAGTAATATTCATAACTCAACTATAATTTGGTCAGAAAAAAAACCAATTTTGTCATGAATAGTAACTCGTGAATAGTAATCCATGAATAGTAACTCGTGAATAGTAATTCATAAATAGTAACTCGTGAATAGTAAACCCGACACAAAAAGGTAGAAATTTCACAATAAAATTTATACCAATATTTCGGTATAATGATATTGAAAGAATAACATTTCTTAAATTTATAAACAATTTATTTTAATTGTTTACACTTTACTAAATAATGCATTTAATCATCCTAAAATGTCAAACTCATAAGATTTTATTACCAATAATCAAAACCCTCATCAAAAATCTGCATATACCTCATATAGGATTTTCAAGTCATAAAATTCTATTTTTCAATTTTCTTACTTCACATAACATATTTAATTTATTTTCTCATAACTAGTCTATTTTCATGAAAAATACCAAATCAGTTCTAAAAATATTTCTTTTCTGGGATTTAGTAGAATATAGTCCCATATTGAACATATATTTTTCTCAGAATTTTTAATACTCATTTACTATTTTTCATATGGTCAAAACCGCCGAATATTTAGACATTTATCATAAATTATACTTCTATCCAAAAATTCTGAAATTCACAGAGTACACTGATATTATATAGATATACTTTCAATAAAAATTTCATCAATTTTGGAGTTAACCACATGGAGTTATAAGCGGTTACTTTTAAAATAGTATTTTTCCGTAAAATTCATAACTCTTAATCTATACATCCAAAAATCACCATTTTTGGACACAATCAATAAAACTCATCAAAATATCATTTTAAATTTTTTCAGAATTTTCTGAAGTTCAGAAAAATTACGAAACTGAAAAATATAATAACCCTTAAAATCCCTTACTATCCCTTACCTCAAAATAGCAGCACTTCTGACGGTATAAGGCTGAAGAAAACTTGCACTGATGAATAGAAACTCACAAAGTATCTAAATACTCATAAAATACACTTAATAATCTAGAGAGGGAAAGAGAGAAAACTTATGAATTCTGGTGTGATTTTCAATTCTAACTTAGCCCTCTATTTATAGGAAAATGATAGCACGCCGAAGCAGACTTAACCTGCAACCTGATGGCTTTATCTGCTACTATTCTCACCCACCAAATTTGAATAAAAATCTCAGCACATTTCTTCACCAACCAAGAGTGGGGCCCACCAATTCTAGAATTTTCCACCAAAATGATAAACTCCGAAAATTCAACAATTTCTGAACCAGTCATCTCGTAAAATTCGTAACAAATCATTCGTTCATTTTTAACGGTTCAAATTTGTGGACATATACTCAACTTATATATGTATAACATATCCAAAAATTACTACGATCCAACGGTCGGATTAAAAATTATAACCCTCGCAAAATATCTTAAAAACCCTAATTTGATTTTTAATACCTCCGTTCCGACAAAAATACAGATAAAACACCTCAACATTAACTCCTTCATTTTTAACCACAAAAATATATCCCTCATTTATATCCACATAAAATAAATATTTCCTTATCATATGAATCAATAATTAATTATTCACAGATAATATTACAGAATCACATTTATGACAACCAGGCCGTTCCCAAGAAAGAGGGGGCTTTCCAATAAGGATTTATCCTTATTGGCGCGCAATTAGGTGACCAAACCTCTCCTTAGACAGAACTTTCTAGACATTGCCAATAATGATATCTAATAATATTATTCAAATAATATGAATTATTGATCTGATAATGGGAAATACTATGCAGTGACAATTATTGAACAACAATAATATAAAATTTTAACGTAGTAATTATTGAATCAATAAAATAAAATATTGAACAGTAATTACTGTAACAATTATTGAGTAGTGCCTTCTTACGTAAGAATCAATAATTTCAAAAATACTGTGTAATACCGTGTGCTACTGTACAATAACGCGTATTATTGTATTTTAACCACCGGGTATTTCAACAGTATTAACGGTAACAACTACGCCATTATTTATAAAAACTCAAATTTGTTATTTTCTTCATCCGACAGTTATTCGTTATGGGGCCCACAAATAGCTGCGCCGTCGTACAAATATTCCCCGACAGAAAGAATATTCCATGACCAAACGAATATTCTCCGACAACAATGATTATTTTATAACCACTTGCTTATTTTTAAAAAAAATTCACATTTCACCCATAACTTTAAACTTTTATCAATTTAACCATTTACTGAATAGTAATTATAAGAAAAATTGAATACTTTTATTTCATAAAATTCGGAGTCTTACAATCTCCCCTCCTTATGAAATTTCGTCTCCAAAATTTACGTACCTGGTATTTCGAAGAGTTGAGAATACCTTGCTTTCATTTCATATTTCATCTTCCCTGTCATCATAATTTCTCCATTTCTCATCTCCTGTATTTCAAATATCATTCTAGAATATAGCTTCAAAACAATGGTTAATTGAACAAATTAACATATCACATAATATCCCGATATTATGATTGACCAACAAATAAGCTTAGGTAGAACACACTAGCGAAGGATTTACTCATCTCTCCCCTCCTAGTTCTATTCCCCGATCTTCGTCAGAGATCATATCCCTAAGCTCTGATACCAACTGTGACAACCCCAAAATAGGTCTATTCCATCCAACCTATTCTAAGTCGCCAAATACATGGCACAGAAAATAACTACAACTTTATTACAACAATTATCGTGCAAAATACAACAACACATATGATGTGAGTTTGGATACAAATATATACCAAATGTGACTAATATCCCAATCGTGGACAGTACCTCACAATGACACCTTACATAAAGGTATAGTCAAAAACTGTTTTAGAAATTAGAATCTTTGGGAAGTGCTCAAGGAAACCATTGTACATGGGAGGCCATGCTTCTAGGTTGTGATAGATATCATATGGCCACAAAATTATCCTTGGTTGACCCAATATACCCCAAAGAAAAACGAGAAGATTACTATCATATTCTTCCCAATGGTGAGTCTTCTCTTGACTTATCATTATCTCCACTGTCTCTAAATGAGAATTATACTTCAAACAAACACCAAGATTATATAGGTAGTGCTCGTAAATATACTCAACAAGTGGATGTGCATAACCCTGTCTTATGATGACACGAGGTTGTATGTCATTAGACATCTTGTATGACAGTGGCAAAACACCCTTCCAACGTTGGGTTCGCTTCACCCTAGATGATTCACCAAATATAACTACTAAATGATGACCACCGTTCTATTTCCCTGTTACCCCCGCTCGACCCAGCTACACTCTTATTACCTGAAAGGAATTGTGAAACAGAAGGGTGAGCACAACTAGCCCAGTAAAGAATATCATGACTAAAGATAAATAAATTATCAATAGCCTTCAACAGAATTAAATCAGAGATTTAGAACATATGGTAGATGATACAAATTTTCAACCATAGTTGCAGCGGAACGAGCAAACCATTAGAAGAGTCAAATAGACCATAAAGTCTATTATCTTCTCCACATTAAAAGTCCACCAATAATGTTTTATCCCTGTAACATTAATCAACAGTTCTTTTTCACAATTATATGAATAACTCATAATCATAATTGTAATTCTAAATTCCTCTTCGCATCCAAGACGAAGATAATTTTCCTCACATGTCTTTACCTGAAACATCAAAGATCATGGTTATACTAAATCACAGTTCATGTTCATAATCATATTAATAAATTCATCTTTGCACTACAGGCCAACGATATTCGTTAACAGTTCATCTTTGCACTACTGGCCAAAGATATTCAACAACAGGTCATCTTTGCACTACGGGCCAAAGATATTCATCAACAATTCATCTTTGCACTACATGCCAATTATATTCCTCAACAGTTCATATTTGTACTACAGGCCAAATATATTCATATCTCAAAGAAATATATAATCATTTCAAAATTTATATAAACAATAATTATAACCATGTTGATCATTTCACCTTTGCACTTAAGCTAAAGATATTCATTTATAAATTCAATGGTCATGATCATACCTGTCAACAATTTAACTTTACACTACTGGCCAAAGGAAACCCATAGTCATGATCATACCAAAAATCTACCCATCTTTACACTCAAGTCAAAGAGAAATATCATCATTAGGGTTATAAAAATGTTATATATGATAATGAAATTAATATAATCAACATATAGATTTAATCTCAAGAGTAATATTCATAACTCAACTATAATTTGGTCAGAAAAAGAAACTAATTTTGTCATGGATAGTAACTCGTGAATAGTAATCCATGAATAGTAACTCGTGAATAGTAACTCATGAATAGTAAACCCGACACAAAAAGGTAAAAATTCCATAATAAAATTCATACCAATATTTCGGTATAATGATATTGAAAGAATAACATTTCTTAAATTTATAAACAATTTATTTTAATTGTTTACACTTTACTAAATAATGCATTTAATCATCCTAAAATGCCAAACTCATAAGATTTTATTACCAATAACTAAAACCCTCATAAAAAATCTGCATATACCTCATATAGGATTCTCAAGTCATAAAATCATATTTTCCAATTTCTTACTTCACATAACATATTTAATTCATTTTCTCATAACTAGTCTATTTTTATGAAAAATACCAAATCAGTTCTAAAAATATTTCTTTTCTGGGATTTAGCAGAATATAGTCCCATATTGAACATATATTTTTCTCAGAATTTTCAAAACTCATTTACTATTTTTCATATGGCCAAAATCGCCGAATATTTAGACATTTATCATAAATTGTACTTTTATTCAAAAATTCTGAAATTCACAGAGTACACTGATATTATATAGATATACTTTCAATAAAATTTCGTCAATTTTGGAGTTAACCACAAGGAGTTATAAGCGGTTACTTTTAAAATAGTATTTTCCCGTAAAATTCATAACTCTTAATCTATACATCCAAAAGTCACCATTTTTGGACACAATCAATAAAACTCATCAAAATATCATTTTAAATTTTTTCAGAATTTTCTGAAATTCAGAAAAATTACGAAACTGAAAAATATAATAACCCTTAAAATTCCTTACTATCCCTTACCTCAAAATAGCAGCACATCTGACCGGTATAAGGCCGAAGAAAACATGCACTGATGAATAGAAACTTACAAAGTATCTAAATACTCACAAAATACACTCAATAATCTAGAGAGGGAAAGAGAGAAAACTTATGAATTCTGGTGTGATTTTCAATTCTAACTTAGCCCTCTATTTATAGGAAAATGTTAGCACGCCGAAGCAGACTTAACCTGCAATCTGATGGCTTTACCTGCTACTATTCCCACCCACCACATTTGAATAAAAATCTCAGCACATTTCTTCACCAACCAAGAGTGGGGCCCACCAATTCTAAAATTTTCTACCAAAATGATAAACTCCGAAAATTCAATAATTTCTGAACCAGTCATCTCGTAAAATTCGTAACAAATCATTCGTTCATTTTTAACGGTTCAAAATTTGTGGACATATACTCAACTTATAAATGTATAACATATCCAAAAATTACTACGATCCAACGGTCGGATTAAAAATTATAACCCTCGCAAAATATCTTAAAAACCCTAATTTGATTTTTAATACCTCCGTTCCGACAAAAATACAGATAAAACACCTCAACATTAACTCCTTCATTTTTAACCACAAAAATATATCCCTCATTTATATCCACATAAAATAAATATTTTCTTATCATATTAATCAATAATTAATTATTCACAGATAATATTACAGAATCACATTTATGACAACCAGGCCGTTTCCAAGAAAGAGGGGGCTTTCCAACAAGGATTTATCCTTATTGGCGCGCAATTAGGTGACCAAACCTCTCCTTAGACAGAACTTTCTAGACATTGCCAATAATGATATCTAATAATATTATTCAAATAATATGAATTATTGATCTGATAATGGGAAATACTATGCAGTGACAATTATTGAACAACAATAATATAAAATTTCAACGTAGCAATTATTGAATCAATAAAATAAAATATTGAACAGTAATTACTGTAACAATTATTGAGTAGTGCCTTCTTACGTAAGAATCAATAATTTCAAAAATATTGTGTAATACCGTGTGCTACTGTGCAATAACGCGTATTACTGTATTTTAACCAACCGGGTATTTCAACAGTATTAACGGTAACAACTACGCCATTATTTATAAAAACTCAAATTTGTCGTTTTCTTCATCCGACAGTTATTCGTTATGGGGCCCACAAATAGCTGCGCCGTCGTACGAATATTCCCCGACAGAAAGAATATTCCACCACCAAACGAATATTCCCCGACAACAATGATTATTTTATAACCACTTGCTTATTTTCAAAAAAAAATTCACATTTCACCCATAACTTTAAACTTTTATCAATTTAACCATTTACTGAATAGTAATTATAAGAAAAATTGAATACTTTTATTTCATAAAATTCGGGGTCTTACAACTTAAGTCGCTATTATAATTTTTTCAAAATTGTTATCTACTTGTGTGTGGATGTTGCATTTACATTTTGTGATAAATGTGTATGAATGCATTTCCTTACTTAGTGCTTCGCACTATAAACTGCTTGTGATATTAGTGCTTCGCACTATAAACTGCCTGTGATATTAGTGCTTCACACCATATCTACTTGTGATATTAGTGCTTCGCATTAGTCATCTTGTCATACGGTGAGACGTGATGTATGTGAATGTATGTTGTGTGGTCCCTCCACCAGGAGGCTATTCCGTCGGTGTTTGATTACTAGACTCGTGAGAAGACTAATTCTCCGAGGCTTAGGAAAGGCACCACCCAAATTCGCTCCAGTTGAAAGACCGGATTAACTTCCCATCAAGTAGATTGCGATGATTTGGGAACCTTCATGCCAAAAAGCCGCGAGAGTAACCTAAGATAGGTCAGCCTCTGATAAACCCAAAACGGAGGAAAGTCTCTCCATGCTCTCATTTCAATTACTTGTAATTATCTTCCATATCTATCTCCATGTAATGAGAAATATGAAGAAATGTGTACACATACATGCTACAAACAGCCGACATCCGTTTTGCAGGATAAAATTCCTAAACTGGACACATCACATAGCATGTTATTATCCACCTTCCCTAAAGACTAAACTATGCAAGTCTTTTGCAGGGAATCAATCGGACCTACCACCCGTTCAAAGTCCAAAAAGGCAACAGGCCTACAGTCAATCATTTCGTCATCCGACCAGACTGAACTTAATCCAATTTCTCGTAAAGAATTCGATGGATTAAGCAAACAGATTACAGATTTGGTTGTTCTACTAAAAGAATTACACCAGTCTACACAGGGTCAGAAAATACCCGTACATGCTGAGTCCTCCACACAAGGAGGAACCCAGGTCGTTACAATACCTGAACTGCAGTTGGATCCGACCAACAAAACTCATGATGCTGCCCATCCCACTGGAGACCCAGACACTGATGACATCGAAAAGAAAGTCCTCCAAATGGAAGAGACTCTTCGCACTATCAAAGGAATTGGAACACACGGGAGTGTTTCATATGCTGATTTGTGTATTTTCCCTGGTATTCATTATCCAGAAAAATTTAAGACTCCTGACTTTGAAAAATATGACGGTTTAGGAGATCCTTACACACATCTAAAGGTGTTTATTGGAGAACTGGGATCTTATGCAGAGGATAAAAAACTCAGAATGCAACTGTTCCAAAAAAGTCTAACTGGAGAAGCCCGTTCGTGGTACACAAGATTAGACAATTCAAGGATCCATAGTTGAGAAGAGCTAGCACACACTTTCCTCACCCAATACAACTTTCAATCTCAAATGGCTCCTGATCGGTATCAAATTACCAAGATCAAGAAACAGTCTAATGAGTCTTTCAGAGAGTATGCTCAGAGGTGGAGACGTCTAGCAGCGCAAGTCATTCCATTAATGACAGAAACTGAGATGGTAATGACTTTTATTGATATCCAAGAGGCTCCTTACTATGAGAGGATCCTAGCAGGCATAGGAAAGCCATTTGCGGAAATGATCAAACACGGCGAAATGGTAGAGATGGGCCTAAAGGCAGGCAAGATTAAAGACTTCACTGCCTTGGAAGCAGTCGCCAAACATATACAGACTGGAAAGTATGCGAGCGATCCCAAGGGGGTACCCGATAAAGGCAATAAAGATGTATCCCTTGTTGTACAGGGGCAAGCTAGGAGACCAAACTATAGTCCCCCCATTTGGAAAATGCAAGACAATCTGCCATCTCAACAACAGGCTGCATTCAACCAATACCCAGACAGGAAAAGAAAATTTGAAAGAACGGAAAATCGGGTATTCACTCCATTGGGCGATTTCCTTGAGCATGGATTTGTGATATTAATGGATCACAAGAAAATTACCGAATTAGCCCCACCTCTGGAACCAGGGAGCAAAAGATACAATCCAAGCCAGAGATGTGCTTACCACTCAGGGTCTCCAGGACACGATACACAGGATTATTGGTCCTTAAAATATAAGATTCAAAATCTGATCGAAAGTGGCAGTATTGTGGTCGAACAACCTGACCAACAAAATATCAACACCAACCTTCCGTTGCGACATGATACGGAAGAAGTAAACATGATCGGGTTAGGAAGCGCTAAAAGGTATCCAATTCGTAAGTACATACGAAGGATGGAGGAATACCCCCAAAGGCACATAACAAATGTCCTAGAGTGTGAAAACTCAGAGGAGGGTATGCCAGTAATGCAAAAATTGGATGCGATCCAGAATTAAGTAAACCTACTGGCTAGGCTGATAGTGCGCCAACATCAGGAAACAAAGCAATTTTTCACTCAACTATCAGAAAGCCAAGAGAAAAAGGACTCCACGATGAGCAAGCTAAATGAAGAAGATCAAAGCAGGCTGAAAATATAAGAAAAAGGGGATGATAAAATTGCTAGAAGATCTCTCTAGCGGAGGAACCGATCAAGGGAATGCGAATTCTCAAAGATGAAAGATCAAACAACCTCCAAAAGAGTTCAAAAATTCACCCCTCTGAGCAAATCCAATGAAGAAATGCTACACCTTCTGATAAGCGAAGGAAGGATTACTGAGTTGTTGCCTCCTATAAAGCCCAAGATAAAGAGTTATGACTCCACTAAGATATGTCTCTACCATTCTAACTCACTTGGACATACGACTGAAGAATGCTGGTCTTTGTGACATAAAATCCAGGATCTCATTGAAAATAGAGGGTTGGATATAGAATTTCCCATGACCAAAAAAGGCAAAAAGGAAATAAAAAGCTTAAGATGTCCATTCGAGACAGGCAGTTCAAATGAGGTGAAGGCTATGAGCGACAATTCTGCCAGCACACAAGGTGAACTGATCCTAATACAAGAAATGATAGAAGAGACAAAGGCATCCCCAAAGGAGATTCCCTCGCCAACATCAAACGTCCTATGGTTCCAAGATATCAACCACGTTCCTGATTTTATCACATTGGATGATGAAGAGGAAATACTAATCCTTTCCAAGGAAGAAAAAGCCAAAAAGGAAAGTTTTTTGCAAGAAATGCAACAACAGTTCGAGGAAGATTTCATGGTTGAATCCTTTGAAACCCATGAAGAAGGCGAAGGAATAGATGAAGAAAAAGGTGGTTAGATTGTCGGGGAATCCAACCCATTAAAGAATCAGAGTTCATCCCTTTTTGCAATGCGTCCATTTCAAGCGTCCCTGTGGAATGTACTGAATCAGGAAGCGATCAAGTTATGGCCACAAGCGAAGACATTCAGAATCAAGGGGTAACCTCTATCACGAGCCTTGAAGGCAACATAACCACTGACAACTAGACTATCAGGCCTCAACTAGCTAAGAAGATGTAGATCTAGGGGATAAAGTTGCGAGTTCCAGAAAATGTTGGAACAGTATCACTTTCTTCATAGTATGCCTTTTATTTCCATGCATGTAAATAAATAAACAAAACAAAAAGCATCTCTACACTCTTCTTACCACTCACCCCTTTGAACCTTTTTAAACCAAACCCTGAACTACGAAAGACCTGATCTCCTCTTCTATAGGAGTACGTAGGCAGCCATCAATGGTGCGGTCAAACCAAACAAAAACCCAAACAAATACTTCTCAAACAGATACACCCCAGACGATGATTGCCCAGATGTAATGGTCATCATTCGGGAGAAGGAGGTTGATGATAGCCCCTCCATCACTGCAGACCACGAAGACTTTTTCCTCGACAATTGGAGTACCACTCCTTGCATTTGCCGACGAGGGTAGAAAGGGAAGAAACTCTCTCTACCATGTAGCAATAACTGCTTACTTTTTCTGTACAGTATTAGCAGTTACTTTTGTCATTACAGGCTAACACTTTGTGTGATTGAACAGTGTTATATACTAAGTGAAAGCATATTTTATTTCAGTACTCTGAATTTAGATGTTCTTGTATTTGCTGATGAGGTGCCTATTCTCCACAAGGACTGTAACTTTGATATAAAGTTGGACTCAGAATTGATGGAAATATAAGAGGACTATGAGATACCTCAGGAGATCAAAGAACGGGTCGAAGACAAACCGAAGCCAAATCTTGATCAAACCACCTCTTTTGAACCGCGAAAAACCCCAAACAAATCCAGATGGGTACGGACCTCACTCCAAACCAAAGGAATGACATGGTTACTCTATTGACTCTATTCCAGTATGTGTTTGCATGGTCTCATGAAGACATTATCGGTTTATACACGGCCATTATCATTCATCGCCTTCCCATCAAAGGGGGATTCAAGCCACTCAGGCATAAGCTCAGGCGATTAAAACCTGAGTGGGAGTTAAAAATTAAAAAAGAAATTGTGAAACAATTTCAAGCCGGCATCATCATGGTGTAAACATACCCTGAATGGCTATCCAACATAGTCCCCGTTCCGAAACTGAGAAGGAATGTCCAAGTTTGTGTGGATTATAGAGATTTGAATAAAGCTTGCCTGAAAGACAGCTTTCCCGTGCCATTCATCCACATACTTGTTGACAATACAGCTCGATACGACATGTACTCCTTTGCTGATTGCTTTGCGAGGTACCATCAAATTGTGGTTGCAGAGGAAGATCGTGAGAAAATTGTTTTCATCACTCCTTGGGGAACCTATTGCTACGAACGATTGTCATTCGGCCTCATCAATGCCGGAGTTACCTATCAGTGAGCCATAGGACTCTTTTCCACAATCTAATGTATAAAAAAAGAAAAAAAAAGAAAAAGGAAAAAAAAGGAAAAGGAAAAAAAAGAAAGCTCTTCAACAAGTTCTACAGTTACTGCCTTACCATCGACAGGTTCTACAGATGGCTTTGGAGTTTGAAGAAGAATCCTTCCTCCACATTCCTTAGAATATGAATGATTTTGCGAGTGTGCTAGCAACCTTGGCCTCCGTGATCAACATACATGACAAGGAAGACATGCCAACCCACACATTTTTCCAACAAAAAGCTCCAGCCTATGTGAATTACATTGAAAAGTATCGAATGACCTACCCCCTATCTAGCATCCTTGGTATCAACACATCAAGAAGTACTTACGAGATGGATCTACACCCGTTGAGGCGAGACCGACTGAGAAAAGGCAGATCCATCAATTCACTATAAAATTCTACCTGAGTGAACATGCACTCTACAAAAGAGGTGCAATACTAGGTATCCTCAGATGTTTGGACGAGGACCAAGCTCAGAGGCTATGGATGAAATCCATGGGAAAGTATGTGGCCCACATATGAGCGACCCTCTACTTGTAAAGAAGATCCTACAACAGAAAAGTCCGACTACGACAGTTCAAACAACACGACTTGATTTCGAAAAAAGATCGTTAAACAACCAAGCTCTGTCAAAAGGAAAATTCTCCCTGAACTGAGAAGGCCCGTTTATTATCAAGGAGGTATTGATAGGAGGCACTTTCAGATTACAGGAAATGGACGGCGATGAATTTCCGTAACTCATCAATTCAGACACCGTGAAACGGTACTATGTCTGAGGTTACCATCAAGCGAACATCCTGGTTTTGGATCGTCAGATTACCAGTCATTCCGGTTCTTTAACCCTTTACCACATACAACCCTTCCACACTTTTCCCCTCAGGGAAACATCCTTTCAAGCCAGCAGCCTGGCTTCACTATGATCATACCACTTTAGTCATCCCACCGCGAATTGAACCTCTTACGTTTACAGTTTGGCTACCCATACATGGGATTAAACTTCTCATACCTTCAGTTTATCCTCAACCTAGGATCAAACTTTCTCTTCCCTGCAGTCTGATCTGCTCATGGGATCACACTTTTCATCTAGCCCTGAGGGGCGAACTACGTCGACCTGATCTCCCCAATAAACGGGAGTACGTAGGCAGCCATCTTATATGGTCCGGTCTCACTATAGAAAAAACAAAAACCAATCTTATCCATAGCCACATACAGAAATCAGTCCCAAGACACCAAAGATGGTAGGGAATACACACAGATCGACGATCCATTCTGAAAATCTTGAGACATCTCACTGTCCATCCATCAAGGAGGAGTTCAGAATACATCCAGATCACAAAGTCCTAGAGAAACAAGCAAACATCAAACAAGTGGCAAGGCACAACTAAAAGGGAAGTGAATCAATGTAAGACACCAACTTTTAAAAATAAAGATGAATTTTCTATAAATATCATTTTTGAATATTATGGAGTTAATTTGATATAATGTTATAGTTGTGGGTAATATTTATAAATTTTGCAAAGTACGCAAGTTGTTATATAATATTCGATTGGTCGGAGAATATTCGTTTTAACAGGGAATAATCGTACAACGGCACAATCATTGGTGGACCCCACAACGGAATTATTGTCGGATTGAGAAAATGACAAAAATATTTTATTAAAAATAACGGCAGAAGTTTTACCATTGATACTGTTGAACTACTCGGTAGTAAAAGTACAGTAACACGTGTGGTTGCATAGTAACACAGGGTATTGATTATTAATGCTTATGTGAGAAGTCACTCAGTTTGATTCAATTATTGTCAGTTAATAATATGAATTATTTAGCGATAATGAAGTTTTGTTTTATTCGTATTATTAACGTAATAAAACAGAAACATCTATTTATATAAAACATAATACTTTATTAAAGTTATTCTATAAATAGAATATATTATATTTTATTTAAAAGATTTTTTTTTAAATATGGACCGTCAGATTAAAGTAATCAATCTGGACCGTTCATGGATTAGTTACTATGCATTCCATTTTTCTATAAATAGCAGCTCATTCCTTCATTATTTCTTACGAATTCACTAAACTCTAGAGAGAGAAACTATAGAGAGAGAGAAGAAAAGTATTCTGCTACTTAACTACTTCCTTATTTCAGTTCTTCTTTAAAACGGTAAGGGGTGTTATTCTTTCTTATTCATGAAGAGAACTTTTGTTATTCCAGTTCTTATTATTCTGTTGGAATAACCTGTATACGCGGTCTACCCTATACTTGGTGACATTATTCTATTATTCTGTTGGAACATCCTGTCTGTGTGTTTTACATCGGACCTGGTTCCGTTTTTATTATTATTCTGTTAGAACATCCTGTCTGTGTGTTTTACACCGGACTTGGTTCAGTCTTGTTATTATTCTGTTGGAACATCATGTCTGTGTGTTTTACACCAGACCTGGTTCCATTATTTATTATTATGTCGGAATATCCTGTCTGTGCGTTTACGCCGGACCCGGTTTCATTATTTATTATTCTGTCGGAATATCCTGTCTGTGCGTTTACTCCGGACCTGGTTCCATTATTTATTATTCTGTTAGAATAACCTGTCTGTGCTGTCTATCGCATGCCGGGTGATTTCTTTTGTTATTCCATTCTTTATTATACTCAGTTGGTTAAGTTTTAACTTCTATACTCCATGAAATTAGTGAAATATCCTTGATAATTGCGTTTTATCCAGTATCTTTTCATGAAAATATTATTCTAAGCATTCTTGAATTTTACTCCACAAAGCAGTATCATGTTAACAATTTGGACGTTGTTAATTCTTGGATAAATTAATTCTTGAACTTATTTTATTGAATTCTTATATCATTGTCATCATCCTCATGTTTATAAAATGTTGAAAGTCATCTGTGGCCTGTAGTGCATAGATGGACTTTGTATGATTATGACCAGGAATTATTCGGTATAATCATGACCGTAATGTTACAAATGATGTGGTAAAAGTCCTCATTGGCCCGTAGTGCATTGATGGACAGTTGTTAGCATGATCATGACCATTAATGAATACACAAATATTCTTGGCCCGTAGTGCATGGATAATTGTGGTCGTGATACTAAAGAATATCCTTGGCCGTAGTGCAGGGGTGATTCGATGATGTGGATTATTTTGTTAAGCTGAGTCCCAGCGATAACAGTGTTGAAAAACCTTTTAAATCATAGAAGATAGTAGATTTTATTCTCTACTTGACTCTTTTAATAGATTGCTTGTTCCGCTGCAGTTAAACTTGATGTTCATTATATTTTATCAATTTAACACTGTTGAAGGCTAATGATAATTTATTCTGCATTATATTAGTCATAATATTTCTTACTGGGCTAGTTGAGCTCACCCTTTCTTTCATTGTTCTCTTCAAGAAATGAGAATATAGCTGGGACGGGTCGGGGAACGGAGTGATGGACCAGATGATAGTATTAGTAGTCCTCACTATTCTGTTAAATAGTGTGACAATAATTGTAATGAGGACTCCTTTTGAGTTTGTATAGTCTCTAGTAGACAATAATTATATTCAAACTCACAGTTATGTTTTGTCGTATTGTACACGACAGTTGTATTAGTAAGTTATATTTGTATTCTGTACCATGTATCTGACGACCCAAGATGGGTGATGTATACCTAATTTTGGGGGCGTCACAGTTGGTATCAAAGCTTAGGGATATGATCCATGGCTAAGATGTGAGAATAGAACTAGGAGGGGAGAGACGGAGAATTCCTTCGCTAGTATGACCTACCTAAGTTTATTTGCATGGTATTTAATTGGTTGGTCAGAATATAAGGATAATATATGACATATCAATTAACTTTTGTTTTGTGGCAGTATCTGAAAATGGCATCCGAGAATGTTGAGAATAGCAATGGAGCACAGGCGACTGTTGATTCACCACACATCAATAATCGGGATAATGTGCATCAGGAAGGCGACAATCCTCATGCAAACAACAATACTGACCAAATGATGAATGATGAAATGTTCAGAAGCTTTATTCAGTTCATGCAACAGCAGGCGAGAGTGGCTCATGCTCAAAATGTAGGTGAAAACACTGAAAACTCTCGGACGGTCACCGCTAAACAGTTCAAGGAGCTGGGACCATCGGAGTTTAAGGGAGAGCCAAAACCACTTATAGCGGAAATATGGATAAAGCAGATCACTAAGATATTTGATGTCTTAGGATGCTCTGAGGAGCAAAAGGCTCCCTTTGCCGCCTTTATGTTGCGAGGAGAGGCAGATTACTGGTGGGAATCGATTAAGCGTACTCAACCTGCCGCACTGAAGATGTCTTGGGAGAAGTTCCAAGAGCTGTTCAATGACAAATACTTTTCTGAAAGTGTTCGTCACATGAAGGAGGTGGAGTTCATCAAATTAGAGCAGAATAATATGACTGTGTCGCAGTATGAGGCTAAATTTACTGAGTTGTCCCGGTTTGCGTCCCACTTGGTGGATAATGAAGAGCGAATGACGCGAATATTTTTACGAGGTTTGAAACCTGAGATACGTCAACATCTTATTTCTCATAAACTGTGTTTGTATTCAGATGTTGTGAATAGGGCTCAGTTAGTGGAGCGCGATAATGAGTCAACGCAACCAAAAGAGAGCAGTCGACAAAATGATAATACTAGTGAGAGCAGTCATCGAAGCGGTGACAACAAGCGTGGAGGGAATCAACAGGCCAGAAATGGTAACCACTTCGGTGGTAATCAGGACCAAAATAATAAGAATGATCATTTCAAGAAGAGGAGATTCAACAATGATGGAAAGACATCAGCACCAGCACTCGTTGTTAAGGAAGGAGAACGACCACCTATCATATGTTTCAAATACGGAGGGGAGGGGTACATCAGTCCAAACTGCGCGATGCCGTCTAAAGTATGTTATAATTGTGGAAGAGAAGGTCATTTAGCTCGATTTTGTCGTTTACCAAAAACAAGTTTAGCCAGGATGAAGACACCAAGGCCGTCCCAAAAAAGTCAAAACCGGTAGTGCAAGGGAGAGCGTTTGTTGTGACCTCCCAGAAAGCAAGGAACCCGAATGAGGTCATCACGGGTAAGCTTATCATAAACTCTAACGAAGTCTATACTTTATTTGATACCGGTTCTACCCATTCTTTTATTTCTCCTACTTGCGCTCATCAATTAAATTTGACTCCGGAGAAATTAGACTTTGACTTATCTGTTGAAACTCCATTGGGAGAAACATTCATTACATCCACGGTTTATAAGTCTTGTTTGGTTCAAGTTGGTACTCACATATTACCTGTCGATCTTATTTCATTAAAAATACTTGCATTTGATGTGATTCTAGGGATTGATTGGTTAACTACTCATCATGCAAAAATTGATTATTTTCGTAAGGTTGTTAGCTTTCATATTCCTAATCGACCTATTATGCGAATTCAAGCAACCAAACCATTAAAATCAATCGCTGTCATCTCAAACCATAAAGCTATTCGTTTATTGAAAAATAGATGTCAAGCTTTCTTAGCTCATGTCACGGATCTAAACAAAAATACGTCAGTTTTAAATGATATTTCTATTGTTAATAAATTTCCAGACGTATTCCTTGAAGAACTTCCTGGCCTACCCCAAGAGCGTGAAATTGAATTTTGTATCGACCTTGAACCCGGTACAAAACCCATTTCTAAAGCCCCATATCGAATGGCTCCTATTGAACTTCAGGAGTTAAAGATCCAACTGCAGGAATTGTTAGACATTGGCTTTATTCATCCTAGTACTTCTCCTTGGGGTACTCTTGTTCTATTCGTGAAGAAGAAAGATGGAAGTATGCGACTTTGTATTGATTATCGGGAGTTGAATCATGTCACCATAAAAAACAGGTACCCATTGCCACGTACTGATGACCTGTTTGACCAATTGCAAGGAGCACAATTCTTTTCAAAGATCGATCTTCGTTCTGGATATCATCAGCTGAAGGTTAGAACTGAGGATATTCCAAAGACAGAACTCGGTACGGGCATTATGAATTCCTAGTCATGTCCTTTGGATTGACTAATGCTCCTGCTGCCTCCATGGATATGATGAACCAGATATTCAAGGAATATTTGGATCACTTTGTGGTCGTCTTTATTGATGACATTCTTATTTATTCCAAAAGCCATGAAGATCATGAGAAACACTTGAGGCTGGTACTCCAAAAGCTTCGTGAATACGAGCTTTATGCCAAGTTGAAGAAATGCGAGTTCTGGCTGGAGGAGGTAGCATTCCTTGGGCACGTAGTATCAAGTCGTGGAATATCTGTTGACCCGACAAAGATTGAAGCTATTCAAAGCTGGGAGCAACCTAAATCAGTGACCGAAGTACGTAGCTTTCTTGGTTTAGCTGGTTATTATCGGAGATTCGTGGAAGGATTTTCTCGAATCGCTACTCCATTAACTCAGCTGACTCGAAAAGATACAAAGTTCGGTTGGAGCAAAGAATGTGAGAAGAGTTTTCAAGAACTCAAGAGGAGACTCATTTCAGCACCTGTTCTAACAATACCATCTGGCTCGGAGGGATTTATCATCTACAGTGATGCTTCGAGCAAAGAGTTGGGATGCGTTCTCATGCAACATGAAAAAGTCATAGCCTATGCATCAAGACAACTCAAGGAATATGAGAGGAATTGTCCTACTCATGATCTAGAGTTGGCAGCTGTTGTCTTTGCACTTAAAATTTGGAGGCATTACTTGTATGGGGAGAAGGTGGAGATCTTTACGGATCATAAAAGCCTCAAATATTTCTTCACTCAAAAGGAACTCAACATGCGACAACGACGTTGGCTTGAACTGTTGAAAGATTATGATCATACCATTCAATACCATCCTAGAAAAGCGAACGTGATAGCTGATGCATTGAGTAGAAGATCATATGCAAGTACGAGTGCGATATTGTCAACACAAATGCCCATTTTGTGTGACTTGCAAAGAATGGAGATAGAGTTAAAGACTCCAGGGACCCATGTGATGATGGCGAATATACGAGTAGAACCAACTTTAATCGATAAAGTTAAAGTTGCTCAAGCTACAGACCTGGAGCTGATGCGTATGAGGAAGAAAGTGCAAGAAGGTGCTATGCCGGAAGCAAGAATCGATGAAGAAGGAATACTTCGAGTTAACTCCAGACTTTGTGTTCCTAACAACCCTGATTTATAGTATGAAATTATGATGGAGGCGCACAACACACCGTTTGCAATCCATCCTGGGAGTACCAAAATGTATCATGATCTTCGTCATACATTTTGGTGGAGCAATATGAAGCGAGAGATAGCGCTGTTTATCTCAAGGTGTCTGACTTGTTAACGAGTCAAAGCGGAGCATCAAGTACCAAAAGGTCCATTGCAACCACTTGAAATTCCAGAATGGAAGTGGGAGCACATTACCATGGATTTCGTTACCGGTCTTCCTAAGGTTTCTCAAGGTATAGATGCGATTTGGGTCATTATTTATAGATTGACCAAGTCTGCTCATTTCTTACCGATACGAGAAACTTATACACTTGAACGTCTTGCTCGTATGTACATAAATGAGATTATAAGACTGCATGGTATGCCAGTATCCATAGTTTCTGATCGAGACCCAAGATTCACTTCACGATTTTGGGTTAGTTTACAAAAAGCTATGGGCACAAATTTACGATTTAGTTCGCCATATCATCCTCAGACGGACGGACAATCAGAGAGGACTATTCAAACTCTAGAAGATTTATTAAGACTCTGTGTTCTTGACTTCAAGGGAAGTTGGGACAAGTTCTTACCATTGGTGGAGTTTTTCTACAACAATAGTTATCATGCAAGTATTGGCATGGCTCCATTCGAAGCATTGTATGGAAGAAAATGTCATTCTCCAGTATGCTGGGATGAGATGGGTGAAGCAACGTTGTTAGGACCGGAGTTGGTACGTATGACTACAGAAAAGATTCAAGCGATCCGACAACGTATAAAAACCTCACAAGATTGACAAAAGAGTTATGCTGATCTTCATCGAAAGGACGTGGAATTTGATATAGGAGATCATGTGTTCCTACGTGTTGCTCCATGGAAAGGAGTTACGAGATTTGGAAAGAGAGGAAAGCTCAATTCTCGATTCATCGGTCTATTTTTAATCCTCGATCGAGTAGGAACTGTGGCTTATAGACTCGCTTTACCGCCAAGTATGTCTCGTGTTCATAACGTTTTTCACATATCTATGTTACGTAAATATGTGGAAGACCCGAACCACATTATTGAGTTAGAACCGGACGAAATAGCGGAGGATTTGACGTATGAAGAAGTTCCTATTCAAATCTTGGATAAGAAAGAACATATTCTATGCTCCAAGATTATACCTCAAGTCAAAGTTTTGTGGAGAAATCACGATGTTGAGGAAATGACTTGGGAGTTAGAATCTGAAATGAAGTCAAGGTATCCTTACCTCTTCGACATACCAGGTACGCACCCTAATTTCGAGGGCAAAATTTCATAAGAAGGGGAGGTTGTAAGACCCCAACTTTTATAAATAAAGATGAATTTTCTATAAATATCATTTTTGAAAATTATGGAGTTAATTTGATATAATGTTATAGTTGTGGGTAATATTTATAAATTTTGCAAAGTACGTAAGTTGTTATATAATATTCGATTGGTCGGAAAATATTCGTTTTAACACGGAATATTCGTACAACGGCACAATTATTGGTGGACCCCACAACGGAATTATTGTCGGATTGAGAAAACGACAAAAATATTTTATTAAAAATAACGACGGAAGTTTTACCATTGATACTGTTGAACTACTCAGTAGTAAAAATACAGTAACACGTGTGGTTGCATAGTAGCACACGGTATTGATTATTAATGCTTATGTGAGAAGTCACTCAGTTTGATTCAATTATTGTCAGTTAATAATATGAATTATTTAGCGATAATGAAGTTTTATTTTATTCGTATTATTAACGTAATAAAACAGAAACATCTTTTTATATAAAACAGAATACTTTATTAAAGTTATTCTATAAATAGAATATATTATATTTTATTTAAAAGATTTTTTTTTAAATATGGACCGTCAGATTAAAGTAATCAATCTGGACCGTTCATGGATTAGTTACTATGCATTCCATTTTTCTATAAATAGCAGCTCATTCCTTTATTATTTCTTACGAATTCACTAAACTCTAGAGAGAGAAACTATAGAGAGAGAGAAGAAAAGTATTCTGCTACTTAACTACTTCCTTATTTCAGTTCTTCTTTAAAACGGTAAGGGGTGTTATTCTTTCTTATTCATGAAGAGAACTTTTGTTATTCCATTTCTTATTATTCTGTTGGAATAACCTGTATACGCGGTCTACCCTATACTTGGTGACATTATTCTATTATTCTGTTGGAACATCCTGTCTGTGTGTTTTACACCGGACCTGGTTCCGTTTTTATTATTATTTTGTTGGAACATCCTGTCTGTGTGTTTTACACCGGACCTGGTTCAGTCTTGTTATTATTCTGTTGGAACATCATGTCTGTGTGTTTTACACCAGACTGGTTTCATTATTTATTATTCTGTCGGAATATCCTGTCTGTGCGTTTACGCCGGACCCGGTTTCATTATTTATTATTCTGTCGGAATATCCTGTCTGTGCGTTTACTCCGGACCTGGTTCCATTATTTATTATTCTATTAGAGTAACTTGTCTGTGCTGTCTATCGCATGCCGGGTGATTTCTTTTGTTATTCCATTCTTTATTATACTCAGTTGGTTAAGTTTTAACTTCTATACTCTATGAAATTAGTGGAATATCCTTGATAATTGTGTTTCATCCAGTATCTTTTCATGAAAATATTATTCTAAGTATTCTTGAATTTTACTCCACAAAGCAGTATCATGTTGATAATTTGGACGTTGTTAATTCTTGGATAAATTAATTCTTGAACTTGTTTTATTGAATTCTTATATCATTGTCATCATCCTCATGTTTATAAAATGTTGAAAGTCATCTGTGGCCTGTAGTGCATAGATGGACTTGGTATGATTATGACCAGGGATTATTCGGTATAATCATGACCGTAATGTTACAAATGATGTGGTAAAAGTCCTCATTGGACCGTAGTGCATTGATGGACAGTTGTTGGCATGATCATGACCAATAATGAATACACAAATATTCTTGGCCCGTAGTGCATGGATAATTATGGTCGTGATACAAAAAGAATATCCTTGGCCGTAGTGCAGGGGTGATTCGATGATGTGGATTATTTTGTTAAGCTGAGTCTCAGCGATAACAGTGTTGAAAAACCTTTTAAATCATAGAAGATAATAGATTTTATTCTCCACTTGACTCTTTTAATGGATTGTTTGTTTCGCTGCAGTTAAACTAGATGTTCGTTATATTTTATCAGTTTAACACTGTTGAAGGCTAATGATAATTTATTCTGCATTATCTTAGTCATAATATTTCTTACTGGGCTAGTTGAGTTCACCCTTTCTTTCACTGTTCTCTTTAGGAAATAAGAATATAGCTGAGACGAGTCGGGGAACGGAGTGATGGACCAGATGATAGTATTATCAGTCCTCACTATTCAGTTTAATAGTGTGACAATAATTGTAATGAGGACTCCTTTTGAGTTTGTATAGTCTCTAGTAGACAATAATTGTATTCAAACTCACAGTTATGTTTTGTCGTATTGTAAATGACAGTTGTATTAGTAAGTTGTATTAGTATTTTGTACCATGTATCTGACGACCCAAGATGGGTGATGTATACCTAATTTTGGGGGCGTCACAATCAACATATATTTCCCTGCCATATATAATGTTGTTTGATATATACAATGTGTACTGTCCATGACAAAATGGCTAAGCTAGTCTGTGCAAGAAAATATAATCCCATCTACAATCAGTGTATATGCGGGCTATCAAGTCAAACATGGATTCCCTTTCAGAAGAAGGAGGTAACGATGTGATTTCCTGCCAAAGGGTCTCTACACGAGCCAACAAATCCACTGCCAACTACATGCTATATTTTGGGCAGATATAGCGTTATCACACTCAACAATTACTACATCTATGGTTGATCTGGCCTCATCCCGCTCAGCAACACCGGTATCCTTATGAGTTAGAGCATCATCTCTCTCAACCAAAGCGACATTTCTACCAGAAAAAGCTGTCAACATTAAAGCCCACATCCACTACCTGTTCACCATATGGTACAGAGATAAAAGCTTCTCGCGATCTCGACGTCTAATCAGCCCATCTGTCCAAGCAACTACCCCAGACAACAAGCAAGGCTGGGGCAAATTTAAAATTGGCGACAATCAGATATTGGATCCCTTACGACAAGATTGGGGGCAATCTTGGAAGCAAGAACAACTTGACACTGGGGCATTTATCAACCATCCTAAAGTGGAAAATGCACCAGTCAGCGCCATCATCATGGTTTATCATCATCTCAATGGCAATTCAGATATTATTCAATAGCGACTTGGTCAACAAAGAGAGTTTCTCATATGAATCCCCGACAAGAACATGCGAAAGGACTGGGGCATTTTGCGATTCCAAGGAATGAAAGGAGTTTAAGGCGGGATAAGCCTCTCATCAAAAGAAAAGGGAGAACTCCTAAAAGAAATCATGGCGATATAAGTGTGCCCCTACGAAAGAAGGGGAAAATTCTCAAAAATCGAGACCTTTACAACGAAACTCAAATCTGGGTAGCAAAATAGCGAGCTGCAGCTTCCAGGGATATTAGCGGCATTCAGCTCATCAGTTCAGCAGAGTTACTAATCAAAAGCTCAAGGAAATGGGGCACCTGCCCCAAAAGCGAAAGGAACTCCAAATCACCGCAAAAAAGGGTGAGACATCTGGTGGTTGTCATCAATCTAGCGTAACATCAGGCAAAATCTAGTGAAGTAATCCGTGGAATATTACTTCAGTGAAGGTATCGAAAGATCTGGTATTCTAAGACCATTGGCATCAATTCAGCGACATCAAAATAGTTCAACGATGAAAGCTTCGTATACCACCGTTCGAGTGGTAACCGAAAACGTTTGGCGATCAGCAGGGTAGGCACCGTTGCAAACTACCAGCGAATACATCAGAAGGATCTGGTGATTTCAGAACGTCATCCCCATCAAAGATATGGGAAACATCTCAACTTATCTTCATCAAACAAGCATCAGCGATTAAATGCCAAACCATTGGAGTCAACACCAGTTTAGGCATCAGCAATGATCGGTAAAGGTAAAGCAATTTGTAAAAACATTTTAAACATTCATCATAACATTGCGATTTGCAAAATGCGATATGTGAAATGCGATATGCGAAATACGATGTGCGAGTTACGATGTGCGATGCGATTTGGCCAAATGCGAAATACAAAAAGCGATGTGCGAAATGCGATGTGCGATTTGCGAATTGCGATTCGCGAAAACATTTTCACATTCATCATAAACATTCACTACATTGAGATTTGCATCATTATAAATACTTTGTCATGTTTCAAGTGTCTACTAATCTTTATCATGTCCATTCCATTGCATTGCATGAACATGATAAAGAGGGGCATCTGTAGACACTCAAAATTTTCTTGTCCTGTTACTAACTATGCAGGAAGGCAAAAACGTATTTTTCACACTCTAGAGATAACCCTGGAGATAACCCCGGGAGGTCAAGCCAACCTCAGAGATGACCCTGAGGACATTCAGAGTCAACAACATGACAACCTCAGAGATAACCTTGAGAACAGACTGCTATAACTGTGCGAAAACCGGAGATAACCCCGGGAGGGACAAAATGGTCATTTTACTAACTCAACTTTAACTCACATCAAATAGACTCATGTCAACTCAAATTACTTCAATAGAAGTCCCACAAGAATCATATCTTAACTTCCGAGCGCAAACTACGCAAAACGACTTAATGGACTGCCTAACGGAAACCCGGAAATGCCATTTCGATCATGGACCCATATTCCTGGAATCAAAAAAGGGCAAATCATATGTCATTGTGTAGCTCTCAAAAAGAGCTTTCTGGAATGATATGGCACACTTCCATCGGACTCCCGAATTGAAAATTATGAGCGATCGAGCGAACAACGCGTTGTCCGAGTGTACGTACTTCGACATGGCGGGACCCACACTGCCCGGGGCACCCCGGGCAGTAGCAGGTATGTAAGACCCCAAATTTTATGAAATAAAAGTATTCAATTTTTCTTATAATTACTATTCAGTAAATGGTTAAATTGATAAAAGTTTAAAGTTATGGGTGAAATATGAATTTTTTTCAAAATAAGCAAGTGATTATAAAATAATCATTGTTGTCGGGGAATAATCGTTTGGTCGTGAAATATTCTTTCTGTCGGGGAATATTCGTACGACGGCGCAACTATTTGTGAGCCCCATAACGAATAACTGTCGGGTGAAGAAAATGACAAATTTGAGTTTTTACAAATAACGACGTAGTTGTTACCATTAACACTGTTGGAATACCCGATGGTTAAAATACAGTAATACGCGTTATTGCACAGTAGCACACGGTATTGCATAGTATTTTTAAAATTATTGATTCTTACGTAAGAAGGCACTACTCAATAATTGTTACAGTAATTACTGTTCAATATTTTATTTTATTGATTCAATAATTGCTGCGTTGATATTTTATATTATTGTTGTTTCAATAATTGTTGTTGCACAGTATTTTCTATTATCAGATCAATAATTCATATTATTTGAATAATATTATTAGATAACATTATTGGCAATGTCTAGAAAGTTCTGTCTAAGGAGAGGTTTGGTCATCTAATTGCGCGCCAGTAAGGAGAAATTCTTATTGGAAAGCCCCCTCTTTCTTGGGAACGGCCTGGTTGTCATAAATGTGATTCTGTAATATTATTTGTGAATAATTAATTATTGATTCATATGATAAGGAAATATTTATATTATGTGGATATAAATGAGGGATATATTTTTGTGGTTAAAAATGAAGGAGTTAATGTTGAGGTTTTTATCAGTATTTTTGTCGGAATGGAGGTATTAAAAATCAGGGTTTTTGAGATATTTTGCGGGGGTTATAATTTTTAATCCGACCGTTGGATCGTGGTAATTTTTAGATATGTTATACATATATAAGTTGAGTATATGTCCACAAATTTTGAACCGTTAAAAATGAACGTATGATTTGTTATGAATTTTACGAGATGACTGGTTTAGAAATTGTTGAATTTTCGGAGTTTATAATTTTGGTGGAAAATTCTAGAATTGGTGGGCTCCACTTGTGGTTGGTGAAGAAATGTGCTGAATTATATTTCAAATGTGGTGGGTGGGAATAGTAGCAGGTAAAGCCATCAGGTTGCAGGTCAAACCTACCAAAATTTTCCTATAAATAGAGGGCTAAGTTAGAATTGAAAATCACACCAGAAACATAAGTTTTCTCTCTTTCTCTCTCTAGATTATTGAGTGTATTTTGTGAGTATTTAGATACTCTGTGAGTTTCTATTCATCAGTGCAAGTTTCCTTCAGCCTTATACCGATCAGAAGTACTGCTCTTTTCAGGTAAGGGATAGTAAGGGATATTAAGAGATTTTAAGGGTTGTTATGATTTTCAGTTTCGTAATTTTTCTGATCTTCAAAAATTCTGGAAAAATTTGAAATGATATTTTGATGAGTTTTATTGATTGTGTCCAAAAATGGTGATTTTTGGATGTATAGATTGAGAGTTATGAATTTTATGAGAAAAGACTATTTTAAAAGTAACTGCTTATAATTTCTTGTGGTTAACTCCAAAATTGATGAAATTTTTATTGGGAGTACATGTATATGATGGAAGTATACTCTGTTAATTTCAGAATTTTTGGATAAAAGTACAATTTATGATAAATGTCTAAATATTTGGCGGTTTTGGCCATATGAAAAATAGTAAATGAATTTTAAAAATTCTGAGAAAAATATATGTTCATTATGGGACTATATTATGTTAAATCCCAGAAAAGAAATATTTTTGGAACTGATTTGATATTTTTCATGAAAATGGTCTAGTTATGAGTTAATGAATTAAATATGTTTTGTGAAGTAAGAAAATTGAAAAATAGGATTTTATGACTTGAGAATCCTATATGAGGTATATGCAGATTTTTGATGAGGGTTTTGGTTATTGATGATGAAATCTTAAGAGTTGACATTTTATGATGATTAAATACATTAATTAGTAAAGTGTAAACAATTTAAATAAATTGTTTATAAGCTTAAGAAATGTTATTCTTTCAATATCATTATACCAAAATATTGGTATAGATTTTATTGTGGAATTTTTACCTTTTTGAGTCGAGGTTACTATTCATGAGTTACTATTCACGAGTTACTATTCACGACAAAATTGGTTTCTTTTTCTAACCAAATTATAGTTGATTTATGAATATTGCTCTTGAAATTAAATCCATGTTTTGACCATATTATTTTTATAATCATATATAATATTTTTATAACCTTGATGTTGAAATTCTCTTTCGCTTGAGTGTAAAGATGGGTAAATTATTGGTATGATCATGACTATGGGTTCTCTTTGGCCAGTAGTGCAAAGTTGAATTATTGACTGGTATGATCATGACCATTGAATTTATAATTGAATATCTTTAGCTTAAGTGCAAAGGTGAAATGATCAACATGGTTATAATTATTGTTTATATAAATTCTTAAATGATTATATATTCTTTGAGGTATTAATATATTTGGCATGTAGTGCAAATATGAATTGTTGATGAATATCTTTGGCCCGTAGTGCAAAGATGACCTGTTGATGAATATCTTTGGCCCGTAGTGCAAAGATGACATGTTGTTGAATATCTTTGGCCAGTAGTGCAAAGATGAACAGATGTTGAGATGAACATGACCAACTGGTGATACAAATGAATATCTTTGGCCTGTAGTGCAAAGATGGTTTGTTGATGAATATCTTTGGCCCGTAGTGCAAAGATAAACTGTTGTTGAATATCTTTGGTCGTAGTGCAAAGATGGATTTATTAGTATGATTATGAACAGGAACTGTGATTTGGTATAACCATGATCTTTGATGTTTCAGGTAAAGACATGTGATGAAAATATTCTTCGTCCTGGGTGCGAAGAAAAATTTAGAATCACAATTATGATTATGAGTTATTCATATGATTGTGGAAAGGAACTGTTGATTGATGTTACAGGGATAAAACATTGTTGGTGGATTTTTAACATAGAGAAAATAATAGACTTTATAGTCTATTTGACTCTTCTAATGGATTGCTCGTTCCGCTGCAACTATGGTTGAAAGTTTTATCATCTACCATATATTCTAAATCTCTGATTTATTGTTGATGAAGGCTATTGATAATTTAATTATCTTTAGTTATGATATTCTTTACTGAGCTAGTTGTGCTCACCCTTTTGCTTCACAATTCCTTTCAGGTAATAAGAGTGTAGCTGGGTCGAGCGGGGGTAACAAGGGAATAGAACGGTGGTCATCATTTAGTAGTTATATTTGGTGAAGAAAATAGGGTGAGGCGAACCCAACGTTGGAAGGGTGTTTTGTCACTATCATACAAGATGTCTAATGACATACAACCTCGTGTCATCATAGGACAGGGTTGTGCTCATCCACTTGCTGAGTATATCTATGGGCACTACCTATATAATCTTGGTGTTTGTTTGAAGTATAATTCTCAATTAGAGACAGTGGAGATAATGATAAGTCAAGAGAAGACTCACCATTGGGAAGAATATGATAGTAATCTTTTCGTTTTTCTTTGGGGTCTATTGGGTCAACCAAGGATAATTCTGTGGCCATATGATATCTATCATAACCTAGACGCGTGGCCTCCCATGTACGAAGGTTTCCTTGAGCACTTCCCAAAGATTCTAATTTCTAAAACAGTTTTTGACTATACCTTTATGTAAGGTGTTATTGTGAGGTGATGTCCACGGTTGGAACATGAGTCACATTTGGTATATATTTGTATCCAAACTCACAGCATATGTGTTGTTGTATTTTGCACGACAATTGTTGTAATAAAGTTGTAGTTGTTTTCTGTACCATGTATTTGGCGACTCAGAATGGGTTGGGTGGAATGGACCTGTTTTGGGGTCGTTACAAGGTACACCTGCGGCCCATCAGCAGGTACACCTGCGGCTCCATCCTCTATAAATAGAGGGCTTGGGGTGGCCATTTTGCAAGAGAAAACGACGAGGAAGCCCTGCCCAATTTGCTCTACACTCATCCCATGCAGTGTACTTTCCCCTTTTAAACACCTGTAAGCTCATATATAGCCTCTTTTGTATCCACAAAAGCCAGTGTTTACCCACTCTAAAGATATAGAAGCCTTTTTCAGCAGTCAGCTGTAAGCCTTCTCACACAATTTAGAGTCTTTCTCTTCATCTTTGCACACACCCTTCTACACGTTGAGAGTCGTGTTGCTTGCTTTTGCCTGGACTTCGGTCCGTGGTTTCATTCCAGTCTGTATATACTATATATATATATATATATATATATATATATATATATATATATATATATATATATTGACTAACATTATCGAGTTATGCCTCGATTGAGCCTAGACTTCGGTCTGGAGCGTTTATTTGCTTTTCTATATATATATACATATATATATATATATATATATATATATATATATATATATATATATATATATATATTAACTGTGTGTCGAACTTTGTTCAATGAGCCTAAACTTCGGTTTGGTGCGTTTACTTGCTTTCCTATATATATATACTTATATATATGAACTGTGGTCGAACTCTGTTCGATGAGCCTAGACTTATGTCTGGTACGTTTAATGGCTTTCTTATATATATAATTATATATATATGAACTGCTATCGAACTCTGTTCGGTGAGCCTGAATTTCACATCCGGTGCGTTTACTGCTTTAATATATGTGACAACCCCAAAATAGGTTCATTCCATCCAACCTATTCTGAGTCGCCAAATACATGGTACAGAAAACAACTACAACTTTATTACAACAATTGTCGTGCAAAATACAACAACACATATGCTATGAGTTTGGATACAAATATATACCAAATGTGACTCATGTTCCAACCGTGGACATCACCTCACAATAACACCTTACATAAAGGTATAGTCAAAAACTGTTTTAGAAATTAGAATCTTTGGGAAGTGCTTAAGGAAACCTTCGTACATGGGAGGCCACGCGTCTAGGTTATGATAGATATCATATGGCCACAGAATTATCCTTGGTTGACCCAATAGACCCCAAAGAAAAACGAGAAGATTACTATCATATTCTTCCCAATGGTGAGTCTTCTCTTGACATATCATTATCTCTACTGTCTCTAATTGAGAATTATACTTTAAACAAACACCAAGATTATATAGGTAGTGCTCGTATATATACTCAGCAAGTGGATGAGCACATCCCTGTCTTATGATGACACGAGGTTGTATGTCGTTAGACATCTTGTATGATAGTGGCAAACCACCCTTCCAACGTTGGGTACACCTTACCCTATTGGATTCACCAAATATAACTACTAAATGATGACCACCGTTCTATTCCCTTGTTACCCCCGCTCGACCCAGCTACACTCTTATTACCTGAAAGGAATTGTGAAGCAAAAGGGTGAGCACAACTAGCTCAGTAAAGAATATCATGACTAAAGATAATTCAATTATCAATAGCCTTCATCAACAATAAATCAGAGATTTAGAACATATGGTAAATGATAAAAATTTCAACCATAGTTGCAGCGGAACGAGCAATCCATTAGAAGAGTCAAATAGACTATAAAGTCTATTATCTTCTCCATGTTAAAAATCCACCAACAATATTTTATCCATGTAACATCACTCAACAGTTCCTTTCCACAATCATATGAATAACTCATAATCATAATTGTGACTATAAATTTTTCTTCGCACCCAGGACGAAGAATATTTTCATCACCTGTCTTTACCTGAAACATCAAAGATCATGGTTATACCAAATCACAATTTCTGTTTATAATCATACTAACAAATCCATCTTTGCACTACGGGCCAAAGATATTCATCAACAAACCATCTTTGCACTACGGGCCAAAGATATTCAACAACAGTTCATCTTTGCACTACAGGCCAAAGATATTCAACAACAGTTCATCTTTGCACTACAGGCCAAAGATATTCATCAACAATTCATATTTGCACTACAGGCCAAATATATTCATCAACAGTTCATATTTGCACTACAGGCCAAATATATTAATATCTCAAAGAAATATATAATCATTTCAGAATTTATATAAACAATAATTATAACCATGTTGATCAATTCACCTTTGCACTTAAGCTAAAGATATTCAATTATAAATTCAATGGTCATGATCATACCAGTCACAATTCAACTTTGCACTACAGGCCAAAGAGAACCCTAGTCATGATCATACCAATAATCTACCCATCTTTACACTCAAGTGAAAGAGAATTTCAACATCAGGGTTATAAAAATGTTATATATGATGATAAAAATAATATGATCAACATATAGTTTTAATCTCAAGAGTAATATTCGTAACTCATGAATAGTAACCCCGACACAAAAGATAGAAATTCTACAATAAAATTCATACCAATATTTCGGTATAATGATATTGAAAGAATAACATTACTTAAATTTATAAACAATTTATTTTAATTGTTTACACTTTACTAATTAATGCATTTAATCATCATAAAATGCCAACTCTTACAATTTCATCATCAATAACCAAAACCCTCATCAAAAATCTGCATATACCTCATATAGGATTCTCAAGCCATAAAATCCTATTTTCCAATTTTCTTTCTTCACAAAACATATTTAATTCATTTACTCATAACTAGACCATTTTCATGAAAAATACCAAATCAGTTCCAAAAATATTTCTTTTCTGGAATTTAGCATAATATAGTCCCATAGTGAACATATATTTTTCTCAGAATTTTTAAAAGTCATTTACTATTTTTCATATGGCCAAAATAGCCGAATATTTAGACATTTATCAAAAATTGTACTTTTGTCTAAAAATTCTGAAATTTACAGAGTATACTTCTATCATATACATGTACTCCCAATAAAAATTTCATCAATTTTGGAGTTAACCACAAGGAATTATAAGCTGTTACTTTTAAAATAGTCTTTTCTCATAAAATTCATAACTCTCAATCTATACATCCAAAAATCACCATTTTTGGACACAATCAAGAAAACTCATCAAAATATCATTTCAAATTTTTCCAGAATTTTTGAAGTTCAGAAAAATTACGAAACTGAAAAACATAACAACCCTTAAAATCCCTTACTATCCCTTACTATCCCTTACCTCAAAAGAGCAGTACTTCTGATCGGATATCGGATATGATGCTGAAGGAAACTTGCACTGATGAATAGCAACTCACAAAGTATCTAAATACTCACAAAATACACTCATAATATAGAGAGAGAAAGAGAGAAAACTTATGTTTCTGGTGTGATTTTCAATTCTAACTTAGCCCTCTATTTATAGGAAAATTTTGGTAGGTTTGACCTGCAACCTGATGGCTTTACCTGCTACTATTCCCACCCACCACATTTGAAATATAATTCAGCACATTTCTTCACCAACCACAAGTGGGGCCCACCAATTCTAGAATTTTCCACCAAAATGATAAACTCCGAAAATTCAACAATTTCTGAACCAGTCATCTCGTAAAATTCATAATAAATCATACGTTCATTTTTAACGGTTCAAAATTTGTGGACATATACTCAACTTATATATGTATAACATATCCAAAAATTACCACGATCCAACGGTCGGATTAAAAATTATAACCCCCGCAAAATATCTCAAAAACCCTGATTTTTAATACCTCCATTCCGACAAAAATACGGATAAAAATCTCAACATTAACTCCTTCATTTTTAACCACAAAAATATATCCCTCATTTATATCCACATAAAATAAATATTTCCTTATCATATGAATCAATAATTAATTATTCACAAATAATATTACAGAATCACATTTATGACAACCAGGCCGTTCCCAGGAAAGAGGGGGCTTTCCAATAAGAATTTCTCCTTACTGGCGCGCAATTAGATGACCAAACCTCTCCTTAGACAGAACTTTCTAGACATTGCCAATAATGCTATCTAATAATACTATTCAAATAATATGAATTATTGATCTGATAATGGAAAATACTGTGCAGCAACAATTATTGAACAACAATAATATAAAATTTCAACGTAGCAATTATTGAATCAATAAAATAAAATATTGAACAGTAATTACTGTAACAATTATTGAGTAGTGCCTTCTTACGTAAGAATCAATAATTTAAAAATACTGTGCAATACCGTGTGCTACTGTGCAATAACGCGTATTACTGTATTTTAACCACCGGGTATTCCAACAGTGTTAACGGTAACAACTACGCCGTTATTTGTAAAAACTCAAATTTGTCGTTTTCTTCACCCGACAGTTATTCTGTTATGGGGCCCACAAATAGCTGCGCCGTCGTACGAATATTCCCCGACAGAAAGAATATTCCACGACCAAACGAATATTCCCCGACAACAATGATTATTTTATAACCACTTGCTTATTTTGAAAAAAAATTTCATATTTCACCCATACTTTAAACTTTTATCAATTTAACCATTTACTGAATAGTAATTATAAGAAAAATTGAATACTTTTATTTCATAAAATTCGGGGTCTTACAATCTCCCCTCCTTATGAAATTTCGTCCCCGAAATTTACGTACCTGGTATTTCAAAGAGTTGAGAATACCTTGCTTTCATTTCAGATTCCATCTTCCCTGTCATCATAATTTCTCCATTGCTCATCTCCTGTATTTCATATATCATTCTAGAATACAGCTTCAAAACAAGGGTTAATTTAACAAATTAACATATCACATAATATCCCGATATTATGACTGACCAACAAATAAGCTTAGGTAGGACACACTAGCGAAGGATTTACTCATCTCTCCCCTCCTAGTTATATTCCCCGATCTCCGCCAGAGATCATATCCCCAAGCTCTGATACCACCTGTGACAACCCCAAAATAGGTTCATTCCATCCAACCTATTCTGAGTCGCCAAATACATGGTACAGAAAACAACTACAACTTTATTACAACAATTGTCGTGCAAAATACAACAACACATATGCTGTGAGTTTGGATACAAATATATACCAAATGTGACTCATGTTCCAACCGTGGACATCACCTCACAATAACACCTTACATAAAGGTATAGTCAAAAACTGTTTTAGAAATTAGAATCTTTGGGAAGTGCTCAAGGAAACCTTCGTACATGGGAGGCCACGCGTCTAGGTTATGATAGATATCATATGGCCACAGAATTATCCTTGGTTGACCCAATAGACCCCAAAGAAAAACGAGAAGATTACTATCATATTCTTCCCAATGGTGAGTCTTCTCTTGACTTATCATTATCTCCACTGTCTCTAATTGAGAATTATACTTCAAAAAAAAACACCAAGATTATATAGGTAGTGCCCATAGATATACTCAGCAAGTGGATGAGCACATCCCTGTCTTATGATGACACGAGGTTATATGTCGTTAGACATCTTGTATGATAGTGGCAAACCACCCTTCCAACGTTGGGTACACCTTACCCTATTGGATTCACCAAATATAACTACTAAATGATGACCACCGTTCTATTCCCTTGTTACCCCCGCTCGACCCAGCTACACTCTTATTACCTGAAAGGAATTGTGAAGCAAAAGGGTGAGCACAACTAGCTCAGTAAAGAATATCATGACTAAAGATAATTCAATTATCAATAGCCTTCATCAACAATAAATCAGAGATTTAGAACATATGGTAAATGATAAAAATTTCAACCATAGTTGCAGCGGAACGAGCAATCCATTAGAAGAGTCAAATAGACTATAAAGTCTATTATCTTCTCCATGTTAAAAATCCACCAACAATATTTTATCCATGTAACATCACTCAACAGTTCCTTTCCACAATCATATGAATAACTCATAATCATAATTGTGACTATAAATTTTTCTTCGCACCCAGGACGAAGAATATTTTCATCACCTGTCTTTACCTGAAACATCAAAGATCATGGTTATACCAAATCACAATTTCTGTTTATAATCATACTAACAAATCCATCTTTGCACTACGGGCCAAAGATATTCATCAACAAACCATCTTTGCACTACGGGCCAAAGATATTCAACAACAGTTCATCTTTGCACTACAGGCCAAAGATATTCAACAACAGTTCATCTTTGCACTACAGGCCAAAGATATTCATCAACAATTCATATTTGCACTACAGGCCAAATATATTCATCAACAGTTCATATTTGCACTACAGGCCAAATATATTAATATCTCAAAGAAATATATAATCATTTCAGAATTTATATAAACAATAATTATAACCATGTTGATCAATTCACCTTTGCACTTAAGCTAAAGATATTCAATTATAAATTCAATGGTCATGATCATACCAGTCACAATTCAACTTTGCACTACAGGCCAAAGAGAACCCTAGTCATGATCATACCAATAATTTACCCATCTTTACACTCAAGTGAAAGAGAATTTCAACATCAAGGTTATAAAAATGTTATATATGATGATAAAAATAATATGATCAACATATAGTTTTAATCTCAAGAGTAATATTCGTAACTCATGAATAGTAACCCCGACACAAAAGATAAAAATTCTACAATAAAATTCATACCAATATTTCGGTATAATGATATTGAAAGAATAACATTACTTAAATTTATAAACAATTTATTTTAATTGTTTACACTTTACTAATTAATGCATTTAATCATCATAAAATGCCAACTCTTACAATTTCATCATCAATAATCAAAACCCTCATCAAAAATCTGCATATACCTCATATAGGATTCTCAAGCCATAAAATCCTATTTTTCAATTTTCTTTCTTCACAAAACATATTTAATTCATTTACTCATAACTAGACCATTTTCATGAAAAATACCAAATCAGTTCCAAAAATATTTCTTTTCTGGAATTTAGCATAATATAGTCCCATAGTGAACATATATTTTTCTCAGAATTTTTAAAAGTCATTTACTATTTTTCATATGGCCAAAATAGCCGAATATTTAGACATTTATCAAAAATTGTACTTTTGTCTAAAAATTCTGAAATTTACAGAGTATACTTCTATCATATACATGTACTCCCAATAAAAATTTCATCAATTTTGGAGTTAACCACAAGGAATTATAAGCTGTTACTTTTAAAATAGTCTTTTCTCATAAAATTCATAACTCTCAATCTATACATCCAAAAATCACCATTTTTGGACACAATCAAGAAAACTCATCAAAATATCATTTCAAATTTTTCCAGAATTTTTGAAGTTCAGAAAAATTACGAAACTGAAAAACATAACAACCCTTAAAATCCCTTACTATCCCTTACTATCCCTTACCTCAAAAGAGCAGTACTTCTGATCGGATATCGGATATGATGCTGAAGGAAACTTGCACTGATGAATAGCAACTCACAAAGTATCTAAATACTCACAAAATACACTCAATAATCTAGAGAGAGAAAGAGAGAAAACTTATGTTTCTGGTGTGATTTTCAATTCTAACTTAGCCCTCTATTTATAGGAAAATTTTGGTAGGTTTGACCTGCAACCTGATGGCTTTACCTGCTACTATTCCCACCCACCACATTTGAAATATAATTCAGCACATTTCTTCACCAACCACAAGTGGGGCCCACCAATTCTAGAATTTTCCACCAAAATGATAAACTCCGAAAATTCAACAATTTCTGAACCAGTCATCTCGTAAAATTCATAATAAATCATACGTTCATTTTTAACGGTTCAAAATTTGTGGACATATACTCAACTTATATATGTATAACATATCCAAAAATTACCACGATCCAACGGTCAGATTAAAAATTATAACCCCCGCAAAATATCTCAAAAACCCTGATTTTTAATACCTCCATTCCGACAAAAATACGGATAAAAATCTCAACATTAACTCCTTCATTTTTAACCACAAAAATATATCCCTCGTTTATATCCACATAAAATAAATATTTCCTTATCATATGAATCAATAATTAATTATTCACAAATAATATTACAGAATCACATTTATGACAACCAGGCCGTTCCCAGGAAAGAGGGGGCTTTCCAATAAGGATTTCTCCTTACTAGCGCGCAATTAGATGACCAAACCTCTCCTTAGACAGAACTTTCTAGACATTGCCAATAATGCTATCTAATAATACTATTCAAATAATATGAATTATTGATCTGATAATGAAAAATACTGTGCAGCAACAATTATTGAACAACAATAATACAAAATTTCAACGTAGCAATTATTGAATCAATAAAATAAAATATTGAACAGTAATTACTGTAACAATTATTGAGTAGTGCCTTCTTACGTAAGAATCAATAATTTTAAAAATACTGTGCAATACCGTGTGCTACTGTGCAATAACGCGTATTACTGTATTTTAACCACCGGGTATTCCAACAGTGTTAACGGTAACAACTACGCCGTTATTTGTAAAAACTTAAATTTGTCGTTTTCTTCGCCCGACAGTTATTCTGTTATGGGGCCCACAAATGGCTGCGCCGTCGTACGAATATTCCCCTACAGAAAGAATATTCCACGACCAAACGAATATTCCCCGACAACAATAATTATTTTATAACCACTTGCTTATTTTGAAAAAAAAATTTCATATTTCACCCAATACTTTAAACTTTTATCAATTTAACCATTTACTGAATAGTAATTATAAGAAAAATTGAATACTTTTATTTCATAAAATTCGGGGTCTTACAATATATATATATACTTATGTATATTAACTGTTGTTGGACTTTGTCCGATGAGCCTGGATTTTATATCCACTGCGTTTACATGCTTTTATATATATATATATATATATATATTTCGTCCCACCTGGAGTTTACTTCGTGGTGGTTGACCGTTTTTACAACTTTCTGTACATTTCATCCCGCCTGGAGTTTCCTCCGTGGCGGTTGATAGCTTTTACAGCTTTATTTACATTTCTGATCCCCCATGGAGGTGCTTCGTGGTTGGTGATCATGTCTGTATATATATATTTACAGCTTTTATATATATACCTGCTTACTGCTTTCATATAAATTGCAGTATTCTGTGCGCCTAGGAATCATGTGATCACAGATTCATCCCATTGGATATAGATTTGGTTCCCGTGATGGACATTTTCAGCTGTAAGCAGCTTGTAAATTATTCTGCGGTGTCTGAATTTCCTCAAATGGTTTCCATACCCACAAGGAAGTCGACATTATTTTGTACATTATCTTCGTACGGATGCCTCGCATCTGTCAAATAAAATCAATCAAGCCGAGTACTTAATAAAATGGGAGTGTAAAAGGTCTTAATTACTATTGAGCATCAGGGTTTGATAAACCTCTTTTATAAAACATCACTGCCATATCTTGCATAAAATTGAATTTTTACATAAAATTCAAATCCTGTGTATATAGGTGCGAACGAGGCCTCGCACTACTTCCAAATAACAGCACATTGACCCACACGCACACACATTCAGATAACAGTTTCTTGAAAAGAGGCGGTCACCGTGGTAACACGGATGTCGGGGGGTGCCTAACACCTTCCCTCCGCATAACCAAGTCCCCGGACCCTAATGAATCTCGGTTTCACCGACCCGTTTAGCAGTGTCACATCACTGGGTCAATGTGCAAACCTTTTTTCGGTTGTGTTGGTACAACCAGTTAAAAAACTAACTGGCGACTCTTATAGTTCAATCGTCGACATTATACATGTCGGACCTTTTTCACTTGTTTTTTCAAACAAATCTCACCTAAAATGAGAACACCAAAGAACAAGTAACGGAAAGGGACAATTAAAAATCCCGACGTAGACAGTGTGTTATGAAATATTGTGCTAATTGTGAGACCGATATTATTGGTTATAGGTCTTTCGAAAGCAGATAAGTTTATTGTGTAGCTGTAATCAACGCGGAAGGCAAGTTTCCTAACTCAACCTTGAGTTAATATTGTTTAAATATTATAGTGGTTGATTATTGTTAATTATACCACGTCCAAGAATTTATTGTTGATTATTCGCAGTTAGTGCATGTTTAATAATACAAATTGAATTACTGATTCGTAAAATATACATTTGTAGAATAACTGTTGTTAGATATTCATATTCGTAGAAGATAGAATTGACAGTACAGATAATTCCTATTTATTGTCGAATTATGTTGAGAAATGTCTTAGCCAATTATTCTGGACTAGACGAACATTTGTTAAAACTTGATATGTTCGAGAAGAGAATTCAATTATTATTGACAGATCGATGCCAATTATTTCGGCTAGATCGAGAAGTAATTAGAAATTGAAATCACAGTATTTCGTTGTTAAATCAAAATCTTGATTCTGAGACTGAGAAGAACAACCTTTTATATAAAGGAAATATTTCATTGGTCGTATATTCGGCTTTTGCGCGCGATTAAGTATTATGCATAATATAGGGTATAATAAAGCTGATCACTTTATATACTTGCAGAGGGGTATGATTTAATCTTTATGGTTATCTGATACACCTGGGTATATCAAAGTCAAATCTTTGATAGTTACTCGAGAAGAGAAGTTCAAGATCCAATGGATCGTTCAGCACAAATCTGGAAAATATTCCACTTTGCTATTTCGTAGAATTAATTCTTGATTATTCATTTGAATATCGTAGAAAACCTTGAAAGGGTTGTACTCTTTCATTATCATATTATTGTTGCGCAGAATGTGAGAAGACTTGATATTGATTTCTATACCTTTATTGTATGTCTTAACTTGTGGGGGCAAACTTATTGCTCACCCTTGCTAAATAAAACTTTTCAGCTAGGGACGAAGTTGCAGAAAGTGCTGCGAAGAAGAACAAAGGAAAAGACATAGTGATAAATTAGTTATGATGAACAATATTATTATTATGTTGCATTGTATTGTAAACCCTTTTTGTATATCTAAGGGGTATTTTTGTAATGTTAAGGTTAGTGGACCTGGGACTTATGTATTAACAACATATGTTAATGAGTTATGTATTCCTATTTATATTTAAATGGGTAGTTATATGTTATTATATTGTGGATCGTGAACACCAAACTCGGGGGTCAGGTAACCCGTATTTGGGGGTGTCACAGATGATAAGTGAACGGGAGATCACAAGGAGAAAGCGAGGTGGACACGCCACAAATCTAAAGTGTCTTGCTATTCAGAAGGGGGCCAGAACAAGGAGTCAAGCCATCAGTATCTGAGAACAGTTGAGACAAACAGAAGTGTTAAAGTACTACACAAAAGAAGGAAGAGGTGTTCTACATTGAAGATTCAATGAACACTCTTCAGGATCATAATGTTGACTCTACCAGTCAATGAGCAACATTTAACAAGACACTACGATCAGGTCCAAGATGACATGCATCAGAATCGTAGAGTTCGGTCATCCGAAAATTAAAGCATTGGCAACGGTTCAATCTGAAGAGTGATATTCGGACAAAAGCTTATTGAGAGTATCGATGCAAAAGGACAACCTCTGATCGAGAAATCAGAAGGAAGAAATAAAGTCGTCGACCTGCCCAAGACATTAAAATGACATCTCTGACGGGGTAGGTGAAACAGTAGACTGCAGTGTCAGAAAGTCATGACATGTCACATCTGCAGTCTGCACCAAACAACTTGAGATCTGTGAAGCAATTCAAAGAGTTTTCAATGGCTACTTTCCAACGGGAAGATTGGGAAGGAGTATAAATCAGCTAGAGCTTCAAAGATCAAGGGTGGCTGGAGTTGCTGATTTTGGAGAGATGGTGGACTGATCTAACCAACGTAAATAGTGAGTGACCAATAAAGGTCTGAAGGCTCACTCTACGATCCACTAAGAACACTTAGAGACAGAAAAAGAAAAAAGTAGAAGTGAGAGTTCTACTACAAGAAGAGTGTTCTGAACTACCGAGAGAAAGAAATGCATCAAGTATCAAGAAAGAAGATCACCAACGCCATCATGGTGGAAAGCATGAGAAAGTTTCTAAGTACCTAGCAGAAGAGCTTACAGTCATCTTAGAAACCCATCATGTGCAGCCATCAAGTATCAAGAGGAATGATCTTCAAGACAGTTCATCAAGGGATCATCAGAAGTGGTTGAGTAATTGAAGAAGCTAAGCATCATGCAACACTCAACTGCACTTCAAGGATGATCATGCCAAGCTGCTAAGTACAGAAGATGTTCAGAGCATAAAGACATCTTAGCAGCTCAGTACCAACTCCAACAAACAAACAACTCAACAGCAAGAAGCCAGGGCCTGAGGGGTCATTGTTCGGAGGGACTAAATGAAGTTCCAAGCCTACTAGGCTTGAAGAGTTCCTAGGGAACTAGAGAAGTTCCAAGGCTGCTGGCCTTGAAGAGTTCTTAGTGAACTGAAGTCCCAAGGCTGCTGGCCTTGAAGGAATCTTAGTGATTTAGGGTGCTGCCCTTCCTTAGTGGGAATCTTGCTAGTTGAAAGCAGAAGAGTGGATTAGGAGCTTGAGTCTCTGAACCACTTAAAACTCCTTGTGTCTTTTACGTTATGTCATTTACATTATGTACTTTAACTGCTATAACGGCTATGTATGTCTTAACTGCTTACAACTGAACTAACTCTAAGAACAATGTATGTATGATTACGAATATATTAATGAATGGGATCTTTTACTTATTCCGCTGTGCTTGAAAAGATTCTTATGTTTGTCATATGCTAATTTATTAGCAATACAAAATAAACAAGAAAAGTATTTAAAATTAAAAGAATCTATTCAACCCCCCCTTCTAGATCTATATTGTGCCTACTGGGAACTAACATAACTGCTTACTGCTTTTCATATAAATTACGGCATCATGTGAGCCTAGGAATCATGTGATCACAGATTTAGTATACTGAATCTAGATTCGGTTCCCGTGATGGACATTTTCGGCTGTAAGCAGCTTGTAAATTTATTCACGGTGTTTGGATTTCCTCAGATAGTTTTCATGCCCACGAGGAGTTCGACACTTCTTTGTACATTATTTTCTTCAAGATGATTCGCATCTCGAAAATAAAAGAAATCAAGCCGAACACATAATAAAATGGAGGTATCAAAAGGTCTCAATTACTATTGAGCATAAGGGTTTGAAAAACCTTTTTTACAAAACTTCATTGATATATCTTGTTTAAAACTGAATTTTTACCTAAATTCAAACCCTGTGTATATAGGTGCGAACGAGGCCTCACACTACTTCTAAATAACAACACATTAACCCACACACACACACACATTTATATAACAATTTCTTGAAAAGTGGCGGTCACCGTGGTAACACGGATGTCGGGGGGTGCCTAACACCTTCCCTCCATATGAGAAAGTCCCCGGACCCTAATGAATCTCAGTTTCACAGACCCGTTTAGCAGTGTCACATCACTGGGTCAATGTGCAAACCTTTTCTCGATTGTGTTGGTACAACCAGTTAAAAAACTAACTGGCGACTCTTACAGTCAAATCGTCGACATACAAACGTCAGACCTTTTCATAACTTATTTTTTTAAACAAATCTCACCTAAAATGAGAATACCAAAGAACAAGAACAAAAAAAGGACAAATAAAATCCCGACGTCGACATATAATTTAGCACTGCTTACGGGCAAATCTATTAAGTCAATAAGTTGTTATTGTATTTTAGTTTTCGCTAAAAAATTATTTTCATTTTGTTGTTGGATAACAAAATTGTTGGTATATATAGAACAATTGTTATTCTATTTATAATAATAATATTTTTATAGAACTGGAATATTACTTAATGGATTTTGTGTTCTTGACTTACATGAAAATTATTTTACAAATTGAACAAACTAGTATAAGAAAAGGAGATGATCATTCAAAGAGTTGAATGTGTGTATTTGAAGAAATATAAGTGACAATTATTTGAAAGGTTCAAAGAATTCAAAAGTGAAACTAATTGAAAAGTATTAGAATTCTTCGATTGGATCAAGGAAGAAATACGTGTACAATAAGTTTTTAGATCATCTTAAATGGTTTTTTCATAATGGACGTCTCCTAATACACAATAATTTATTGGTGTATCTGAAAGGAAAAATTATACCTTGTTGGATATAGTGCAGTCCATAATAATTTTACCGATATTTCAATATCCTTCTAGGGTCATGCCCTAGAAATGGCTGCATATCTACGAAAAGGTAACCTCAAAATCCGAACCTAAGACTCTGTAAGAGTTATGGACAGGGAGAATTCCTAATGTTAAGTATGTTAGGATAAGAAGTTGTCTATCTTATGTGAAAATGGTTTCAAAGGATAAGCTTGTGACAAGATATGACAAATGCATATTTGTGGGACATCCTAAAGTAAGTTTAGGGTATATATTCTATAATCCTACTTAACAAAAGGTGTTTGTGACGCCCCCAAAATAGGTCCAATCCATCCAACCCATTCTGAGTCGCCAAATACATGGTACAGAAACAACTACAACTTTATTAATACATTTGTCGTGCAAAATACGACAACACATATACTGTGAGTTTAAATACAAATATTGTCATCTAGACAGTATTCATACTCAATTAAGTACTCATTATACTTATTGATACACTATTTTACAAAATAGTGAGGACTACTAAAACAACTGTCTTGAACCATCATTCCACACCCCGACTAGTACTCGCTACATTCTCGCCTCCTGAGAAGAAAATGGAACAACAAGGAAAATGGTGAGCTCAACTAGCCCAGTAAAGAATATTATGACTAAGATAATATACAACAAATTATCGTTAGTCTTCAACAGGGAAAAATTTAATAGAATACAACAGACAACAAGTTTTAAATCAATATTCGCAGCGAAAAATAATAATTCATAGAAGAGTTACGTAGAGAATGAAATCTACGATTATCTATGAATTTAAAAGCCTATCATCAACATTTTATCCCTGTAATATCAATCAATAAATATCTTGAATCAAATAGTCATCTTTTCACTACAGGCCAAAGATATTCATCAGTTGGTCATGTTCACCTCAACACCTGTTCATCTTTGCACTACGGGCCAAAGATATTCATCAGAAATCATTCATCTTTGCACTACAGGCCAAAGATATTCAGTTATATCATCATTTAAGACTGAGGATGATGAAAAATATTTTAAAGGAAACGAATCAAGTGAAACAAAATAATAAATATTAAGGATTCGTATTTCAACTATTCCATGTCCAAAAATACCTCATAAATAATCATAGTGGAGTAAAATTCAAGAATGATCAAAACATGGATACAATCAAAGCTAGTATCCAGAATAGATATTTTGGACGAAAAGAAGAAAATTTTATTTTTCGGTGAATAGTAACTCGTGAATAGTAACTCATGAATAGTAACCCCGACATGAAAAAGTTCCAAATTTGATAAAAAGTTCAGATCAATACTTCGGCATAATGATATTGAAGAAAATAATATCATTTAAGAAGAAATAACATCCCTTACCTCAGAAAGACGGTACTTCTGACTGGAATACTAGATACAGTGCTGAAGGAAACTTGCACCGTATAGCAACACTCAAAGTATCAAATACTCACAAGAATACGCTCGATATAGAGAGAGAAATAGAGAGAAACTTATGTTTCTGGTGTGATTTTCAATTCTAACCTAAGCACCCTATTTACAGGAAAATGCTTAGAACACCAAAGCAGAAAATTTAATAAAATAATAATATTTCTTAAAAATATTCAAGCCCACCTAAGAAATCTGATTTTCAGCAATTCACACATGCTAACCTTCTAGAAAAAGTAAGAAAAAATATTTTTCTCAAAATAATTAACTTAAACTCCCAAAAATCAATTATTTCGGAACTTCGGAACTTCAATAATTCATAATAAATAGCCCTTTATTCAGAAAATTCAAATCTCGCATTTTTTTATAGGAAATTCAATTCTCTACAACTTTGCAGAAGAAAGTTTTTCCAAATTCCAAACAGAAATTGACCGAAATCCACAAACGGGCGATTTTACAGTCTATAATAAATTTTCGGTCAAGAATTGTGTCCACCAACACACAAAACATGTGTTAAACATTTAATCCAACAAAAATACTTTTCCTCCTCATTTATTCATATATCCCACATTCATTGTAAAAATATCACCATTAATATATTATTAAAATAATATATTTAAATGAATTATTTTATCAGAAAAAAATAAAATATTAATTTTCAACAATTGTCACATTAAAATTTTCTCCATCTATATCCACATAAAATCAATATTTTCCTCATCATATAAATCAATAATTAATTATACACAAATAATATTACATAACCACAGTACTGGCAACCAGGCCGTTCCCAGGAAAGAGGGGGCTTTCCAATAAGGATCTCTCCTTACTGGCGCGCAATTAGATGACCAAACCTCTCCTTAGACAGAACTTTCTAGACATTGCCAATTATGTTATCTAATAATATTATTCAGATAATATGAATTATTGTTCCGATAATAAAAAATACTGTGTAGTGACAATTATTAAAACAACAGTAATATAAAATATCAACGCAGCAATTATTGAATCAATAAAATACAATATTGAACAATAATTACTGTAACAATTATTGAGTAGTGCATTCTTACGTAAGAATCAATAATTGGTACAATACCGTGTGCTACTGTGCAACAACGCGTATTACTGTGTTTTAACCACCGTGTATTCCAACAGTATTAACGGTAACAACTACGCCGTTATTTATAAACAACTTATTTTTGTCGTTTTCTTCATCCAATCGCTTTTCGTTATGGGGCCCACAAAAGACTGCGCCGTCGTACGAATATTCTCCGACAGTAAGAATATTCCACGACCAAGCGAATATTCCCCAACAACAATGAATATTTTATAACCACCTGGTTATTTGAAATATTTGCGCATTTTATCCATAACTAACCACATTAATCAAATCAACCCTTACTATTTCAGAATAATAAATAGAGGAATTTAAATTTTATTTATTAATAATTTGGGGTCTTACAGTGTTTGTTACGAAAAAATATACCTTTTAAGATAAAGGTGTTTATCTTTGAAGGGGCTAGTGGGGGGATAATAGATCTTGAAGAGTTCAAGAATCATAAAGCACTATAAGTCAAATAAGAGGAACCTGTAGATAGACCTATTTTACCACAACTGAATTATAAATCTGGAATAGTACTGAAGATATCTAGGAGGTATGGATTCATCATGGATGATGATGATGATGAGGTACACATCATAAAGATGATGATCCAGTTACATACGATGAGGTAAGAGTTGTAGACACTCAGAGAAATAGATTGAAGCAAGCTTCTCAAAAATGGAACATTTGTTTTGATGAGATAATCAAAAGAGTTTGATTTTATCAAAAATAAGAATGAACCTTGTGACGCCCCCAAAATAGGTATACATCACCTATTCTAAGTCGCCAAATACATGGTACAGAATACAAATACAATCTTAAATATACAACATGAGCTGTAAGTTTTAATACAAATATTGTCTTCAAGACAGTATTCAAACTCAAAATAAGTTCTCAATACATTTATTATCACACTATTTCATAGAATAGTGAGGACTACTAATGCTATCATCTGGATCGTCACTCCATTCCCCGATTAGTCCCTGCTACGTTCTCATTTCCTGAAGAGAACAATGAAAGTAAAAGGGTGAGCTCAACTAGCCCAGTAAGAAATATTATGACTAAGATAATGCAGAATAAATTATCGTTAGCCTTCAACAGTGTTAAACTGATACAATATAACAAACATCAAGTTTAACTGCAGCGGAACAAGCAATCCATTAAAAGAGTCAAGTAGAGAATAAAATCTACTATCTTTTATGATTTAAAAGGTTTTTCATCACTTTTATCGCTGGGACACAGCTTAATAAATAATCCACATCATCCCTGCACTACGGCCAATGATATTCATTAGTATCACAACCATAAATTATCCATGCACTACGGGCCAAGGATATTCGTGTATTCATCAATGGTCATGATCATGCCAACAACTGTCTATCAATGCACTACGGGCCAATGAGGACTTTTACCACATCATTTGTAATATTACGGTCATGATTATACCGATTAATCCTTGGTCATAATCATACCAAGTCCATCTATACACTATAGGCTACAGATGACTTTCAACATAATATAAACATGAGGATGATGACAATGATATAAGAATTCAATAAAACAAGTTTAAGAATTAATTTATCCAGTAACCAATAACGTCCAAATTGTCGACATGATACTTCTTTGTGGAGTAAAACTTAAGAATGCTCAGAAGAATATTTTCATGAAAATATACTGGATGAAGCGCAAATATCAAGGATATTCCACTAATTTCACGGAGTATAGAAGCCAAAGCTTTAATCAACTGAGTATAAGAGAATATATGAAACTGTAAATGGATTTTCGTCCGCCATGCGGTAATCCACTTAGACAGATCATTTTCACAATTTAATAAGGAATGAATACAAAGGATCATTCACCATGCATGTGATAATCCACATTGACAGGTTATTCCAACGGAATAATAAAGAATGGAATAACAGAAGAAATCACCATGCATGCGATAGACCGCACAGACAAGTTATTCCAACAGAATAATAAAGAATAGAACCAGGTCATGCGTAAACCGCACAGACAGGATGTTCCAACAAAATAATAAAGAATGGAACCAGGTCATGCGTAAACCGCACAAACAGGATGTTCCAACAGAATAATAAAGAACGGAACTAGGTCATGCGTAAACGCACAGACATGATGTTCCAACAGAATAATAAAGAATGGAATAACAGAAGAATTTCACCATATATGTGGTACTTCACATAGACAGGTTATTCCAACATAATGATAAAAAATGGAATAACAGAAGTTCTCTTCATGAAGACGAAAGAAATAATATCCCTTATGAGTACAACAAATAATATTTCTTACCTTAGAAAAAACTGGATATAGGAGTAGTGAAGTAGCAGAATATTTTTTTCTTTCTCTCTATAGTTTCTCTCTCTATAGTTTCAGTGAATTCGTAAGAAATAATGAAGGAATGAGCTTCTATTTATAGGAGAATGGACTGAATAGTAACTAATTCATGAACGGTCCAGATTGATTTACTTTTAAACGGACGGTCCATATTGATTTACTATGCAGTATTAATAAAATATTCTAATATAACAAAATCTTTTAAATAAAATATAATATATTCTATTTATAATCTAATAAAACAAATAACTTTATAAAAGTATTATGTTTTACATAAAAAGATTTTACTATGTAAATACTATGCTGACACTATGCAAATACTATGCATAATAGAATATTATATATTCTATTTATAGTCTAATAAAACAAATAACTTTATAAAAGTATTCCGTTTTATATAAAAAGATTTTACTATGCAAATACTATACAGACACTATACAAATACTATGCAAACACTATGCATAATAGAATATCATATATTCTATTTATAGTCTAATAAAACAAATAACTTTATAAAAGTATTCTATTTTATATAAAAAGTTTTCTGTTTTATTACATTTATAATAATAATAAAACAAAACTTATCACCTTTATTATAATTCACAATATCAATCGACCATGTCGTTCCCAGGAAAGAGGGGGCTTTTCAATAAGAATTTCTCCTTATTGGCGAGCAATAAGGTGACCAAACCTCTCATTTGCAGAACTTCTAGACATCGCTAATATTGCAAATAATAATATTAATAACTTTGCCGTCTCAATTATTGATTTAATAACATAACATATTATACAGATGCTACTGTGATAATAATTAAATCAATAATATGAGAGATATGATGCAGCAATTACTGTAGTAATAATTAAACAAAACTGAGTGACTTCTTACGTAAGCATCAATAATCAATACCGTGTGCTACTATGCAACCACGCGTATTACTGTACTTTTACTACTGAGTAGTTCAACAGTTTTAACGGTAAAACTTCCGTCGTTATTTTCATAAAAATATTTTTGTCGTTTTCTTACTACGACAATACTTCCATTGTGGGGTTCACCAATGATTATGTCGTCGTACAGATATTCTCTGACAAAAAGAATATTCTCCGACCAAACGAATATTATATAACTTTACAAAATTTATAAATACTACCCACAACTATAACACTATCTCAAATCCACACCATAATATTAAAAAAAAATATTTCAAGAAAATTAAATCTTTATTCATAAAATTTGGGGTCTCACAATCTCCCCTCCTTATGAAATTTTGCCTTCGAAATTTACGTACGTACCTGGTATGCCGAATAGGTGAAGATACCTTGACTTCACTTCAAATTCTAACTCTTGAGGTATAACCTTTGAGTGTTGAATACGATCCTTCTTATCCAAGATTTTAACACGTATCTCCTCATACGTTAATTCTTCTGCTATCTCGTATAGTTCTAATTTAATAACGTGGTTCGGGTTATCCACATATTTACGTAACATCGATTCGTGAAAAACTTTATGAACACGCGACATACTTGGCGGTAAAATGAGTCTATAGGCCACAGTTCCTACTCGATAAAGGATTTCAAATGGGCCAATAAAATCGAGGATTGAGATTTCCTCTCTTCATCGGTTCTTGCTTCTAAAATAACACCCTCTTGAACCTTCTTATTCACATTCATCAGCTCTGAGTATGTAGCTTGAGCGGCTTTAACTTTATCGATTAAAGTCGATTCTACTCGTATATTCGTTATCTTCACGTGGGTCCCTAGAGTCTTTAACTCTATCTTCATCATTTGTAAGTTATACGAAATAGGATTTTATGTTAACAACATCGCACTCGTAAACATATATGATCTTCTACTCAACGCGTCAGATACCATGTTCGCTCTTCCACAATGATATTAAATGGTATAGTCGTAATCTTCAACAGCTCGAGCCAACGTCCTTGGCGCATGATACGTTCATTTTGGTTGAAGAAATATTTAAGGGTTTTAGAAATTGTCTTTGCACTAGGGTCAATACAAAATTCGATTTCACGCTCGAGGGGTAGGCTAAGAAGTCTTCAAGAATACGTTGGAAAATTTATTAACAATAGAAATATCATTCAAAACTGTGACTCTCATCCAAGACTTGGATAGTACGTCACATTGATACCTGTCAACTTGCCATCATCATTCACAACGACGCCTACAGAAAGTCTAGCTTTGGTGCATTCCATACAAGGAAGTCAACAACAAAAGGATCGGGGCTCTTTACTTATGGCTTGATATGACAATGATTGACTTTAGTGGTTTGGTTGCTTAAATTCGCATAACAGGTTGGTTAGGAATATGAAAGCTAACCACCTTACGAAAAGCTTGATGAGTAGTTAACCAATCGATTCCTAAAATCACATCAAAGGTAAATATTTTCAAAGAGATAAGATCGACAGGTAACGTGAAAGTGTCGATTTGAATCAACAAGATTTATAAACAGTGGAGGTAACGAAGGCTTCTGCTAACGAAGTTTCAACCAATAAGTCAAAGTCTAATTTCTCCTGAGTTAAATTTAAACGTTGAGCGCAAGCAAGAGAGATAAAAGAATGGGTAGAACCGATATCGAATAAGGTATAGACTTCGTAAGCGTTTATGATAAATTTACCCGTGACAACTTCGTTCGAGTTCCTCGACAAACGCTCTCACTTAAACTACTGACTTTGACTTGTCTGAGACATCCTTTGGTGCCTCTATCCTAGCTGAACTTGTCTTTGGTGAACGACAAAATCGGGCTAGGTGACCTTCTCTTCCACAATTATAATATGCTTTGGACGGCATCGCGCAGTTTGGACTGATGTGTCCCTTCCCTCCACATTTGAAGCATATGATAGGTGGTCGTTCTCCTTCCTTAACAACGGGTGCTGGTGCTGACGTCTTTCCATCATTATTGAACCTTCTCTTCTTGAAATTTCCACTCCTATTATCTTGGCCATGATTAGCACCGAAGTGGTTACCATTCTAGGCATGATAATTTCCCCCACGATGGTTATCATTGTTTCGATGGTCGTTGCCACCGGTATGATTATTATCGTGTTGCTAGTCATTACCTTTTGGTTGTGCTGACTCCTTATCGCGCTCTAATAACTGAGCCCTATTCACAACATCTCAATATAAACAAAGTTTATGAGAAATGAGGTATTGACGTATATCGGGTTTCAAATCTCTTAGAAACATTCGCGTCATTCGCTCCTCATTATCGATCAAATGGGATGTAAACCGGGATAACTCCGTAAATTTAGCCTCGTATTACGACACGGTCGTACTTGATGAATTCCACCTCCTTCATGTGACGAATACTTTCAGGAAAGTACTTGTCGTTGAATAACTCTTGGAACTTCTCCCAAGACATCTTGAGTGCATCAGTCTGGGTACGTTTTACAGATTCCCACCAGTAATCTACTTCTTCACGCAACATAAAGGTGGAAAATGGAACCTTTTGCTCCTCGGAGCATCCCAAGACATCAAATATCTTGGTGATCTATTTTAATCACGTCTCCGCCTTAAGTGGTTCTGGCTTTCTCAAAAACTCCGGTGGTCCCAGCTCCTTGAACTGCTTTGCGGTGACCGACCGTGGGTTGCCATTATTTTCACCTACATTTTGAACAGGAGTCTCTCACCTGATGTTGCATGAATTGCATTAAGCCTCTGAACATCCCATCGTTCATCATTTGATCGGTGTTGTTATTTACCTGAGGATTATTGTCTTCCTGTTGTACATTATCATGGGTATTGATCGTTGGTGACTCAACGGTCTCATGTGCTTCATTGCTGATCTCAACATTTTTAGATGCCATTTTCAAACACTATCACAAAATAAGGGTTAATTAACATATCACATATTATCCTTATACTCTGACTGACCAATTAAATACCAAATAAACTTAGGTAGGTCATACTAGCGAAGGAATTCCCCGTCTCTCCCCTCCTAGTTCTTATCTCACATCTCAGCCAGGGATCATATCCCTAAGCTTTGATACCAACTGTGACGCTCCCAAAATAGGTATACATCACCTATTCTGAGTCGCCAAATACATGGTATAGAATAAAAATACAATCTTAAATATACAACATGAGCTGTGGGTTTTAATATAAATATTATCTTCTAGAAAGTATTCAAACTCAAAATAAGTCCTCAATACATTTATTATCACACTATTTCATAGAATAGTGAGGACTACTAATGCTATCATCTGGACCGTCACTCCGTTCCCCGACTAGTCCCTGCTACGTTCTAATTTCCTAAAGAGAACAATGAAAGTAAAAGGGTGAGCTCAACTAGCTCAGTAAGAAATATTATGACTGAGATAATGCAGAATAAATTATCGTTAGCCTTCAACAGTGTTAAACTGATACAATATAACAAACATCAAGTTTAACTGCAGCGGAACAAGCAATCCATTAAAAGAGTCAAGTAGAGAATAAAATCTACTATCTTTTATGATTTAAAAGGTTTTTCATCACTTTTATCGCTGGGACTCAGCTTAATAAATAATCCACATCATCCCTGCACTACGGCTAAGGATATTCATTAGTATCACAACCACAAATTATCCATGCACTACGGGCCAAGGATATTCGTGTATTCATCAATGATCATGATCATGCCAACAACTGTCCATCAATGCACTACGGTCCAATGATGACTTTTACCACATCATTTGTAATATTACGGTCATGATTATACCGATTAATCCTTGGTCATAATCATACCAAGTTCATCTATGCACTACAGGCCACAGATGACTTTCACGGAGTATAGAAGCCAAAGCTTTAATCAACTGAGTATAAGAGAATATATAAAACTGTAAATGGATTTTCGTCCGCCATGCGGTAATCCACTTAGACAGATCATTTTCACAATTTAATAAGGAATGAATACAAAGGATCATTCACCATGCATGTGATAATCCACATAGACAGGTTATTCCAACGGAATAATAAAGAATGGAATAACAGAAGAAATCACCATGCATGCGATAGACCGCACAGACAGGTTATTCTAACAGAATAATAAAGAGTGGAACCAGGTCATGCATAAACCGCACAGACAGGATGTTCCAACAGAAAAATAAAGAACAGAACCGCACAGACAGGATGTTCCAACAGAATAATAAAGAACGGAACCAGGTCATGCGTAAACACACAGACAGGATGTTCCAACAGAATAATAAAGAATAGAATAATAGAAGAATTTCACCATGTATGCGGTACTTCGCATAGACAGGTTATTCCAACATAGTGTTAAAAAATGGAATAACAGAAGTTCTCTTCATGAAGACGAAAGAAATAATATTCCTTACGAGTACAACAAATAATATCCCTTACCTTAGAAGAAACTGGATATAGGAGTAGTTAAGTAGCAGAATACTTTTCTTCTTTCTCTCTATAGTTTCTTTCTCTAGAGTTTCAGTGAATTCGTAAGAAATAATAAAGGAATGAGCTTCTATTTATAGGAGAATGGACTGAATAGTAACTAATTCATGAACGGTCCATATTGATTTACTTTTAGACGGATGGTCCATATTGATTTACTATGAAATATTAATAAAATATTCTAATAAAACAAAATCTTTTAAATAAAATGTAATATATTCTATTTATAATCTAATAAAACGAATAACTTTATAAAAGTATTCTGTTTTATATAAAAAGATTTTACTATGCAAATACTATGCAGGCACTATGCAAACACTATGCATAATAGAATATTATATATTTTATTTATAGTCTAATAAAACAAATAACTTTATAAAAGTATTATATTTTATATAAAAAGATTTTACTATGCAAACACTATGCAGATACTATGCAAACACTATGCATAATAGAATATCATATATTCTATTTATAGTCTAATAAAACAAATAATTTTATAAAAGTATCCTGTTTTATATAAAAAGTTTTCTATTTTATTACATTTATAATAATAATAAAACAAAACTTATCACCTTTATTATAATTCATAATATTAATCGACCAGGTCGTTCCCAGGAAAGAGGGGGCTTTCCAATAAGAATTTCTCCCTATTGGAGCGCAATTAGGTGACCAAACCTCTCCTTGGCAGAACTTCTAGATATCGTTAATATTGCAAATAATAATATTAATAACTTTGTCGTCTCAATTATTGATTTAATAACATAACATATTATGCAGATGCTATTGTGACAATAATTAAATCAATAATATGAGAGATATAATGCAGCAATTACTGTAGTAATAATTGAACAAAACTGAGTGACTTCTCACGTAAGCATCAATAATCAATACCGTGTGTTACTATGCAACCACGCGTATTACTGTACTTTTACTACCGAGTAGTTCAACCGTTTTAACGGTAAAACTTCCGTCGTTATTTTCATAAAAATATTTTTGTCGTTTTTTTACTACGACAATACTTCTGTTGTGGGGTCCACCAATGATTATGCCATCGTACGGATATTCCCCGACAAAAAGAATATTCTCCGACCAAACGAATATTATATAACAACTTGCATACTTTGCAAAATTTATAAATACTACCCACAACTATAACACTATCTCAAATCCACACCATAATATAAATTTTTTTTTTCAAGAAAATTAAATCTTTATTCAAAAAATTTAGGGTCTCACAAACCTAGTGTGTACAAAAGGGTCGGTGGGAGCGTCGTGACATTCCTAGTATTATATGTTGATGTACTAAGGATAAGGAATGACATACCAATGCTACAATCAGTAAAGATAAAAGTTGTCTAAACATTCCTCTATGAATGATTTGAGAAGAGTATCTTAATTGGGGATAAAAATCTATATAGATAGATTTAAAAAGATGCTCGGCTTAACCCAAGGAACGTATATTCATTTGATGCTAAAGTTGTTTAGCATGACAAACTCCAAGAAATGTCTCATTTTGATAAGTCATGGAGTGTATCTCTCTTAATAGTCCCCATAGACTCCTAAAAGAGAGATCGCATGAATAACTATCATGTATGCAATGAAATATATGAGACCTGATGCTGATCGGTCATATTTTGGAGAAGATCATTGTGATACAGTGAAAAACATTTTAAAGTACTTAACCAGTACTAAGGATGTGATTAAAATTCATAATGGGTCTGAATTAAAATTAGAGGACTTAACAGACTCAAGTTTTGCAGACTGACCAAGACAACAATAAATCCACTTTAGGGTAAGGTGTTACCTTGAACGGTAGTACAGTGAATTGGAAAGGTGCCAAACAGCAAAGAGTTGTTGGTTTAGTGAAAAAGACAAAGTATATAGCTGTAAATGAAGCTGCAAGTTAATTATTTGAATGAAAAGATCATTACAGAACTAGGAATAGTTCCTAAGTCTCATCTTGGATCTAAACATTTGGTTGCGGCACTTTCATTTGATTAGAGGAATCATTGAAAGATGAGAAATCACTATAGAGATAGTGGACTCTCAAAAACAACAATACATATCCATTTACTGAAGTTTATCCAACAGCAAGATGACCGTCACTTAGAGAGTAAGGGTATGAGATACTATGACGATTGGCTTTAGTGCAAGTAGGAGATTAAAAGTAGTATGCACACAAGCTATACATGTTGATGATAAAGCAAATACTTTGTAACAATTTTATTCGTTTATTAATATTAAAGGCTTTAATTTATCTACATGGTGATGTTTTTATAATATGTGATAAACCCATAGTTTTAAGCAATACTTTTAGAATAATGATGAGATTATGCTAATGAGATCTAAATTCTTAGATAGCCTAAAAACTAAAATATTTCCAATCGATGGATTACTAAAAAGGGGATTAGTGAATCTAGATAGATTGGTACATGTTGGGTAAAATCTAATTACGCACATCACGCAAGTATACATGGTCAACAAGTAATAAAGTATAAGTAGAGTATCGTTCCCACAAGGAATTGTTTAATAAAATTACCAAGTACTAACCCGTAATCAACTCAATCTTATTTAAACGAATGAATTTCAAATTATATAATTAAACTACTACTAAATTCCACTAGTTAAATTAATATTACGGAGATTTAAAATCACAACTTCACTTATTGCTTCATTTAAGTTAACACACTTCTCCTCAATTATTCTCTATCCTGAATTGTTAATCAAGAATACTAAAGCAGATAAAACGACCTCTTGATGCATAATATCCTTATTCACTTAAATCCACGAATGATAGAATTAAGCAAGACACCCTAATTAACTAATCCACTATATCTCTATGTGAATTACAATTAAAAAGGATTTAAAGCACAAGTTCTCTATAAGATTACATATGGCGTAAAGGCATATCTCTATCCTAAACACGAATCATGAATTCCATCTATGCAGAAATCACAAACACATGTTATCATGATTAGATCTAAATCTATACTCCTCTTTCGATTTTGCGGTAACTGATGGCCGATCAATTAAATAATTAAGTACAAATCACAAGAGACAATCCTCACGATAGAACATAATAGTTGATAGCGAAGCATATTAAAATAAACTACACAATAAAATCCATTGAAATCTCAAACAAATAATTAGTTCATTGAATTAAAACTAAGAATCCACACTCGAATACACATTAAAAGATAAAAATAAGAGTAGAGTAAAGAATAAATCTGTTGTCAGCAAATCTCCATCTTCCTCAAGCTCCTGCTCTTGATCTTCAATGGTCTCTAAGTTACTTCAATCTCCAAATCTCATAAGAACTAGGGTTTTACTCCTAATTTACTCTAATATAATCTAATGGAATCCTCCAAAACTAGCCTCCAATCCAAGTTATAATCAAGAATTTATAGTTCTAATGAAAATCCTAGCAAGTTAGGCAACTAAGAATCTTATTCTAGCTCAAATTGGACATAAAATAACCCAAATCAGCTGTTTTCCCGCCGACTGGCGCGCCTAGCGCTGTTCCTAGGCCATTTTGGGCGCTCCCCGCGCTACTGTAGCAAAGAATCTGCTGGCTCGGCGCGCCCTGCGTCATTCGTAGTACATTTATGGCCGCTTTATTTTCTACTGCGATGTCCTTTGGTAAAACAGGCATAACATTTGATCTGCTAGAAGTTATAGGGCCTGCCACCTATAAAATCGAAGATATCGAAGAGATCTACAACTTTCATTCTTTGAGAATTGACAGATTCTGGCCGGTTCAAGATCGAAATCGGGCTTGAAGTAGATGCTATGTAAATTGCAAGCATGACAACTTTGAGCTTTGATATTTGTTGATAAAAAAGCCATAACTCTCGCATCCGAACTCCGATTGGGACGATTCAAGATGTTACGGAAAGCTAAGAAGTAGATCTACAATAAAATCCAAGTTCCAAGCCAAGAACATGCATCCAACTTGGTGTTAAAAGCCCTATAATCTTCCCTTCTTGCATTTGCTTGCATATTTTAGTCCAAAAGATGTTTGAATTGCTTTTCCTTGCTTCCTCATGTCAATGTTGTGTCATAGCCTATAAAATAACATAACACGCATGAAATGCACATACAATGCATGCAAAGTAACTACAAAGCATAGGTTTAAACAACTAATTCAAGTAATAGGTACCGGATAAGTTGGTATAAAATCTACTTATTAAATACCCCCAAACTTAAATAGTTGCTTGTCCTCAAGCAAAAACACAAAACAACAATGCTATGCAATGCAACTAATCTACATGCCTATGAATCCAGCAGTAATAACAGAAATAAGTCTATTCAACCGGCCTTAGAGAAATCAAGTAAACATGATAATACATCATATTAAAACAAATCATTAACTTCCCAATCAATCATCAAATCTTATACTGTTATCACTAATATAGTGTGTGTGTGCTCCACAACAATGTTAACTGATATAAAATTAAATTTAACACATAATAAGTCTCTTCAAAGGCATCATATAGTGTAAACTCAAGAAATCCAAAAATAAGCTAGATCTAACTAAAATTAAACAATTACCAATATAGAGGGTCAACATGGGATACTTATGCTTTATTTTTCATCTACGGGGGCTTTTTGCTCTTATTTCCTGTTTTATTCATTTTTTTCTTTTGGTTTATATACACATAGCGATGCAATGCCTTATTCTCTCAGGCTTTTCAATGTTACCTTAACGAGCTTTCGACCAACGACTCCCAGACCATTAAGACCTTAGGGCGCTAGGTGTAAAGACAATCCCCTCAGACTTACTTACTCAAGTAACAAATGCCACAAAACTAGAAGAGCACGCCACAATATTTATTCATACTTTATTTTTTTTTCTTTTTTTTATAGCTTATATACCCCAAATATTCTCCAAAACTTAGGTTCTTGTCTAACTTTAGTCATCACTACTTATTCTTGTCATTCTTTCATTCAAACTAGCATTATCATTTAGAGTCCCATTATGTATCAATTTAAATTCAATCAATCAACAAGTTGTTTTTACTGTGCTATCCTTATTATACCAGTTTTAAACAGAAAAAGACTCAATTCATAACAAGAAATCACATCAAAGCTCTAATAGTCAGTACTATACTTGTCTACCCAATTCCAATCTCATCATTGGCCAAAACGAACTGTAAATATCAAACAGCTGGACTCCTACAAGATGTACTAAATGCTATATAAACATAGTAAACAAACTACTAATTTTTTAAATTTTCATTTTTTTTTTCATTTCAAGAAACTGAATGCAAAAACTAAATGTAACTATATGAACTACAATGTAAATAACTAACTATATGCAATACGACACTAAAATGCCCCCCAAACTTAAACTAGACACTGTCCTCAATGACTGAAATAGAAAAAAGTAAAGTAGAGGACTTCCCTGAAAATATAGCAATCCTCCTCTTTGTCCGCTAAGTTTGGAGAATAAGGTAGGCACATTAGAATGAATCGAGCACCACACTTGAAGTTTACTTGAATAACTTCTAAACACAATAGAAGCAAGTTTATTAAATCCTAATAAATGCAAATTTATTAGCTACTAATATAAAACCTAATAAAAACTAAAAATAAAAATTAAACTTGGGTTGCCTCCCGATAAGCAATTATTTTGTAGTCTCAGCCTGACTTCTTGAATTCTCTATCCAATTTCCCTACGAAAATTGAGGAACCCTCTATCCATTAGAACTACAGTGTGCGTTGGTAGCCACCTAGCATATTTCTTGTACATGATGTCCCCATTTCCATTGCATAGCTAGGTGTTTCTCCCGTCATATTTGTGAATAGATTTTTGCATTGAGGAATGAAAAATACAACTGACTTTTCTTCTTCTATTTTCTCTTCCACATTATACCATGGTTTGTAAGAGGCCTCATTATTATAGAAATCTTTTCTTTGGATGTGACTACCAAGAGGACATGGTTGTGCAAAATTCACTGGATTTTTCAACTCTGGTTGAGAAGGCACTTGGGGTATAATAAAGGTCAGCTCATGTTTTTCGTTTCCCATATCCCTAGTTGTCTCCTCAAAATCCCCTTCTTTTAGTTCATCTAGTGGCATGTACACTTCTGGCTCTCCAACAGTTTCATAATCCATGTCATATCACCAATTGTTTGGAGGGCGATTATTCAAGGCGTCGAACATTCGATCCATCTGATTCTGAAGATTTCGAATTGACATCTCTTGCTTAATCATCTTCTCATCAATTGACACTATGAACTTAAACCACAAATCCTCCAGTTTTGAATTATTTTTTCCAGTTTTGAAATCCATGTATTTAGGACCATTGATTGAGGGATTAATGAGTTCTTCCATTTGTCTATTAAGATTTTGGGTTGATAAATCCTGATTCATCATCATCTCTTCCTAGTCTGCTATGATCTTTGATGTGAATTCCTTCAACTCTGAATTTTCTTCTTGTTGCATTGAAGGTGGATGTGAGAATTTCGGTGTGTATGTTGGATTTGGAGCATAGTATTGATTTTCATAATTGTAGCTCCCTAAAGAATCCGGGTGATACCCCCAAACTTGATGATAATTGGCATACGCATGCTCGTTGAGGTAGTTATCACCGTACTGTACCGACCCAAGACTGATGGTGCATTGATTACTCGGTTGATTACCAGCACAATAGTTGCAAGTAATTGCAATCTTTCGAATACGTTGGGCTGTAACAACGTCCAACCTCCTCGAAAGTGTCTTAAGCTGTGCTGATAATGCAGAAAGTGTCGCGAGTCCATCAATCTCTACTCCCCTTGGTTGAGTCATTTTTGTATACGACCATTGATAATTAAATTCCGCCATGGTACCTGAAAAGAGAAAAAAAATAAGAAGACAATTAAATAAAAAGAAAGAAAGAAAAATTGTTTAAAGTAAGACTAATTTGGTTGAAGCTAATATTGGCAAAAAATATTAAACTAATTCCCCGGCAGCGGCGCCAAAAACTTGTTGGGTAAAATCTAATTATGCATAACACGAAAGTATACGTGGTCAAGAATTAATAAAGTGTAAGTAGAGTATCGTTCCCACGAGGAATTGTTTAATAAAAATCACCAAGTACTAACCCGTAATCAACTCAATCTTATTTAAATGAATGAATTTCAAATTATATAATTAAACTATTATTAAATTCCACTAGTTAAATTAAGATTATTGAGATTTAAAATCACAACTTCACTTATTGCTTCATTTAAGTTAACACACTTCTCATCAATTATTCTCTATCCTGAATTGTTAATCAAGAACACTAAAGCAGATAAAACCACCTCTCGATGCATAATACACATACTCACTTAAATCCACAGATGATAGAATTAAGCAAGATACCCTAATTACCTAATCCATTATATCTCTATGTGAATTATAATAAAAAGGATTTAAAGCACAAGTTCTCTATAAGATTACATATGACGTAAAGGCATATCTCTATCCTAAACACGAATCATGAATTCCATCTATGCAGAAATCATAAACACATGTTATTATGATTAGATCTAAATCTATACTCCTCTTCCAATTTTATATAGATTATCACGGTAATTGATGACCAATCAATTAAACAATTAAGTACAAATCACAAGAGACAATCCTCACGATAGAACATATTAGTTGATAGTGAAGCATATCAAAATAAACTACACAATAAGATCCATTGAAATCTCAAACAAAAAATTACTTCATTGAATTAAAACTAAGAATCCACACTCGAATACACATTAAAAGATAAAAATAAGAGTAGAGTAAAGAATAAATCTGTTGTCAACAAATCTCCATCTTTCTCAAGCTCCTGCTCTTGATCTTCAATGGTCTCCAAGTTGCTTCAATCTCCAAATCTCATAAGAACTAGGGTTTTGTTCCTAATTTACTCTAATCTAATCTAATAGAATCCTCCAAAACTAGCCTCCAATCCAAGTTATAATCAAGTATTTATAGTTCTAATGGACACCCTAGCAAGTTAGGAAACTAAGAATCTTATTCTAGCTCAAATCGGACATCAAATAACCCAAATCAGCTATTTCCCCACCGACCGGCGCGCCTAGCGCTGTTCTTAGGCCATTTTGGGAGTGCCCCACGCTACTGTAGCAAAGAATCTTCTGGCTCGGTGCACCCCACGCCAATCATAGTTCATTTATAGCGCACCCCGCATCGCTTTGTTTTTTGCTGCGACGTCCTTTGGTAAAACAGGCATAACGTTTGATCCGCTAGGAGTTATGGGGCCTGCCACCTATCAAATCGAAGATATCAACAAGATCTAAAACTTTCATTCTTTAAGAATTGACAGATTCTGGTCGGATCAAGATAGAAATCGGGCTTGAAGTAGATGCTATGTAAATTGCAAGCAGGACAACTTTGAGCAATGATCTTTATTGATAAAAAGGCCACAACTCTCACATCCGAACTCCGATTGGGACGATTCAAGATGTTCCAGAATGCTAAGAAGTAGATCTACTATAAAATCCAAGTTCCAAGCCAAGAACATGCATCCAACTTGGTGTTAAAAGCCCTGCAATCTTTCCTTTTTGCATTTTCTTGCATATTTTAGTCCAAAAGATGTTTGAATTACTTTTCCTTGCTTCCTAATGCCAATGTTGTGTCATAGCCTATAAAATAACATAACATGTATGAAATGTACACACAATGCATGCAAAATAACTACGAAACATAGGTTTAAACAATTAATTCAAGTAATAGGTACCGGATAAGTAGGTATAAAACCTACTTATCAGTACATACGTTGCTTGCTCATTGGATGAGGATCATTGATCTCATGATCATTTGTGTGGAGACACTAAAGCAAGTATATAGGTGCTTATTGGAGAATAAGTTTACTAAACGTGGCTCGCTAAGGAATACCTAATGGAGTTTTACTTGCCTGTCAATAAGAATTCCTGAAGTGATAGTAGTACAAGTGATCATTGGACTTGAGATCATCATAGTATCTTGTGTATGATGAATTATACTTTAACTTATTTCTTAAGACCCTTAGGATATATCAAAGGATATGTTTGGGTATAATAAGTTGTATATGGAGATAATGTATGATCAATAAAGAATCGATCACTTCTAGTAAAAGAAGAGAAATATCTTATGTGATTCGATAAATGACAATCCAGTAGTCCTTGGGCAAGGCAGAATGAAATTAGAAAGGTGTTTCTAATTTACATTATTTGAAGTAGTGCATTTAAGAATCGAAATACATATAATTAAATAAAATAAGTCTTGACAGTAATTTAATGTCTTATATTTAATTGGAATATTGTATGGTGGAAGGATTAAATTATACGGTAACTATTTACTCAAAGGTTCTTTTATGATTAATGTTAAAATCTATATTATTTGGAAAGTCGTTGATCGTTAAGGAGGCTTATCCTTATTATAGAATAAATATTATTTAAATAAATTAATAGTTTAATTTATTTATTTAAATAAGATTAGAATTGTTCTAATTGATTTATTCACAACTGGTTTAATATAGAGAACCTAAAGGGTCACACTATAAAAGAAAGAATAATTATTTAAGAAGTTAATGACATAATCGTAATAATATGTTAAGTGTATTTAATTTAATCTATGGTGATAGGGTAAATTAAATATCTTAATATTTATTATTTAATATTTTTAGAAATATTAAATATAAATTAGTAAGAGGAGTCTTATTAATATTATTACAATTATTATTATCTTAATTTCTAAAGGAGTTTGAGAATTAATTTAATATAAGTACTCTCTTTTATTCCTAATAAGATTATGAGGTAAATTAATTAAAATAGTTTAATTAATTATCCCTAATAAGATTAGGGAGCCTAATTAATTAAAGGAATTTAATTAATTAAATAATGCCCTATTTTAATAATATTAAAAGGGTTAACTGATATCTTTATAAGAGGAGTCTTATATCAGATATCAAGTAGACGTGATTCTAATTGTTGAAGAGTACGTTTTTTTTACTACAAAGATAGAAAACTAGGGTTTAACCAACCACCCTCCTTATTGAATTTTTCTTCTTCCTTGGTGGATCACCTCTAGAGGCCAAACACTTAGGTGGCTAACGTTGATCAAAGGAAGTAATCAAATCCGGTGGATTCAGGTTAAACGCGAAAAGGATTTAGAGGTGAACTTGTACATGAGGAAGCTCGAATCTTCAAGGGTATAATCCTTGTTCTTCTTTTTTTCGTTTAATTAATAATTATGCATAAAGGATGATCCAGATATATGGTTTGTAAAATTTTAAAACTCTATTTTACAACGTTTCCGCTTACTTTGTGCAATTTGATTGCGTCCATGAATCTTACAAATTGTGCACGTAACCTAACTTAACTTAAGGAACATAAATAAGCTTTAAACATGTATGGATACGTATCGTAAGTTGTTTTAGTTGGCTTGGGGCTTGAGTTATAACCTTTTGGAGGAAAAATTTAAAAGTCAAAAACCAAACTCGATAAATCTTGTATCTTTCGAATTCTGAGTTTTTGAGCATGTGTATGCAACTTAGTTAAGTTTATAAATAAGTATGAAATGTGTTTTCAAGATGCTTTGCATACTTAGTTTGTTTAACATGAGATTTCTTATGTAAACTATTCAATGTTCCTTACAACGAGTTTTCAAGAGTAAAGTTATGTTGACTTGGAATATATAAATCAAATATGTGCAAGCATGTGTAGTAAAGATTGTTTAACATTAGTATATGGTTTGATGAATATTATGATTAGTCTTTGATGTAGTGAGCTCTCTTAGCTTTATAAAATGGAAATTATGAATGAAACTACAAAATGTTTGAAAGTAAAGAGAAGAGACCAAACCTAGTTTAAAAGTCCTTTAACATGGATGCGTGAATGTTTTAAGCTATAATACATAACTCAAGCAATGTTTTAAGTATATAAGCGTGAAAAAGGTATATAGAACCAAGAACCTAAAAGTTTTACAAGTCTTGTTAAATAAACTTTTAAAAATAAAGTCAATAATGGTAATGAAGCTACTTGGTTTGATAACGTGCTCATATGTAGTATAATCATGATATATATCTTTAACATACATAATTGAACACATGTGTGGGATATTTTATGTATCGAGGTGGTATGACTAATGAATGTTTATATTTACATAACTACAATATTGTGACGAATGAATTTATTGAGTCGTGATTTTGGGACAGAATCCTTTTAAGGAGAGAGGATGTAACGAACGAGAAATTTATATGTAATTTAAAATATTTATTAGGTTAAATAAATATTTGAATTGATTTATTTATTGAGATTTGATGGAATTATTGAGCATTAATTGTGAAAGCCCGAAACCCGGGTCCCAAATCACCGCGGATCCGGTACAATCATTCTACAACTATTGCAAAAGATATAAACATAATTTGTTTATACAATAAACTTTACACAATATTTTCCCCAAGGTCGAGTAACCTTCACTTAATACTCACAATTCATTATCTTATCTAATATACAACTTTATCATCATACTATATTATTACAATTTAGCTGCACATAAAATCCCAAGCTAAACTTGGCTTAATCCATTCCTATATCCGACGTATGCTTCTTAATCTGCAATGTTAAATCATGATATAGCAAAGATGAGCATAAGATTGCTCAACAAGTTTAAGTTCACACTACTAGAAATTCGACATATAGCGACGAGCTATAGCGACAGTCGGCACGGAACCGTCGCTATAGGGTATCTATGGCGACGGTCAGAACGGAATCATCGTTATAGAGGTTTTCTAAAGATAAAACCCTCCACTTTCCCCAATTCATTTCAGTATCTTCGCTCCTTCTCTCTCGTTACAGACGAACGGTGCAATAGTACTTAGGGTTTTAGTGCAAAATTGAGCAGAAATTTTGAGCTATTGAAGCTTAATCAATTGTATAGGATATGGGATGGTGAGGCGGTTGGCAGAGTCGGAGCCAGAGGATCGAGATTGAACAATTTCGCCGATTGATGCTATCATTCGCCGGTGCGTGGAGAAGTAAAGACGAAGAGGAGCTCCAGAACAGGGCGGTTAAATTCGGGCAGGGCTAGGGTTCGGCTTATTTGTTTGACCCAGACATTTATACGGATGGTCGGATTTTGGTGCAGGGGATTGATGGGGTTTTGTTTCCTGTTGAGGAAGAGGAGGTTGTACCGGCGAAGAAGGTTGTGCCCGCGGTGGTTAAGGTTACTGCCAAGCCAAGGAGAGGTTTGTTTTTGTAACAATTACTTTAATTAATATTTTTGTGTTCATTATAAAATTTTGATTTTGTGTTTTATGTATTAACATCGTTCTAATCTAGCTTTAGCCTTGGACTGGGTTAATTAAGAGATGAAAGGAGATATTAGTAAAAAATAATCAACTGAAAATTAGAATACAGAGTGGTTTTTTTTTTGTAGTTTTGAAAGATTACATTCATTTACTTGTGATCGTATTTGTTAATCTCATTTTTATTTTTTGTTTTTGTGTAGTTTTCATCGGAAACAGTTTACTTATTTGTTGTTCTCAGAAAGTTATTTATTAGAAGTTGGCTTGCTTTTCAAGTTGATGAAATTGTATTCCCCTTTTATTCTGCTAATGTTTAAACAGTAAATTTACTGACTTCCTTATGCATAGAATTAGGCTCTACTGATGAGGCTTTGCAGTATGTGTGAAGCTTTAAATTGCGATTATTTTGGAGCTCCCAATTCATTTGTAACAACTATTATGTGTCGGTTATGCTAGCTATAAGACATAAGTTGTAGCTGGATTGTGATGTTGGTTGATATTGGCAGTGGTGATGGGTCAAGTGGAATCAATTTGTGTTGTGCATAGTGCAAACTAGTCATGCCTTTTGGTTTTATGATAATTTATATCTAATGAACATACCGGCTGGCTAAATAGATGAACATGAAATTAGATTTCTTGGTCGTCTTATGTTTTTCTTCCAAAAACTTCTTAGTTTCATCCCACCTTGAACATCACTTAACACTTGATACACTATTATTTCGTGTAGAAACATGATAGTGCTTTCTAATTTTCTCTTTATTCCTAAATATGAAATATGATTGTTTATTTTAGTAGATGCAATAATCTATACTATGTTTTCTATTAAAAGAGAAAAAAGAGGCTGTTATGTAGCGACTTTGAGAACCACAAAGAATGTGAAAGCATTTTGCCCTTTACATCCCAAGGCTGCTATACTTCTCAGATTTTTCAATTTGTATCAAATCCATAAATATAGATTTAACCATGCCTTTTGAGAATCAGATTAATGGCAGTAACTTTTGTCCTCTTGGTTTGCTCTTCCACGCTGAACAGGTATTCACATCAATAAGGGGCTACTTGCACTGGGTAATGTCAATATGTCATCAGTGCGCTCGGAGATGAAAAAAAGCAGAAAGAGGGTTTGCACGTTCCTTATCGAGACAGTAAACTTACTCGGTTATTGCAGGTTTGACTGACACTTTAAAAAGATTTATTTGTGAAGTATCAATGCTTTTGGTCACCTAAAATTGTTTCATTACACCGTCTCTCAGGAAGGCTGCATCTATTTTTTGAAAAGAGACTTTTCCCTGCTGTAGAGATCATTTAGCTTACTCAACATATGAACAGGGTTGGAGAAAAACTAAAACTTTGATGCTTAAATGAATTATTTTTTACTTACTCTGCGTTATCTAGAAGACCTTCCGCCAAATCTTTGGGTTGGTTGCTTGATATTATTTTTCTTCCAGTGTTGCACATTATTTATGTTATGCTAGCATTTACCAAACATAATTAAATAATCAACCTATATTTTGAGGCCTGCAATATGGACTTGAATTTGGCTAATTTTTATGAAGTGTTTGTTTCTTAATTAATTCTTATTCTCTCATATATTATCTTGATTTTTTTCCCACAGGCTTCTTTTGTCCTATGCCTAGTATTTGTTAAATCTCACAGAAATAACATATCAGAGCATCCATTAAGTTCTTGTGGTGAAGATAGTGTTGCAATAGTGCGCCACATTGGTGTTCAGCATGATGGTGTAAATAATTTGGTCCCTGGTGAAACTAACAAGGTGGATAATAAGTCTCTTGATCACAAGAATAAAGTTTGAGGTTTCCAACCGGGCTTGTTAGTGAGCTAAATGATGGAGTTACTAGTGGACCAGGTGGTTTGCAGGTATCGAATCTCAACTTCTTGTCTTCTTTGCAGGTATGAATTCCAATTATTCAATGGGTGAAACCACGGAGGGTAAGCCACTTGATTTGTTGAATAGAGTTGATAAACAAGGATATATTATGAAGAATAATACTGAAAGGGATAAATCCTCATGTTGCTCCCTCAGTTATAGATGATGGTCTTGGTTTAAATAATTAAGTTTATGCATCACTAGTTACTTCTCCAAAAATAGCCTCTCTCTCTCTCTCTCTGAATTTTATATTATTCTATGTTACATGCAATTATCTTAGTTTCCTACTCCATACATATTTTGGTTAAAGCTGCCAAAGTTGCAGGTGAAAATTACAGGAAAGCTGATGAATTAGCAGTGAAAGAGTGGGAGCATACACTTTTGCAGAACACTATGGGAATAGAGCTGAACGAGTTGAATAAACGTTTAGAGCAGAAAGAGGTTTCAGTATGGGCTTTGTTTTAAGTTTATTTCTTTTGTAGGTTTATTTTTATGTTGGCTCACGGGAAAATAGATACTAGTATAACTAGTATTCATGTTCTGCAATCAAACAGAAAATTACTTAAACCATGTCTTTAGTCACTGTAATGTTGGGTGGTTGGTAGTTCATTCAATTATTATATTGTAATGTTGTAATGTGAATGATTTTAAATGATGTATATAATATTTTTTATATTTTATTTTATATTGTATTTGTGTTTGTTGAATAAATTTGCATTATTAATTAAAAAAAATTTAAATATAAAAAGGCTATAGCGACGGTCATCGACCGTATCTATAGTGTACTATCAAGCACAAGCCTATAGCGACGGTCATCGAGCGACGCAATAGACATCTATACACGATTTTGCCATGACCTATAGCTAGGGTCGGCAACCGTCGATATAGGCCAAAAGACCGTCGCTATAGGCCTTACCGACGGGTTCAATGGCGACGGTCAGCGACCGTCGCTAAAACTTTTAGCGACAATCTTTTGACCTATAGCGACGGTCGGCGACCGTCGCTATAGGCTGATTTTCTGGTAGTGTCAATAATTTAACGATATATCATGATTGAAAGAATCTGAATAATAAACTGGTTATAATTCAACAATACAATTGTGAACTAGCAGGAACAAACTTTTGACTGAACAAGTATTGAACATGAACAAATATATCTGAACCGAATGGTAATGAAGGTGATCAGCCTTTCATACCTAACTTATACATGAAATATGTACATAGTACAATTCTACAATGGCAATCAGCAATGATTGTCTATAAGCATATCTGAATGAAATAACTCTTAGTAGAGTTAAGTAAAAATTGTCTGAACTGTTGATTACCGCTACGCAATTTATAACGCTTTATCCGAAGACCTAATATAAATAATACCGATCTACACATTAGAATAATATCATCACATTATTTAAAATCACCTAAAAATATTATCACATAAGCCTATCAGTCTATAACACACATAAGACATAATCTCAAGTCAAACTTTGACAGTCTGAATCGAGTTTGGTATAATTCTAACATCCCGACGGTCTAGTCGGATAATCGTCGAGTTTAAGTTCAATTAAACTCTGCCTAACACTTAACAATTATCTCAGATAATTTTAATATCAGTCAAAATAATTTTCCAAGTCTTAATAATAATTTTCACATAATTATTATCATTTAAAATGATTTTTCAATCATTAAACTCGTATTTATATGAATTAAATACCACATAATTCTTTTATCATTAATATTTATTTATTATCAAATATTAATGAAATACATGTCATAATATTATAATATTTTTATAATATCACAAAGTATTTTTAATACCTTAAAATTACCTTTATATGATTTTTAAACAATTAAATTCATTATCCGATAATTTAAAATATTAATATTTTCATGACAAAATATCAAAAGTTATATATTATAACTTAGAATATTTTTATAACACTTAAATCATTTTTATATAATTTTTAAATCATTTATTCTATTTTTCCATAATTTATTTAATATAGTTATTAAATAAACTAATTATCATTAATATTAATTAATTAATGAATTTCATCATAAAATATTAAAAGTCACTCAAAATAACTTAAAATATTTTATTATACCATAATATTATTTTTCATGATTTTTCATGTATTAAAATTATTTTTAAATAATTTATTTCATATTATAATTAAATAAATTAAATGCCATTTATATTCTAAAAATATTAAATATTTTTAAAATATACTCGAAATAATTAAAAACTATTTTTCAGGCTTTAAAATAATTTTTCATAATTTATTTAGTATTTTTAATAATTAAAAACCATTTTTTTCTATTTATTTCATTAAATAAATAGTTTTTAGTAATTAAGTGTCGCTAAAGGTGGGTTTAGTGACAAAATTGTCGCTAATTGTGTTCTTCAGTGAACCCAGAAACTCATACTCAGTTTCCAAGTTAGATAGTTTGACCAACATAGATTCGTGTTTTTTGATGTTTTCCGGGTTGCATAATGTGATAATATTGTAGTTCTAATGTAGTACTACAATCCTAAACAAATTACATGGCCAAAACATGAACAACCTGCAAGATCTAAGCTACAGAAACACTTGTCAGACATGTTCTTGATTTTCTGGGCTGCCTAGAAACTCAAGCAGTTCTAAGGTACCATTTTGCAGCCTTGAATATTTACGTTTCATGACTTGTTTATGTGATGTAAAGGTTCAAATATATAGTAGTTATGTTAAGGTACAACAACAATTCAATAGATCAACTTAACAACATCAAAATAGTAGGATCTAGGTCAGTTAAACTAGGCCATAACAACTATTCTTGAACATTTCTGGAACAGAAATGTTCTTGAGCAGTTTGGTCAACGGTGGTTTGACCATGAATTTCTCTGATTCTGTAAAGGATCTGAGGGTTCCAATGACTTCAGTATGTATATTACATGACAGAATACAATATTCAACCAACAACATAACACAAACACTTAAAATAAGCGAGATCTAAAGCCTGCAATCTCATTGTCAGACGTTTTGGAAATTCTGGGTTTGCTTAGAAACCATATTTCGTGACTGGTCAACGCTGTTTGACTGATCATAACATGAACTCTAAACATGATCCAACTCTGATTCAAGTTGGAGAGGAAATACCACATAACATACTACACGTTCAAACATTTAAAACACAAAAACAAATAACAAACACCGATCTATGAGGTGTGACATTTGACTGTCAGACACTAATTTTCCAGATTTCCAGATTTCACAAAATGCTAGATTCGAGGACTCTGATGTTATGGATCTGGGATTTTACAACCCAGATCACTAAATAACATCCTATTACACATATCTAGCCAACAAATTACAACATATAACATCAAATCATGAGATTTTAAAAATTAGGGCTCTTATACCTTTTGAACTTTGATTTTTGATTTCTGATCCTTGAATCTGTTCTTGTTAAGCTAAGAGATGATTTTATCTTAACTTCTCACTTCTTTTCACTCTCATACCCGAATTTCTAGAGAGAGAAGGTTTTGGAAAAAATGAAAACTAAAGTGGCCCTTTCTCTATCTTTAATCTATACATACTACATGATATAATGCTAGTAGCTGCTGAAATGAAGCTGATATTTACTGAGATTTGGTCACATGGAAAATCTAGACTTTGTGACTCACCAAGATATGACAAGATTCACTTACTTCCCTCCAATACTGCAAAAAGGGTAAATAGGTCATTTTGATTTTTTTTGTTTTTAATGGCATATTAGCAAATTGCCCAAACCTTTAGGGTTTATGGTTTGACCATTAGGGTTTAGGGTTTATAAATTTTGAAATTTAATTTTTAGGATTTCTAAATTTAAATTTTCAAAATAGAAAATTAATATTTCTAAATTATAATGAGGTTTTTCTAATTATATTAAAATTTACTAATCATTATTCAAGCTTGCTAATTAGGATTATTATTTCTTAATTAAAATTGCTAATTTAGTAATTAAGTTTCATAATTGGTGATTAGGGTTTATAACCCAAGAATTAGGGTTTAAAATAGAAAAATAATTTTTATAATTTAGAAATTAGATTAGGATTTTATTATAACTTGAAAATTAGGATTAACATTTCCTAATTAACATTAAAATTATTAAACTAACAATCAGGTTTTCCCTAATTATAATTAGGGTTCCTAAACTAGAAATTAGGGTTTAAAATTTTGAAATTAGGGGTTTCTAACCAATTTGCTAAGATTAACCCTACTTAATCTTATAATTATTTACACTTACGCCATTATGTTCCCAATTTAGGGTTTCTACTTCCGAATCAGGGTTTCGGATTACCGAAACTGAAATTAGGGTTTCAGAACTGGTTTCTAGGGTTTCTTATCAGTCATTAGAATTTTCTAGTTGAACGTCGATATTTGACAATAATATTAGGGTTTGACACTGATAAAATTTATCTGGTCAACCCTTGATTATTAACCACATACTATACACATATACAACCATATACACCGAACATATTCACGTATATCCTTAATCCTGAATAAGGCACCAAAAGATTTGTAAATCCGAAAATTTCTTTTCACAAATGTCAAATCCATACACTTATTTTCTGTCTAGGTTTATTATTTAACCTTTATTCAATATTTTAAGATTTAAATAATTTTCTAAATTCTTGGGTCGTCACATTCACCCCTTCTTCTAAAAATTTCGTCCCCAAAATTTACCTTACACCATACACCATTCATACACAGCATCGCATGCTACTCAATACATTCCTCACAAGAATTAAAATTTTAAAATTGTGCTGAAGGGTTTTACATACTATTGTCTGTCATTTTCACAATGGTTTTATGGAAATTCATCCTCTTAACTTATGGACATAGTGAGTAATTAGCCCGATATGCCCTGTACTTATTAAGTACTGCTGGTCGAATCTGTTTCTCGTCTCTGCCATAGGCACAAAATTTTACCTCAGTATTATTAGATTCCGCACCAAAATAATTTGGTTCGGGAAATTTCTTTCAATGAACACTTAGAGTTTTTATAAACATTAGTCTAGCTGAATCGAATAGCATGGACCAATATCAATAATTCAATTTAATTAAATTATTTAGGTGTAGCCAAACCTCGTTGGCAAATTAAAATTTTTGAAAATATTTTTGAGAATGACGTCATGATGCCGTACTGTATTAACAGCCCGTTTGAGGATACCGTCATTATATGACTTTGTCATAACACATCATACAATAGTGGAACAACAATTTTAGATCAATTCAACACTGAGTATTCCTGCATTTATAAATCCATCAATTTTTTATCATCTCTGCACCAGGTTACATGGTACATAAGTGATAAATAAAAATATTTTTTGATATTTCAAATCATTTGCGTCTAGCTGACATAGGTAGCATAGACTAAACTTCAAACCATTTCAAAAATGATTACGAGTCTACATTTTATTTTTATTTTTTAAAAACACATAGTGCGTATTTAGCTTGATGTCAAAATTTCGAAGTCTAGCATAGCTAGGAATTTTGGAAAATCTATGTCTCCACTAATAATCATTTGCTTAAATAGTCTATCTATTCCTATTATTCTTAATACTCCATTCACACAAAACTATACCCAGTTCCTCAAACTTACCACACTTATGAGTTTAGGAACTTACCATAATCATATGAGTTTAAGAACTTGTCCTAGACAGACCTTTGGCGTCTATTCGCTGAGGGTTCATAAAAATTTTATATAATTATGAGTCACGAACGTACCATAAGTATGAGTTTTAAGAACTCGTACTTAACCTTATATTCTCTACCTATAACCTATCTATCTGTTATACACATGAGAAAAAAATCACCTTATCAACACGCATATAGCAAATAACGCGACACAGACATTTCAATGAATATCAGTGCCAGAAACTAAGTGGTTTTTACACCAAGTACAATTCAACTCCCATACGAAGAATCATACGACCTAGCTGCTGACATGAGTCCTCAATTGAAATCCCCACCTAATACTAACTCCCTTCTCCATACGAATTTCATTTAATCCGTATTCATAATCCTTTCCTGAATCTGTATCGATTCATAGACACATAATATTCTTGCTGGAAACTTGTTTATCATTAGCTTAATCCATATCAGATCACGGGGTGATCTCATCGTATATAATACGATTCATCTCTATTCCATGATCGTTTTGTTTTACGATCTCCTATCCCGATTCTTCTAGTCTTTTAGAATCGATCTATTCATCACTACTGTTCACTTTTATTATCAGAGTTAGGAAACTCTGTATCTTATAACTCGCCAAGATTCGTCTTTGAATCTTACCGACACACTGACTCTATTTGAGTTAATACTTATCCTAATCACTACGGTTATTAGTCTCAGGTAACCCTACCTAAGGTTTTTAACCAACAAATTTGATACCAACTATGAAAGCCCCGAACCCGGGTCCCAAATCACCGCAGATCCGGTATAATCATTCTACAACTATTGCGGAAGATATAAACATAATTTGTTTATACAATAAACTTTACACAATATTTTCCTCAAGGTCGAGTAACCTTCACTTAATACGCACAATTCATTATCCTATCTAACATACAACATAATCATCATACTATACTATTACAATTTAGCTGCACATAAAATTCCAAGCTGAACTTGACTTAATCCATTCCTATATCCGACGTATGCTTCTTAATCTGCAAATATAGCAAGTGTGAGCATAAGATTACCCGACAAGTTTAAGTTCAATAATTTAACGATATATCATGATTGAAAGAATCTGAATAATAAGCTGGCTATAATTCAACAATACAATTGTGATCTAGCAGGAACAAACTTTTGACTGAATAAGTATTGAACATGAACAAATATATCTAAACCGAATGGTAATGAAGGTGATCAACCTTTCATACCTGACTTATACATGAAATATGTACAGAGTATAATTCTACAATGGCAATCAGCAATGATTGTCTATAAGCATATTTGAATGAAATAACTCTTAGTAGAGTTAAGTAAAAATTGTCTGAACCGTTGATTACCGCTACGCAATTTATAACGCTTTATCCGAAGACCTAATATAAATAATACCGATCTACACATTAGAATAATATCATCACATTATTTAAAATCACCTAAAAATATTATCACATAAGCCTATCAGTCTATAACACACATAAGACATAATCTCAAGTCAAACTTTGACAGTCTGAGTCGAGTTCGGTATAATTCTAACATCTCGACGGTCTAGTCGGATAATCGTCGAGTTTAATTTCAATTAAACTCTGCCTAACACTTAACAATTATCTCAGATAATTTTAATATCAGTCAAAATAATTTTCCAAGTCTTAATAATAATTTTCACATAATTATTATCATTTAAAATGATTTTTCAATCATTAAACTCGTATTTATATGAATTAAATACCACATAATTCTTTTATCATTAATATTTATTTATTATCAAATATTAATAAAATACATGTCATAATATTATAATATTTTTATAATATCACAAAGTATTTTTAATACCTTAAAATCACCTTTATATGATTTTTAAACAATTAAATTCATTATCCGATAATTTAAAATATTAATATTTTCATGACAAAATATCAAAAGTTATATATTATAACTTAGAATATTTTTATAACACTTAAATCATTTTTATATAATTTTTAAATCATTTATTCTATTTTTCCATAATTTATTTAATATAGTTATTAAATAAACTAATTATCATTAATATTAATTAATTAATGAATTTCATCATAAAATATTAAAAGCCACTCAAAATAACTTAAAATATTTTATTATACCATAATATTATTTTTCATGATTTTTTATGTATTAAAATCATTTTTAAATAATTTATTTAATATTATAATTAAATAAATTAAATACCATTTATATTCCAAAAATATTAAATATTTTTGAAATATACTCGAAATAATTAAAAACTATTTTTTAGGCTTTAAAATAATTTTTCATAATTTATATAGTATTTTTAATAATTAAAAATCATTTTTTTCTATTTATTTGATTAAATAAATAATTTTCAGTAATTAAGTGTCGCTAAAGGTGGGTTTAGTGAAAAAACTGTCGCTAATTGTGTTCTTCAGCGAACCCAGAAACTCATACTCAGTTTCTAAGTTAGGTAGTTCGACCAACATAGATTCGTGTTTTTTGATGTTTTATGGGTTGCATAATGTGATAATATTGTAGTTCTAATGTAGTACTACAATCCTAAACAAATTACATGGCCAAAACATGAACAACCTGCAACTTCTAAGCTACAGAAACACTTGTTAGACATGTTCTTGATTTTCTGGGCTGCCCAGAAACTCAAGCAGTTCGAAGGTACCATTTTGCAGCCTCGAATATTTGCGTTTCATGACTTGTTTATGTGATGTAAAGGTTCAAATATATAGTAGTTATGTCAAGGTACAACAACAATTCAATAGATCAACTTAACAACATCAAAACAGTAGGATCTAGGTCAGTCAAACTAGGCCACAACAATTGTTCTTGAACATTTCTGGAAATCCTAGAAATGTTCTTGAGCAGTTTGGTCAACGGTGGTTTGACCATGAATTTCTCTGATTCTGTGAAGGATCTGAGGGTTCCAATGACTTCAGTATGTATATTACATGACAGAATACAATATCCAACCAACAACATAACACAAACACTTAAAATAAGCGAGATCTAAAGCCTGCAATCTCATTGTCAGACGTTCTGGAAATTCTGGGTTTGCCCAGAAACCATATTTCGTGACTGGTCAACGCTGTTTGACTGATCATAACATGAACTCTAAACACGATCCAACTCTGATTCAAGTTGGAGATGAAAGACCACATAACATACTACACGTTCAAACATTTAAAACACAAAAACAAATAACAGATACCGATCTATGAGTTCTGACATTTGACTGTCAGACACTAATTTTCCAGATTTTTAGATTTCACAAAATGCTAGATTCGAGAACTTTGATGTTATTGATCTAGGATTTTACAACCCAGATCACTAAATAACATCCTATTACACATATCTAGCCAACAAATTACAACATATAACATCAATCATGAGATTTTAAAAATTAGGGTTCTTATATATTTTGAGCTTTGATTTTTGATTTCTGATCCTTGAATCTGTTCTTGTTAAGCTAAGAGATGATTTTATCTTAACTTCTCACTTCTTTTCACTCTCATACCCGAATTTCTAGAGAGAGAAGGTTTTGGGAAAAATGGAAACTAAAGTGGCCCTTTCTCTCTCTTTAATCTATACATATTACATGATATAATGCTAGTAGCTGCTGAAATGAGGCTGATATTTGCTGAGATTTGGTCACATGGAAAGTCTAGACTTTGTGACTCACCAAGATATGGCAAGATTCACTTACTTCCCTCCAATAATGCAAAAAGGGTAAATAGGTCATTTTGATTTTTTTTGTTTTTAATGGCATATTAGTAAATTGCCCAAACCTTTAGGGTTTAGGGTTTGACCCTTAGGGTTTAGGGTTTAGCCCTTAAATTTTAAAATTTAATTTCTAGGATTTCCAAATTTAAATTTTCAAAATAGAAAATTAATATTTCTAAATTATAATTAGGATTTTCTAATTATATTAAAATTTACTAATCATTATTCAAGCTTGCTAATTAAGATTATTATTTCCTAATTAAAATTGCTAATTTAGCAATTAGGTTTCATAATTGGTGATTAAGGTTTATAACCCAAGAATTAGGGTTTAAAATAGAAAAATAATATTTCTAATTTAGAAATTAGATTTCTTAATTAGATTAGGGTTTTATTATAACTTGAAAATTAGGATTAACATTTTCTAATTAACATTAAAATTATTAAACTAACAATCAGGCTTTCCCTAATTACAATTAGGGTTCCTAAACTAAAAATTAGGGTTTCAAATATTGAAATTAGGATTTTCTAACCAATTTGCTAAGATTAACCATACTTAATCTTATAATTATTTACACTTACGCCATTAAGTTCTCAATTTAGGGTTTCTACTTCCGAATCAGGGTTTCAAATTTCCAAAACTGAAATTAGGGCTTCAGAATCTGTTTCTAGGGTTTCTTATCAGTCATTAGAATTTTCTAATTGAATGTCGACATTTGACAATAATCTTAGGGTTTGACACTGATAAAATTTATCTAGTCAACCCTTGATCCTTAACCACATATTATGCACATATACAACCATATACACCGAATATATTCACGTATATCCTTAATCCTGAATAATTCACCAAAAGATTTGTAAATCTGAAAATTTCTTTTCGAAAATGTCAAGTCCATACACTTATTTTCTGTCTAGGTTTATTATTTAACCTTTATTCAATATTTTATGATTTAAATAATTTTCTAAATTCTTGGGTCGTCACATTAATTCAGTTAAAGGCTGTTATAATAATTAAATCAATGTATAATAATTTTATGAAATTAAGATTTAATTTAATGGAATAATTAAATTAAATAAATTGTTTAATAATCACACTGTGTGTAATGATGATGTTCTAATTTGATTTAATAATTAAATTAGAAATTTAATAATTTACTAAATAAAATTTTAATTATATTTTAGATGTATGGTTTGACTTAAGATTAGTAATTTAAAGTATTTAGAATTAGATTAATTTAATAAGAATGTGACAATTGAACCATATTATATAAGTAATATAAAAATAAATTAAGAGGGGATTTTAAGAGGATTGCCAAACATGGCCTTGTGGCCTTTGGCATAATATAGCTGATAAAGCTTTTGGTTTTTTACGTGATGACTTAAGATTGTGCGTAGTGGTTTATATCAGTTTACATTATAAGTATTATACTAAGACTAAAGCTAGAAACACACCCAGTTATAGAGAAATTCTGTAATCAGAGAAGAAGGGTGGAGCCATCAAACTTCTTCAAGCTTTTTGATCATCATCTTTGCTAGTATACACAAAGGATTAAGGGTAATAATCTATTCCTTATTCCAAGTCTTGGTTTTTTTAAATGTTTATTCTTTGTGATTTGGATTTTTGTTGGATTTTTGTTTAAAATGTTGATTATATGTATGCATAATCTTGTAATATCTGATAGTTATCATCTATAAACAATTTTTAGTGAACAAATTCATGGAATTTTGTTTGAAGAAGAAAATTTAAGTTTATAGTGAAAGTGGCTTATTTGAGACCTAAATTGATGTTCAATTCTTATTGTAATTTGTGAATTGATTTCAGAATATGTTAGTATATTGAATTACGAAAAGAATGCAATTGAAATGGTTTAATTTGGTTCAGAAACAAAGATTTGGTGATTGAATTCGCTAAACATGTTGGAAAATGAAGAAAACTAGTAAAAACATGATTTTGATCCTTAAAAGTTGATTGTGTATGATGTTTATATTATTAGAATCATGGTATGCATGCTTGGTGTTGTGGTTAACAAACTTATAACTTTAAGGTATGTTAAATTTTTGTTAAGTTGGAGAAATTGGATTGCTTGGGTTGAATTGTGAAGTATAGTACGCAGTCTGCAAGTTTCTATCTGCGTACCGGCGCTGCTGCGTCGGTACCAAAGGCAGAAACGGCACAGCTGCGCCTGTTGAGCATCCTGGGTATTGAGCACCAGCGCAGTTGCACCGGTGCTAAGGCTTAGGGTAGCGTAGCTGCGCCATCCCCTAAGCAGAAACAGTTATTTTTTTTAGTTTTCAGTCCATGACATGTTGGCCTAACCTAGTCTAAGGTGCATGATAGTGTGTTAAACATGTAATGACGTTTTATAATTAATTGTAACACATGTGTTCAATGATTTCAAATTGTAAAGTTAAAAAGTTGTGAAAAACTTTAATACGCTATTTGTTTAAGTTTTGAGATGTGGTTTAAAGGTTACGTTGTTGTGATAGCCGTATGATGTCAGATTGGTGATGTGATGTTAATTTAAAGTCAGAGTTTGAATTGTGTTAACAAATTGGATTTAAATGAAAACTAAAACATATAAGGTTAATGTTAGTGTAACTAATTGGTATTGCGATTCTAATGATATATGTACGGTTTTGACGAACGTGTCTTATAATTGTATAGCTTACATACGAGGTAAGTTCCTAAACCTTATTTCTTTATGTAAAGCAAGATCTTTATCCTATCTTGTTTGTTATTGTTATGCAAGTATCTAAATCTTACTTTTTGCTAAACAAGTTTCCTTGTCTTGATCTTGTTATTGTTTAATTAAGATAACTCAAGTCGTTTGTTCATAATGAGCGAGTTTCTAATCGTTGTTGCTCATTAATTTTAAAGCTCGAGATGTTCATTATTTCGATCGAGAATTTCTAATTCCTTTGAAGTTAGTCTATTGAATATACAATGTTTTATTCAACTATATATTGTTGTGGTTTCATTCTTGTCTTAAACGTTGTTACTTAATACCTAGTTATTGTATCGAACCCCGAATGGTTGGTGAACCTTTATTGAAATGACTAGTCTATAGTTGATAAGAGTTCTAAAATTCTAGAACCATTGTTAAGCTAATCCAAACTAAACTTTCTTTAGTGCGAAAATCCTAAGTCAAACTGAGATGAACAGCCCTAATATAGGGGATTATGTACGCGTTAGCATTTTGATGTTTGTACATAACACATGGTACGAAGGACTGATCCCCCTAAGTACGAAAGGGAGGGTCCATATAGTCTAACGACTGCTGAAGGTTAAGGTAGAAATACTTAGTAACCTGGGACATAGTTTATGGTTTTAAGATCCTCAAATAATAATCTTGAACTTGTTTCCTAATCTTGATTCAAAGAATGAGTTCTTTATTATTTCAAAATTTGTTGCTTACTCTTATGTTATTGCTATTGTCATTATTATATCAGTGAGAAATTGTTTGCTCACTCTTACATTTAACACTGCAGCTAAAGTTGAGAAAGTTGACGAGCCGTCGACTAGAAAGGGCAAGGTCAAGATTTCCAAATGATGAAGACTTGTTTGATTTTATTTAATAGAATCTATGTTGTGAAACTTATTTAATTATATGATGTATTCCGCAGACTTACGTAATAATTTAAGGTTAGATTACCTGGGATTTATTTTAAGTTGATGTAACCCTTTAATGGGGAGGATTATTGTTTAAAGTTATTTAAGTTATGTCTTTAACCTAGATCATGGGTAGTTAGACGTAATTGTTTTGGATAGTGAGCACCAAATCCTATGGGAATGTAGTACCCGGATTTGGGGGTGTCACAAGTTGGTATCAAAGCTTTAGGTTATGAACCTTAGGTGGGGTAAACCTTAGGAAGTAACCTTTAAGGAGATCGAAAACATAGTGGTGATAACACTGATCAAGTTTTATGGAATGGATTAAGGCATTCATTAAAGATAAATAATAAAAGACTTTATGTGCCTATGTGTTGATAACTTATGTGCTCGCGAGTATCGGAGAGTGTCACGTAGTAAATTAAACTTAAGGTATTTTGTTGTCAGGATGTCTAATGCTGAAGGATTCAGTCAAGCTAGGGAAGAGATACCTCAGGTGCCTAGAAATGAGGAGCCTCGAGATGTTCATGTTGTTCGGGAGCAGTTGATCCAGAGGGAGCCTTCTCTATCGGTCGCTGATGAAGGATAGGGGAATAAGCCTGTGTCTGATCCAGAGGAGGAGGACTCTGAGGAGATAGAGGTGGAAGATGAGGAAGAGGATCCTGTGGAGTTTCCACCAAACTCCATTGCAGCTGGGATGTATGATGAATTATATAACCGTAATATAGAATTACAGGCTAAGGTTGAGGAGCTGAAGGAGTTGGCTGACATGCAGCAGGCTACTATGGAGCAGAAGGATGTGGAGATTCAGGATCTCGACATACATCTTGGAAACGTGGAATGGAACCTAGTTCACACAGAGGGTCATCAAGAATAGCTATTGGCTGAGAATGAAAAGATGAAGACTGAAGTTGAAAAGCTAAAAGATGATTTAAAGGAGGAGTTAGTTAAACGTGCGAGAGCAGAAGATTCTTGGATGAAGGCTACTCAGCATGCAGATCGTGCTGAAGAAAAGGTTCAGACGAAGAAGGCCAAGATGAATGAAATGGGTTATTTTATTCATTCTGTGATTGATAGGGCCCAAGACCGAGTCTTTTATTACCCAGCTCAGTTTGAAGACTTGCCATGGTATATGATGGATCATAGAACGATGTTTCGTATCATAGAAGAAGAGCGTAGAGAAGCTTCTCGACGTCTTAATATGCCAAAATAGGAAGAGTAATAAGTTATGTGATTAATTATGTGATAAATAAATTATGAATCCTATGTTTTGAGATAAATAATGGGGTAAGATGAGTATGTAATTATGAAACTTTACAAGTTCAGGAAAGTTGATGTTGATAGCAGAGACGATATCCTTACTATGCTTTGGAAGCTATGAATAAATAAGATATTGAAGTTTATTGAAATGTTATGTGTTAAGCTCTAAGATTAAAATGCTTAAGTTAAACCTAAAATATTTAAGAAATTGAGTGGTGATCTAATAAGCGTATATCTTAAAAAATGCCTCCTAAAAGAAGACAATCACGCTAACAACCACCTCCTGAGGGGTCTACTAACAACAACAATAATGAGGCTAACGCTAACCCGGTTTAGCAGTTGGTGACCTTGTTAACAAGAGCACTTGCGAATCAGCCGCAAGCTCAGGTTACGACTTTCAAGGACATCAAAGAGGTTGGGTGAGGTTTTCTCCGTATCAAGTCAATATAGATGAGTGTAAGGCGAGAAGGTTTGAATAGGGGTTGAAGCCCTGACTATATAGCAAGGTTTCAATGTTTTAGTTAAATACGTTTGCAGCAGTACTAGAAAAGGCAATTATCGCGGAAGGTGGAAGCAATGCCTTAACTAAGTATAATCAAGAACAGAAGAAAAGGAAGAATGAGAATGAAAACAAGGCTAGTGGAAGCAATAGTGGAAGTTATAACCAAAAGAGGATGTGGAATGAAGATCCAAATGCGGGAGAACAGCAAGGAAGTCAGCAAAGGAAGAAGTTTGAAGCTTGTACTACTTGTGGGAAGAACCACACTGGTGTGTGTCTGAAGGGTAAGCGAGTGTGTTTCAATTGTGTCAAGGAGGGTCACATTGTGCCAAATTGTTTTAGTCCGAAGAAGGGAGCTTGTTTCACTTGCAGTTCGAAGGATCATATGGCCCGTAAATGCCCTAGAAAGACAGTGGGAGGTGCAAGTGGAGGCAAGGGAAGCAACAGCGGTGGTACATTGACTATCACTGGGCCAGTGCAATCAAACCGACCCACTGCTAGAACTCTTAATATGACTGTACAAGACGTTGTGCAGTCAAAGGATGTGGTGTTAGGTATCATTCCTATCAATGGTATTAATGCTTATGTATTATTTAATTCGGGTGCCACTTGCTCATTTATATCCGATGATTTTTCTAGGAATTTAGATTTGCCTCAGGAAGAATTAGATTTCCTTTTAAGCATAGAAATCGCGAATAGGGAAGTGATTCCTGTTAGGTTTATATACAAGAATTGTAGGGTGGATATAAAGGGCCATGAGATGATGGTGGATTTGATACCCATTAAACTTGGAGAATTTGATGTTATACTGGGAATGGATTGATTATTCAATTACGGGGCAGTTATTGATTGCCAAAAGAAATGTGTTAACCTTATGACTCCGTCAATGGTAGTGTTTCATGGCAGCAAGTCACCTCAACAAACAAGTTGTCTGACGGTGATGCAAGCCAAGAAGTTACTGAGACAAGGATGTTGAGGATACTTAGCCTAAATAGTCGATACTCAGAAGGAGAGTGAAGTTAGAAGAGATACCGGTCATTAGAGATTTTGTAGATGTATTTCTAGACGATTTGCCTGGACTTCCGCTGGATAGAGAGGTTGAGTTCGTGATTGATCTAGTGCCAGGAACAACCCCGATATCTAAAACCCCGCCCCGATATCTAAAACCCCATATTGGATGGTCCCAGTAGAGATGAAAGAGCTGATGGTGTAGTTGTAAGAACTACTAGACAAGAAGTATATCCAGCCGAGCATATCGCCGTGGGAAACGCCGGTGTTATTTGTCAAGAAAAAAGATGGATCGATGCGGCTCTTCATTGATTACAGGGAATTGAATAAGGTCACGATTAAAAATAAGTATCAGTTACTGAGAATCGATGACTTGTTTGATCAACTGAAGGGAGCTAGGTACTTTTCGAAGATAGATTTAAGAAGTGGATATCATCAGTTGAAGGTAAGGAAGGAGGATGTACCTAAAACGACATTCAGAACTCGGTACGATCATTACGAGTTTCTGGTTATGCCATTTGGTCTAACCAATGCACCTGCAGCATTCATGGATTGGATAAACAGGGTGTTTAAGCCTTTCTTAGATAAATTTTTAGTGGTGTTTATTGACGATATATTGTTGTATTATAAAACCAAGGAGGAGCACATTGAACAGTTAAGGGTGACGTTGGAGACATTAAGAAGAGAAAAGTTATATACTAAATTTTTGAAATGTGAGTTTTGGTTAGAATGTGTGCAGTTTCATGGGCACGTTATTGACAAGGACGAAATCTCGGTAGATCCATCAAAAGTTAAAGCTGTAATAAACTGGGATAAGCCAAAGACACCGTTAGAAGTAAGAAGTTTCTTGGGATTGGCAGGTTACTATAGGCATTTTATTCAAGATTTTTCCAAGATCGCAACTCCGTTGACGAATTTAACTAGGAAGGCAGTTAAGTTTGTTTGGACGAAGAAGTGTGAGGAGAGTTTCCAAGAGTTAAAGAAGAGATTGAGTTCAGCACATGTGTTGTCATTGGCTGATGATACAGGGAATTTTGTGGTATATAGTGACGCATAACATAAAGGACTAGGCTATGTGCTTATGCATAACGGCAGGGTCATTACATTTGCATCGCGTCAATTGAAGGATTACGAGAAAGGGTATCCAACTCATGATTTGGAGTTGGCTGCGGTAGTGTTTGCTCTAAAGATCTGGAGGAATTACTTTATGGAGAGAGGTTTGAGATATATACAGACCATAAAAGTCTAAAGTATATCTTTACACAGAAGGATTTAACTATGTGACAGAGAAGATGGTTGGAGTTGATTAAAGACTATGACTGTTAGATTCTTTATCATCCCGGCAAGGCGAATATTGTTGCCAATGCTTTAAGTAGAAAGGGTCAGGAGAAATTAATGATGTTAACTGCTCAGGAAAAACATGTAGCAGAAATGGCCGAGATGGAGTTGGAAATTAAATATCCGACAGAATCAGATGAAAAATTGTTCTAGATGGGGAGCAGTTCAATTGTGGTGGATAAGGTAAGGAATACACAACTTCAAGATAAAAACTATGAAAAGATAAAAAGAAAAGTGCCTAAAGGTGAAGAAGACAAATTTAAAGTTGATGCAAAAGGGTTACTTCGATTTGAAGGGGGAATTTGGGTTCTGGCTGTACCAAAAATTAAAGAGGAAATTTTAAGCGAGGCTTATAACTCACGATATTCAATTCACCCCAGAAGTACGAAAATGTACCAGGACCTCAGACATCATTTCTGGTGGTCGAATATGAAAAAGGATGTTGCTGAATGTGTAGCAAAATGTCTAATGTGTCAGAAAGTCAAAGTTTAACATCAAAGGCTAAGTGGATTGTTACAACCGTTAGAGATACCGGAATAGAAATGGGAGCATATCATAATGGATTTTGTGGTAGGTCTCCCAATGACTCAGCAAGGTCATGATGTGATTTGGGTGATTATGGATCGATTGACGAAGTCGGCACACTTTTTGCCAATCAAGATTAGGTTTGACCTAGATCGATTGGCAAAACTGCACATAAAGGAAATTGTATCAAGACACGGTGTCTCGGTGTCCATTGTATCAGATAGAGATCCACGTTTCACATTAAATTTCTAGAAACGACTACAAGAATGCTTGAGAACGCAGTTGAGAATGAGCACATCATAGCATCCTCAAACCGACGGACAAAGTGAGAGGACAATCCAGACATTGGAGGATATGCTTAAAGCTTGTATTATGGAATTCAAAGGGAATTGGGATGACCACCAACCGTTGGTTGAATTTACCTATAATAACAGTTATCACACAAGTATTAACATGCCGCCTTACGAAGCGTTGTACGGCAGGAAATGCAGAACTCCGTTGTGCTGGGACGAAGTTGTTAAAAATCAGCTATTAGGTCCAGAATTGGTGCAGCAAACTGTCGAGATCGTCAAAGTGATTTGGGAAAGATTACTAGTTGCACAAGATAGGCAGAAGAAATATGTTGATCAACACCGACATAATCGGGAATTTGATGTCGACAGTTTTGTTTTCTTGAAAGTATCTCCCTGGAAAGGAAAAATTCGATTTGGTAAAAATGGAAAACTAAGCCCTAGAATTATAGGACCTTTTGAAGTGCTACGATGAGGTGGTGAAGGCATATGAGGTAGCTCTACCTCCGGAACTAGAACATATTCATAACATTTTCCATATTTCGGTATTAAGACCATATAAGCCCGATTATAAACATGTTATAGAATATGAACCGTTACAGTTTGAAAAAGACTTGTCTTATGAAGAAATTCCAGTTCAAATAGTTGATAGGAAAGAGCAGGTTCTCAAAAACAAAATAATACCTCCTGTTAAGGTACTTTGGAGGAATCACAACGCTGAAGAAGCTACGTGGAAACTTGAAGACGGGATGATGAAGAATTATCCTCAATTATTTGCTTAATGTTTGTATAGCGATTCTAGGAACAGAATCTTGTTAATGAGAGAAGAATGTGACGAATGAATTTATTGAGTTGTGATTCTAAGGACAGAATCCTTTTAAGGAGGGAATGATGTAACCAACGATAAATTTATATGTAGTTTAAAATATTTACTGGGTTAAATAAATATTTAAATTGATTTATTTATTGAGATTTGATGGAATTATTGAGCATTAATTCAGTTAAATGGTGTTATAATAATTAAATTAATGTATAATAATTTTATGGAATTAAGATTTAATTTAATGGAATAATTAAATTAAATAAATTGTTTAATAATCACACTGTGTGTAATGATGATGTTCTAATTTGATTTAATAATTAAATTAGAAATTTAATAATTTGCTAAATTAAATTTTAATTATATTGTAGATGTATGGTTTGAATTAATATTAATAATTTTAAGTATTTAGAATTAGATTAATTTAATAAGAATGTGACAATTGAACCATATTATATAAGTAATATAAAAATAAATTAAAAGGGGATTTTAAGATGATTGCCAAATATGACCTAATGGCCTTTGGTATAATATAACTGATAAAGCTTTTGGTTTTTTACCTGATGACTTAAGATTGCGCGTAGTAGTATATATCAATTTACATTATACGCATTATCCTAAGACTAAAGCTAGAAACGCAGAGAGTTATAGAGAAACTCTGTAATCAGAGAAGAAGGGTGGAGCCATCAAACTTCTTTAAGCTTTTTGATCATCATCTTTGCTAGTATAACATAGGATTAAAAGTAATAATCTATTCCTTATTCCAAGTCTTATTTTTTTTTCAATGTTTATTCTTTGTGATTTGGATTTTTGTTGGATTGTTGTTTAAAATGTTGATTATATGTATGTATAATCTTGTAAAATTTGATAGTTATCATCTATAAACAATTTTTAGTGATCAAATTCATAGAATTTTGTTTGAAGAAGAAAATTTAAGTTTATAGTGAAAGTGGCTTATTTGAGACCAAAATTGATGTTCAATTCTTATTGTAATCTGTAAATTGATTTCAGAATATGTTAGTATGTTGAATAATGAAAATAATGCATTTGAAATGGTTTAATTTGTTTAAGAAACAAAGATTTGGTGATTAAATTCGCTAAACATGTTGGAAAATGAAGAAAACTAGTAAAAATAAATTTTGATCTTTAAAAGTTGATTGTGTATGATGTTTATATTATTAGAATCATGATATGCATGCTTGGTGTTGTGGTTAAAAAACTTATAGCTTCAGGGTATGTTAAATTTCTGTTAAGTTGGAGAAATTGGATTGTTTGGGATGAACTGTGAAGCAGAGTACACAGTGTGTGAGTTTTTGTCTGCGTACAGGCGCAACTGCATCGGTACCAATGGCAGAAATGGTAAAGCTGCGCCTCCTGAGCATTCTGGGTATTGAGCACTAGCGCAACTGCGCCGGTGCCAAGGCTTGGGGTAGCGCAGCTGCGCCCTCCCTGAGCAGAAATAATTTTTTTTAGTTTTCAGTCCATGACATGTTGGCCTAACCTAGTCTAAGGTGCATAATAGTGTGTTAAACATGTAATGAGGTTTTATAATTAATTGTAAACATATGTTCAATGATTTCAAATTGTAAAGTTAATAAGTTGTGAACAACTTTAATTTGCTATTTGTTTAAGTCTTGAGATGTGGTTTAAAGGTTACGTTGTTGTGATAGCCTTATGATGTCAGATTGGTGATGTGATGTTAATTTAAAGTCAAGATTTGAATTGTGTTAACAAATTCGATTTAAATGAGAACTAAAACATATAGGGTTAATGTTAGTGTAACTAATCGGTATTGCGATTCTAATGATATATGTAGAGTTTTGACGAACGTGTCTTATAATTGTATAGCTTACGCACGAGGCAAGTTCCTAAACCTTATTTCTTCATGTAAAGCAAGATCTTTATCTTATCTTATTTGTTATTACTATACAAGTATCTAAATCTTACTTTTTGCTAAACAAGTTTCCTAGTCTTGAACTTGATATTGTTTGATTAAGATAGCTCAAGTTGTTTGTTCATAATGAGCGAGTTTCTAATCATTGTTGCGCATTAATTTCAAAGCTTGAGATGTTCATTATTTTGAATGAGAATTTCTAATTCCTCTGAAGTTAGTCTATTGGATATACAATGTTTTATTCAACTATATATTGTTGTGGTTTCATTCTTGTCTTAGACGTTGTTACTCAATACCTAGTTATTGTATTGAACACCGAATGGCTTGTGAACCTTTATTGAAATGACTAGTCCATAGTTGATAAGCGTTCTAAAATTCCAGAACCATTGTTAAGCTAATCAAAACTAAACTTTCTTTAGTACGGAAATCTTAAGTCAAACTGAGATGAACAACCCTAATATAGGAGATTATGTACGCGTTAGCATTTAGATGTTTGGGCGCAACACATGGTACAAAGGGCTGATCCCACTAAGTATGAAAGGAAGGGTTCGTATAGTCTAACGACTGTTGAAGGTTGAGGTAGAAATACTTAGTAACCTAGGACATAATTCATGGTCTTAAGACCCTTAGATATTAATCTTGAACTTGTTTCCTAATCTTGATTCAAAGAACGAGTTCTTTATTATTTCAAAATGCGTTGCTTACTCTTATGTTATTGTTATTGCCAATATTATATCAGTGAGAAATTGTTTACTCACTCTTGCATTTAACAATGCAGCTAAAGTTGAGAAAGTTGATAAGTTGTCTACTAGCAAGGGCAAGGGCAAGATGTCCAAATGATGAAAACTTCTTTATTTTATTTAATACAATCTATGTTGTGAAACTTATTTAATTACATGATGTATTCCGGAAACTTATGTAATAATTTAATGTTAGATTACCTGGGATTTATTTTAAGTTGATATAACCCTTTAATGGGGAGGATTATTGTTTAAAGTTATTTAAGTTATGTCTTTAACCTTGATCATGGGTAGTTAGACGTAATTGTTTTGGATAGTGAGCACCAAATCCTGCGGGAATGTAGTACCCGGATTTGGGGGTGTCGCAAATACTATAAGACATTGAGGTGATATTAGACTATATGTTGGTAACCAACGCTAAAGGCAAGTATCTAAACTCTACCTCTTTTTATGTAAGTATCTTAACCTATGCATTTACTTTATGCAAGGAATCTATGATTACGCAAGTTCCCTAACTTCATTCGTATATTGAATGCAAATATCTAAACCTTATCTTATATTGTACAAACTTCGAATCATTTTTATGCCAACTATATTTGTATTGAGTAAATTTCTATATTCGTATGAATCATTATTCATATTAAGAAATTAATTGTATATATCTTGATTCATGTTGCGAGCATTGAAATCATTGTTCAAAAATGTATTATAAAAGTTATCTAAGCCATTCGACTCGGCTAAACTAATATCATGTGTTTAAAAAGCTATCCTAACCAATTGTCTTGGTGTGGACTCTTAAAAATCTACTAAGATGAACAACCCTTATTGAAGGGAAAATTGTATACTGTCGGGAAACCGGTGTGTGCACAAAGATCATGTTTAAATTTTATGCATAACGTAGGGTATTTTGGGCTGATCACCTATTTTATTGTTTTATTGGATTATTAGTTTAATACTGATGATTCTAGTAGGAGTTTTTAGTCCATATTGACTACTCAGTGTTGAAACCTTTGAATCCTTTTAAAATCTTTCGGTCTAAATTGACTCATTGTTTATGATTCAAAGGACAGATTTTGAACAATTGATACTTCTTGTTACAACATTCTCCTTTTAAATTCTTGATATTAATTACTGTTATACCCCTGAGATTTCAAAATTATGCATGTTCACCGTTATTGCTATATTTCTTATTGGGCAAATTTGTTGCTCATTCTTGCTTCCCTAAAACATTTCAGTTAAGGCAGAGCAAGGCAGTACCTCCAGAAAGGACAAAGGCAAGGGCAAAGCTACGACATATCTTCGTTCTTTTATATTAGAAGATGTATCATATTGTTGTATTTAAGAATTATCTATGATTCTGTATTAAGACTTGATTAGTATTATGTATTAAGTTATCTTTGGATTTAAGATATATAATGTTGTATTAACGGTTACGAGACCTTGGGACGAGAATATTTATATTAAATCAATGTAAATTATTCTATTATTCCACTGTATGAGTTATTAGTGTATTACTAGAATGAGACCGTGAAGCACCGAATTCGAGATATTAGTATCTGAATTTGGGGGCGTCACAGGTTGGTATCAAAGCATTAGGTTATAAACTTTAGGAGCGAGAATTCTTAGACTATAACCTTAGAAGAATTTAGAGAATAATAGGAGATAAAACTCATGTAGAGTTTTCCTAGAGAGTTAGTAGTACTATGAAATACATCTTCATTCCATACAATGAATTTATGTTTTATTTGACATTCTAATGGAGTTTGTTGTTTGTTATCCTGTGTTTGTGGTTGTAGGATGTCGGACTTGGGACGCCCTACTGGATCGTAGAGGAGGAGTCATGTGATTTACACGTGGTGTATGCGCACCCTTGATAGTTGAGCCCATTTTGGCAGTGGTCCCTATCGAGGATGAGGACGAGGAGATGGAGTCAGATCCAGAAGAGGATGGAGGACGAGCCCATAGAACATCCTGATGATACCACATTCGAGGATCAGATGCTGGGTGAGTACGAGGAGCAGATTCTTGAGTTAGGATGTAGAGTCGAGGAGCTAGAGGCCAAGGCTCAGGAGAATCAGACTGAGATGCAGAATTTAAAGGCCGAGGCTAATGAGAGGCAACTGAAGATGCAGGAGATGGAGGTAGAAATTGCATATCACAAAAAAATAGGTATACAGATGGGAACCCTTTTTAATCGTTCGATATCCGGGAATGTAGAATTGGTGGGTAAGCCAGAGGAGTCCGAGCAGAGGGAGTTAAGTGCGAAAGGAGAGAAAGAGGCTCTTCGCACACAACTAGAGATGGAAGTTGTGACAACCCAGAAAATCGGATTGTCCAAAATTTAAGTTTAAAGAATTAGTTATTAATAAAATGAATTTTTTTAATAATATTATGTGCTATGTGCTTATTAATCGTTCTAGAACCTAGGATGATTATAAAACGGGAGGATTCTGGCTACGAGCTAGACTGAACGAGTAAGAATGTTCAAGACGGGAATAAAAAATTTTCGAGAATAAAAATATTTCTAAGGAAAAAGACGAAATAGACACTATTCACCCAACGAAACCCTAACCCTACAGATCAATGGAATAGGAGGGAGAATGGAATGAATCATTCCATTGGAATGATAAAAATGTTGTTTGGTTTATTTATTCCAACGGAATAATGTATTCCTAGTGGAATAGGTGTTAACTTAAAATTATAATTTTTATTCCTAGAAGGGGGGGGTCAGGAATAACCTATTCCATCTACTATTTTTAAGTAATTGACAAATATGTCCCTTAAAAGATATACTTATCTTTATTAAAAAAGATATACTTATCTTTATTAAAAGAAATACCCCCTTCCCCTTACCCACCTACCCCCACCCCCTACCAACTTACCCCCACCCAGCCACCCCACCCCACCCCAACCTACCCCCACCCCACCCCACCCCCACCCCTTACCCACCTACTCCCACCCCTACCAACCTACCCCACCCCACCCCACCCCTTTACCCACCTACCCCACCTACCCCACCGCCACCCCACTCACCTCACCCCACCCTACCCTCACCCCTACCCCCACCCACCCCACTGACCCACCCTACCCACCCCACCTTACCCCCATCCACCCTACCTACTCCACCCCTACCCCCACCCCTACCAACTTACCCCCACCCCACCCACCCCACCCACCCCACCTACCCCACTTACCCCACCCCATTACCCACCTACCACCACCCTACCCCCCTTACCCACCTACCCCCACCCCAACCCATCCACCTCACCCCCCACAACCCACCCCTACCAACCTACCCCCACCCCACCCCACAATTAAAATAAAAAAATATATGAAAAAAACATATAATATTATTATTATTTGACGTTCAAATATTTGACGTTAAAAAAATATGTTGGTAAACAATTAAAAATATTATTATTATTTAATCTATTAAAAAAACATATATTATTTTGATCATCAATTAAAATAAAGTTAATTCTAGAGAAATAAAAAATATATATATAAAAAAAAGATAACTTACAAGTAAGAAAAAAAATTATAAAAAAAATTATATGAAAAAGTATAGTAAAAAAAAGAAGAATATAATTATAAAAAAAATCTAGAGAAATATGTGTTAAATTTTTAATATAAAATAAATTTAAGTTAAATTTGAACATTTGGGGGTATTTAGGTCACTTTCTAATTATTTATTTCATTCTTAGATGTATTCCTAATATCAACCAAACATGTACATGGAATATTAAAAAATCATTCCATTCCCTTCCTTATTCCATTCCCTTCCTTATTCCATTCCCTTATCTATTCCATTCCTTTAATCCAAACGTAGCATAAGGGTTAGGGTTTGAATAACCTAAGCCTTTCCAAGAGTTCGGTATGTCGAAATGACATTCCGTCGAAAGATTTACCGATAATATGTCGTGAAAAGTTAAGTAAGCCAATAAAAGTTTTTTTCAAAAAACGTGCAAAAATTGGACGAAATAAAAATGACAAAAAGTACTATTATGTACTTTTCATTCGTTTAACTACGTTAGGGGAAAACGTGAAGGAAAACACTTATCATGAAAAAGTGTTTTTCAGTTTTTTGAAGTTCTGAAGAATGCGTAAAAGTTAATCTGTAAAGAAAGGACGGAATATCCAAAAATATTTGGATTTCGAGAATCGCAATTTTTCAAATTGTCGGACGAATTCCAAAAGACGAAACCACGAAGCTTCCAAGAGAAGCTTCGTGAATAGTAAGGAGGTAGGAATAGTAACTTTGGGGCAAAATAACTATTTTGCCCGTAGCCTTAGTTTTCTATAAAAGAGAGCCTTAGCTCATTTGTTGGTGATTTTGAAAATCACCAACACTTGAGAGAGAGAGAGAGAGAAAGAGAGAGAGAGTTCGGATGAGGGAGGAAAAGGAAGAGGAAAAGCTAGCCTGAGTGCAAACTTTGTCCAACAAAAGGAGATTAAAGAAGAAAGGTAATCCAAAACCTAGTCTAATATAATTTTTTTTTAAGTTTTCTATATCAATATACATAGCTTAATGAAAATAGGAGAAGAAGATGTTAAGAATGATTTAATATGGTTGAAATCATGAGAAAATGAAGAAATAAGAATTAGGAATTTAGTTTATAAATTTCTTAAGGAAGTATGAGTTTTGTAATGAATTTGAACGATCCCAATGAATCATATGAACAATTCGGTGATATAAGTAAGGAATGGTGTCTTATAATACCAAATTCAAAGAAAAAGTGAAATCATAATCAAAGTATGAATTAAAAAGGAAGAACGAACGAAGAACGCGAAGAACACGAAAAACGTTGTTGATGGACAAATTTAAAACCATTGTAGTTAGAACTTATTGTTGATGGACAAGTTTAAAATCATCGCGTATAAGTTAGTTGCTTATCACTTGGTTAGGAACGGTAGAAACGTTCATGAAGAACGGATTAAACTTAGCTATAACGAAGTTATGACAAAAATTTCGTAAAAGGCGAATGAAAATTAGAAAGTATATAAATGAACCCGAATGTGTAGGGTTTCATAAGAATGTAAGAGAACATAGAAAAAGTGAGTCGTGGACTCAAGAACGAACGAATTCCGAGTTCGGATGACCGAACTACGGACGAATGAACGAAGAACATTAATAACGTAAAACAAATGAAGGATGAAATTTAAGCCAATTGAATGGCATGTTAACGGATTTAGAATGAATTTCTATCCGAGGAAAGTTGAAGTACGTAAGACAAGGAAGAGAATGACTTTGGAATGACCTTGTTCCGAGTTATAACGAATAAGTTATGAGATTGTGAAGTAAGCGTCTCAAACATGTTCAAGACTTAGAAAAAAAATTCAGAGTTTTGGAACTGGCACTGCAGCTCCAGTTATGCCTTGGGAAGCGACACCGCAGCCCCAACCCGGGCAACCAACTACTGCTAAGTCACGCTGCAGTATGAGGAATACAAAGGAAGGTGGCGTCGCAGCGCCGGTGCAGGGCAAGACCCAAAAAAGAGCTTTTAATTACTCAACTCCTGGGGAAAGTGCAAGGAAAGATAATGAACATATAGTTCACATAATATAACACTTAATCAAGTGATTTAAACCTTTGGTAAAGGTTGAATGACAAGATTAAACGAGAGTAAAAGAAAAAGAATGTAAATGCTACGCAGTTACGATGAACGATCGGTCTTAGCATACAACGAACGTTATGGATTTGACATTAAGAAACATAATGAATGTGGGGTTCATGTAATGGATAACGAATGAAAGCGATTAAAACCTTGGGTAAGGGTTAAATGAGAGATTAAGAGACAAACAACGTGAACGCTAAATACGTAAACGATCCTCGTGAATCGTATTTGCGTCGAACAAACGTTCTAAGTATACATTGGTTGTATGACTTAGACGTTAATAAAAGTAGTAATTAAGATAAGAATTATCCAGAAAGCCGTAGCGAATGGTAATAAGATTAATGAAAGTCTGAGTGCGAGTCGGATGGAGAATGCTAGAATGAGATGTAAGCGTTAAACACTTTAGCCGATGTAATGGTTGAGTGTACGCGAATATTAAAAGGGAAGAACCTACACGCTGTGTACGGTTTGACCGTAAGGTAATGAAGATTGATGATTAAACCTTTGAACGGTGAAGAAACTAAATTAAAGACAATGACATATAATGTTAAGAATTTTAGTTAATGATTATAACTTGGATGACGATCTGAGTCGAATGAACCGGACGTTATAAGATATGAATAAGGTAATGTAAATGTTTAACTGTAACGACCCCAAAATAGGTCCATTCCATCCAACCTATTCTGAGTCGCCAAATACATGGTACAGAAAACAACTACAACTTTATTACAACAATTGTCGTGCAAAATACAATAACACATATGCTGTGAGTTTGGATACAAATATATACCAAATGTGACTCATGTTCCAACCGTGGACATCACCTCACAATAACACCTTACATAAAGGTATAGTCAAAAACTGTTTTAAAAATTAGAATCTTTGGGAAGTGCTCAAGGAAACCTTCGTACATGGGAGGCCATGCATCTAGGTTATGATAGATATCATATGGCCACAGAATTATCCTTGGTTTACCCAATAGACCCCAAAGAAAAACGAGAAGATTACTATCATATTCTTCCCAATGGTGAGTCTTTTCTTGACATATCATTATCTCTACTATCTCTAATTGAGAATTATACTTTAAACAAGTACCAAGATTATATAGGTAGTGCTCGTATATATACTCAGCAAGTGGATGAGCACATCCCTGTCTTATGATGACACGAGGCTGTATGTCGTTAGACATCTTGTATGATAGTGACAAAACACCCTTCCAACGTTGGGTTCGCCTCACCCTATTTTCTTCACCAAATATAACTACTAAATGATGACCACCGTTCTATTCCCTTGTTACCCCCGCTCGACCCAGCTACACTCTTATTACCTGAAAGGAATTGTGAAGCAAAAGGGTGAGCACAACTAGCTCAGTAAAGAATATCATGACTAAAGATAATTAAATTATCAATAGCCTTCATCAATAATAAATCAGAGATTTAGAACATATGGTAAATGATAAAAATTTTCAACCATAGTTGCAGCGGAACGAGCAATCCATTAGAAGAGTCAAATAGACTATAAAGTCTATTATCTTCTCCATGTTAAAAATCCATCAACAATGTTTTATCCCTGTAACATCAATCAACAATTCTGGTCCACAATCATATGAATAACTCATAATCATAACTGTAGTTCTATATTCCTCTTCTCATCTAGGACGAAGATAATTTTCATCACCTGAAACATCAAACATCATGGTTATACCAAATCACAGTTCCTGTTCATAATCATACTAATAACTTCATCTTTGCACTACGGGGCAAAGATATTCATCAACAAGTCATCTTTGCACTACAGGCCAAAGATATTCGTCAACAGTTCATCTTTGCATTACTGGCCAAAGATATTCATCAACAGTTCATCTTTGCATTACTGGCCAAAGATATTCATCAACAGACCATCTTTGCACTACAGGCCAAAGATATTCATCTACAATTCATCTTTGCACTACAGGCCAAAGATATTCATCAACAGTTCATATTTGCACTACAGGCCAAATATATTCATATCTCAAAGAAATATATAATCATTTCAGAATTTATATAAACAATAATTATAACCATGTTGATCAATTCACCTTTGCACTTAAGCTTAAAATATTCAATTATAAATTCAATGGTCATGATCATACCAGTCACAATTCAACTTTGCACTACAGGCCAAAGAGAACCCTAGTCATGATCATACCAATAATCTACCCATCTTTACACTACAGTGAAAGAGAATTTCAACATCAAGGTTATAAAAATGTTATATATAATAGTAAAATCAATATAATCAAAACATCTAGATTTAATCTCAAGAGTAATATTCATAAATCAACTATAATTTAGTTAGAAAAAGAAATCAATTTTGTCTTGAATAGTACCCGTGAATAGTAACTCGTGAATAGTAATTCGTGAATAGTAACTCATGAATAGTAATCTCGACACAAAAAGGTAGAAATTCCACAATAAAATCCATACCAATATTTCGGTATAATGATATTGAAAGAATAACATTCTTAAGCTTATAAACAATTTACTTAAATTGTTTACACGTTACTAATTAATGCATTTAATCATCATAAAATGCCAACTCTTAAGATTTCATCATCAATAACCAAAACCCTCATCAAAATTCTGCATATACCTCATATATAGGATTCTCAAGCCATAAAATCCTATTTTCCAATTTTCTTACTTCACATAACATATTTAATTCATTTTCTCATAACTAGACTATTTTCATGAAAAATACCAAATCCGTTCCAAAAATATTTCTTTTCTGGAATTTAGCATAATATAGTCCCATAGTGAACATATATTTTTCTCAGAATTTTTAAAACTCATTTACTATTTTTCATATGGCCAAAACCGCCGAATATTTAGACATTTATCATAAATTGTACTTTTGTCCAAAAATTCTGAAATTTACAGAGTATACTTCTATCATATACATGTACTCCCAATAAAAATTTCATCAATTTTGGAGTTAACCACAAGGATTTATAAGCTGTTACTTCTAAAATAGTCTTTTCTCATAAAATTCATAACTCTCAATCTATACATCCAAAAATCACCATTTTTGGACACAATTAAGAAAACTCATCAAAATATCATTTCAAATTTTTCCAGAATTTTTGAAGATCAGAAAAATTACGAAACTGAAAATCATAACAACCCTTAAAATCCCTTAATATCCCTTACAATCCCTTACCTCAAAAGAGCGGTACTTCTGATCGGTATAAGGCTGAAGGAAACTTGCACTGATGAATAGAAACTCACAGAGTATTTAAATACTCACAAAATACACTCAATAATCTAGAGAGAAAAAGAGAGAAAACTTGTTTCTGGTGTGATTTTCAATTCTAACTTAGCCCTCTATTTATAGGAAAATTTTGGTAGGTTTGACCTGCAACCTGATGGCTTTACCTGCTACTATTTCCACCCACCACATTTGAAATATAATTCAGCACATTTTATTCACCAACCACAAGTGGGGCCCACCAATTCTAGAATTTTCCACCAAAATGATAAACTCCAAAAATTCAACAATTTCTGAACCAGTCATCTCGTAAAATTCATAACAAATCATACGTTCATTTTTAACGGTTCAAAATTTGTGGACATATACTCAACTTATATATGTATAACATATCCAAAAATTACCACGATCCAATGGTCGGATTAAAAATTATAACCCTCGCAAAATATCTCAAAAACCCTGATTTTTAATACCTCCATTCCGACAAAAATACGGATAAAAATTTCAACATTAACTCCTTCATTTTTTAACCACAAAAATATATCCCTCATTTATATCCACATAAAATAAATATTTTCTTATCATATGAATCAATAATTAATTATTCACAAATAATATTACAGAATCACATTTAAGACAACCAGGCCGTTCCCAGGAAAGAGGGGGCTTTCCAATAAGGATTTCTCCTTACTAGCGCGCAATTAGATGACCAAACCTCTCCTTAGACAGAACTTTCCAGACATTGCCAATAATGCTATCTAATAATACTATTCAAATAATATGAATTATTGATCTGATAATGGAAAATACTGTGCAGCAACAATTATTGAACAACAATAATATAAAATTTCAACGTAGCAATTATAAAATAAAATATTGAACAGTAATTACTGTAACAATTATTGAGTAGTGCCTTCTTACGTAAGAATCAATAATTTCAAAAATACTATGCAATACCGTGTGCTACTGTGCAATAACGCGTATTACTGTATTTTAACCACCGGGTATTCCAACAGTGTTAACAGTAACAACTACGTCGTTATTTGTAAAAACTCAAATTTGTCGTTTTCTTCACCCGACAGTTATTCGTTATGGGGCCCACAAATAGCTGCGCCGTCGTACGAATATTCCCTGACAGAAAGAATATTCCACGACCAAACGAATATTCCCCGACAACAATGATTATTTTATAACTACTTGTGTATTTTGAAAAAAAATCATATATCACCCTTAACTTTAACATTTATCAATTTAACCATTTACTGAATAGTAATTATAAGAAAAATTGAATACTTTTATTTCATAAAATTCGGGGTCTTACAATCTCCCCTCCTTATGAAATTTCGTCCTCGAAATTTACGTACCTGGTATTTCAAAGAGTTGAGAATACCTTCCTTTCATTTCAAATTCCATCTTCTCTGTCATCATAATTTCTCCATTGCTCATCTCCTGTATTTCAAATAACATTCTAGAATACAGCTTCAAAACAAGTGTTAATTTAACAAATTAACATATCACATAATATCCCGATATTATGACTGACCAACAAATAAGCTTAGGTAGGACACACTAGCGAAGGATTTACTCATCTCTCCCCTCCTAGTTGTATTCCCCGATCTCCGCCAGAGATCATATCCCCAAGCTCTGATACCAAATGTAACTCTGGACACCAACCTATGTCAGCACCTTACATTGATACCTATCAGTTTGCCACCGCAGAACGGCGTCCCCTACGGAGAGTCTGGCTTCGGTGCATCCCCCATCAACAGGAAGTCACCAGCGAGAGGCTCGGAGCTCTTTACTTATAGCTCTGATACCAAATGTAACGACCCCAAAATAGGTCCATTCCATCCAACCTATTCTGAGTCGCCAAATACATGGTACAGAAAATAACTACAACTTTATTACAACAATTGTCGTGCAAAATACAATAACACATATGCTGTGAGTTTGGATACAAATATATACCAAATGTGACTCATGTTCCAACCGTGGACATCACCTTACATAAAGGTATAGTCAAAAACTGTTTTAGAAATTAGAATCTTTGGGAAGTGCTCAAGGAAACCTTCGTACATGGGAGGCCATGCATCTAGGTTATGATAGATATCATATGGCCACAGAATTATCCTTGATTTACCCAATAGACCCCAAAGAAAAACGAGAAGATTACTATCATATTCTTCCCAATGGTGAGTCTTTCTTGACATATCATTATCTCTACTGTCTCTAATTGAGAATTATACTTTAAACAAACACCAAGATTATATAGGTAGTGCTCGTATATATACTCAGCAAGTGGATGAGCACATCTCTGTCTTATGATGACACGAGGTTGTATGTCGTTAGACATCTTGTATGATAGTGACAAAACACCCTTCCAACGTTGGGTTCGCCTCACCCTATTTTCTTCACCAAATATAACTACTAAATGATGACCACCGTTCTATTCCCTTGTTACCCCCGCTCGACCCAGCTACACTCTTATTACCTGAAAGGAATTGTGAAGCAAAAGGGTGAGCACAACTAGCTCAGTAAAGAATATCATGACTAAAGATAATTAAATTATCAATAGCCTTCATCAATAATAAATCAGAGATTTAGAACATATGGTAAATGATAAAAATTTCAACCATAGTTGCAGCGGAACGAGCAATCCATTAGAAGAGTCAAATAGACTATAAAGTCTATTATCTTCTCCATGTTAAAAATCCATCAACAATGTTTTATCCCTGTAACATCAATCAACAATTCTGGTCCACAATCATATGAATAACTCATAATCATAACTGTAGTTCTAAATTCCTCTTCTCATCTAGGACGAAGATAATTTTCATCACCTGAAACATCAAACATCATGGTTATACCAAATCACAGTTCTTGTTCATAATCATACTAATAACTTCATCTTTGCACTACGGGGCAAAGATATTCATCAACAAGTCATCTTTGCACTACAGGCCAAAGATATTCGTCAACAGTTCATCTTTGCATTACTGGCCAAAGATATTCATCAACAGTTCATCTTTGCATTACTGGCCAAAGATATTCATCAACAGACCATCTTTGCACTACAGGCCAAAGATATTCATCTACAATTCATCTTTGCACTACAGGCCAAAGATATTCATCAACAGTTCATATTTGCACTACAGGCCAAATATATTCATATATCAAAGAAATATATAATCATTTCAGAATTTATATAAACAATAATTATAACCATGTTGATCAATTCACCTTTGCACTTAAGCTTTAGATATTCAATTATAAATTCAATGGTCATGATCATACCAGTCACAATTCAACTTTGCACTACAGGCCAAAGAGAACCCTAGTCATGATCATACCAATAATCTACCCATCTTTACACTCCAGTGAAAGAGAATTTCAACATCAAGGTTATAAAAATGTTATATATAATAGTAAAATCAATATAATCGAAACATCTAGATTTAATCTCAAGAGTAATATTCATAAATCCACTATAATTTAGTTAGAAAAAGAAACCAATTTTGTCTTGAATAGTACCCGTGAATAGTAACTCGTGAATAGTAATTCGTGAATAGTAACTCATGAATAGTAATCTCGACACAAAAAGGTAGAAATTCCACAATAAAATCCATACCAATATTTCGGTATAATGATATTGAAAGAATAACATTCTTAAGCTTATAAACAATTTACTTAAATTGTTTACACTTTACTAATTAATACATTTAATCATCATAAAATGCCAACTCTTAAGATTTCATCATCAATAACCAAAACACTCATCAAAAATCTGCATATACCTCATATAGGATTCTCAAGCCATAAAATCCTATTTTCCAATTTTCTTACTTCACATAACATATTTAATTCATTTTCTCATAGCTAGACTATTTTCATGAAAAATACCAAATCCGTTCCAAAAATATTTCTTTTCTGGAATTTAGCATAATATAGTCCCATAGTGAACATATATTTTTCTCAGAATTTTTAAAACTCATTTACTATTTTTCATATGGCCAAAACCGCCAAATATTTAGACATTTATCAAAAATTGTACTTTTGTCCAAAAATTCTGAAATTTACAGAGTATACTTCTATCATATACATGTACTCCCAATAAAAATTTTATCAATTTTGGAGTTAACCACAAGGAATTATAAGCTGTTACTTTAAAATAGTCTTTTCTCATAAAATTCATAACTCTCAATCTATACATCCAAAAATCACCATTTTTGGACACAATCAAGAAAACTCATCAAAATATCATTTCAAATTTTTCCAGAATTTTTGAAGATAAGAAAAATTACGAAACTGAAAATCATAACAACCCTTAAAATCCCTTAATATCCCTTACAATCCCCTACCTCAAAAGAGCAGTACTTCTGATCGGTATAAGGCTGAAGGAAACTTGCACTGATGAATAGAAACTCACACAAGTATCTAAATACTCACAAAATACACTCAATAATCTAGAGAGAAAAAGAGAGAAAACTTGTTTCTGGTGTGATTTTCAATTCTAACTTAGCCCTCTATTTATAGGAAAATTTTGGTAGGTTTGACCTGCAACCTGATGGCTTTACCTGCTACTATTTCCACCCACCACATTTGAAATATAATTCAGCACATTTCTTCACCAACCACAAGTGGGGCCCACCAATTCTAGAATTTTCCACCAAAATGATAAACTCCAAAAATTCAACAATTTCTGAACCAGTCATCTCGTAAAATTCATAACAAATCATACGTTCATTTTTAACGGTTCAAAATTTGTGGACATATACTCAACTTATATATGTATAACATATCCAAAAATTACCACGATCCAACGGTCGGATTAAAAATTATAACCCTCGCAAAATATCTCAAAAACCCTGATTTTTAATACCTCCATTCCGACAAAAATACGGATAAAAATTTCAACATTAACTCCTTCATTTTTTAACCACAAAAATATATCCCTCATTTATATCCACATAAAATAAATATTTTCTTATCATATGAATCAATAATTAATTATTCACAAATAATATTACAGAATCACATTTAAGACAACCAGGCCGTTCCCAGGAAAGAGGGGGCTTTCCAATAAGGATTTCTCCTTACTAGCGCGCAATTAGATGACCAAACCTCTCCTTAGACAGAACTTTCTAGACATTGCCAATAATGCTATCTAATAATACTATTCAAATAATATGAATTATTGATCTGATAATGGAAAATACTGTGCAGCAACAATTATTGAACAACAATAATATAAAATTTCAACGTAGCAATTATAAAATAAAATATTGAACAGTAATTACTGTAACAATTATTGAGTAGTGCCTTCTTACGTAAGAATCAATAATTTCAAAAATACTATGCAATACCGTGTGCTACTGTGCAATAACGCGTATTCCTGTATTTTAACCACCGGGTATTCCAACAGTGTTAACGGTAACAACTACGTCGTTATTTGTAAAAACTCAAATTTGTCGTTTTCTTCACCCGACAGTTATTCGTTATGGGGCCCACAAATAGCTGCGCCGTCGTACGAATATTCCCTGACAGAAAGAATATTCCACGACCAAACGAATATTCCCCGACAACAATGATTATTTTATAACCACTTGTGTATTTTGAAAAAAAATCATATATCACCCTTAACTTTAACATTTATCAATTTAACCATTTACTGAATAGTAATTATAAGAAAAATTGAATACTTTTATTTCATAAAATTTGGGGTCTTACAATCTCCCCTCCTTATGAAATTTCGTCCCCGAAATTTACGTACCTGGTATTTCAAAGAGTTGAGAATACCTTCCTTTCATTTCAAATTCCATCTTCTCTGTCATCATAATTTCTCCATTGCTCATCTCCTGTATTTCAAATAACATTCTAGAATACAGCTTCAAAACAAGTGTTAATTTAACAAATTAACATATCACATAATATCCCGATATTATGACTGACCAACAAATAAGCTTAGGTAGGACACACTAGCAAAGGATTTACTCATCTCTCCTCTCCTAGTTGTATTCCCCGATCTCCGCCAGAGATCATATCCCCAAGCTCTGATACCAAATGTAACTCTGGACACCAACCTATGTCAGCACCTTACATTGATACCTATCAGTTTGCCACCGCAGAACGGCGTCCCCTACGGAGAGTCTGGCTTCGGTGCATCCCCCATCAACAGGAAGTCACCAGCGAGAGGCTCGGGGCTCTTTACTTATAGCTCTGATACCAAATGTAACGACCCCAAAATAGGTCCATTCCATCCAACCTATTCTGAGTCGCCAAATACATGGTACAGAAAGCAACTACAACTTTATTACAACAATTGTCGTGCAAAATACAATAACACATATGCTGTGAGTTTGGATACAAATATATACCAAATGTGACTCATGTTCCAACCGTGGACATCACCTCACAATAACACCTTACATAAAGGTATAGTCAAAAACTGTTTTAGAAATTAGAATCTTTGGGAAGTGCTCAAGGAAACCTTCGTACATGGGAGGCCATGCATCTAGGTTATGATAGATATCATATGGCCACAGAATTATCCTTGGTTTACCCAATAGACCCCAAAAAAAAACGAGAAGATTACTATCATATTCTTCCCAATGGTGAGTCTTTTCTTGACATATCATTATCTCTACTATCTCTAATTGAGAATTATACTTTAAACAAACACCAAGATTATATAGGTAGTGCTCGTATATATACTCAGCAAGTGGATGAGCACATCCCTGTCTTATGATGACACGAGGCTGTATGTCGTTAGACATCTTGTATGATAGTGACAAAACACCCTTCCAACGTTGGGTTCGCCTCACCCTATTTTCTTCACCAAATATAACTACTAAATGATGACCACCGTTCTATTCCCTTGTTACCCCCGCTCGACCCAGCTACACTCTTATTACCTGAAAGGAATTGTGAAGCAAAAGGGTGAGCACAACTAGCTCAGTAAAGAATATCATGACTAAAGATAATTAAATTATCAATAGCCTTCATCAATAATAAATCAGAGATTTAGAACATATGGTAAATGATAAAAATTTTCAACCATAGTTGCAGCGGAACGAGCAATCCATTAGAAGAGTCAAATAGACTATAAAGTCTATTATCTTCTCCATGTTAAAAATCCATCAACAATGTTTTATCCCTGTAACATCAATCAACAATTCTGGTCCACAATCATATGAATAACTCATAATCATAACTGTAGTTCTATATTCCTCTTCTCATCTAGGACGAAGATAATTTTCATCACCTGAAACATCAAACATCATGGTTATACCAAATCACAGTTCCTGTTCATAATCATACTAATAACTTCATCTTTGCACTACGGGGCAAAGATATTCATCAACAAGTCATCTTTGCACTACAGGCCAAAGATATTCGTCAACAGTTCATCTTTGCATTACTGGCCAAAGATATTCATCAACAGTTCATCTTTGCATTACTGGCCAAAGATATTCATCAACAGACCATCTTTGCACTACAGGCCAAAGATATTCATCTACAATTCATCTTTGCACTACAGGCCAAAGATATTCATCAACAGTTCATATTTGCACTACAGGCCAAATATATTCATATATCAAAGAAATATATAATCATTTCAGAATTTATATAAACAATAATTATAACCATGTTGATCAATCCACCTTTGCACTTAAGCTTTAGATATTCAATTATAAATTCAATGGTCATGATCATACCAGTCACAATTCAACTTTGCACTACAGGCCAAAGAGAACCCTAGTCATGATCATACCAATAATCTACCCATCTTTACACTCCAGTGAAAGAGAATTTCAACATCAAGGTTATAAAAATGTTATATATAATAGTAAAATCAATATAATCGAAACATCTAGATTTAATCTCAAGAGTAATATTCATAAATCCACTATAATTTAGTTAGAAAAAGAAACCAATTTTATCTTGAATAGTACCCGTGAATAGTAACTCGTGAATAGTAATTCGTGAATAGTAACTCATGAATAGTAATCTCGACACAAAAAGGTAGAAATTCCACAATAAAATCCATAACAATATTTCGGTATAATGATATTGAAAGAATAACATTCTTAAGCTTATAAACAATTTACTTAAATTGTTTACACGTTACTAATTAATGCATTTAATCATCATAAAATGCCAACTCTTAAGATTTCATCATCAATAACCAAAACCCTCATCAAAAATCTGCATATACCTCATATATAGGATTCTCAAGCCATAAAATCCTAGTTTCCAATTTTCTTACTTCACATAACATATTTAATTCATTTTCTCATAACTAGACTATTTTCATGAAAAATACTAAATCCGTTCCAAAAATATTTCTTTTCTGGAATTTAGCATAATATAGTCTCATAGTGAACATATATTTTTCTCAGAATTTTTAAAACTCATTTACTATTTTTCATATGGCCAAAACCGCCAAATATTTAGACATTTATCATAAATTGTACTTTTGTCCAAAAATTCTGAAATTTACAGAGTATACTTCTATCATATACATGTACTCCCAATTAAAATTTTATCAATTTTGGAGTTAACCACAAGGAATTATAAGCTGTTACTTCTAAAATAGTTTTTTCTCATAAAATTCATAACTCTCAATCTATACATCCAAAAATCACCATTTTTGGACACAATCAAGAAAACTCATCAAAATATCATTTCAAATTTTTCCAGAATTTTTGAAGATCAGAAAAATTACGAAACTGAAAATCATAACAACCCTTAAAATCCCTTAATATCCCTTACAATCCCTTACCTCAAAAGAGCAGTACTTCTGATCGGTATAAGGCTGAAGGAAACTTGCACTGATGAATAGAAACTCACAGAGTATCTAAATACTCACAAAATACACTCAATAATCTAGAGAGAGAAAGAGAGAAAACTTGTTTCTGGTGTGATTTTCAATTCTAACTTAGCCCTCTATTTATAGGAAAATTTTGGTAGGTTTGACCTGCAATCTGATGGCTTTACCTGCTACTATTCCCACCCACGACATTTGAAATATAATTCAGCACATTTCTTCACCAACCACAAGTGGGGCCCACAAATTCTAAAATTTTCCACCAAAATGATAAACTCCGAAAATTCAACAATTTCTGAACCAGTCATCTCGTAAAATTCATAACAAATCATACGTTCATTTTTAACGGTTCAAAATTTGTGGACATATACTCAACTTATATATGTATAACATATCCAAAAATTACCACGATCCAACGGTCGGATTAAAAATTATAACCCTCGCAAAATATCTCAAAACCCTGATTTTTAATACCTCCATTCCGACAAAAATACGGATAAAAATTTCAACATTAACTCCTTCATTTTTTAACCACAAAAATATATCCCTCATTTATATCAACATAAAATAAATATTTTCTTATCATATGAATCAATAATTAATTATTCACAAATAATATTACAGAATCACATTTAAGACAACCAGGCCGTTCCTAGGAAAGAGGGGGCTTTCCAATAAGGATTTCTTCTTACTAGCGCGCAATTAGATGACCAAACCTCTCCTTAGACAGAACTTTCTAGACATTGCCAATAATGCTATCTAATAATACTATTCAAATAATATGAATTATTGATCTGATAATAAAAAATACTGTGCAGCAACAATTATTGAACAACAATAATATAAAATTTCAACGTAGCAATTATAAAATAAAATATTGAACAGTAATTACTGTAACAATTATTGAGTAGTGCCTTCTTACGTAAGAATCAATAATTTCAAAAATACTATGCAATACCGTGTGCTACTGTGTAATAACGCGTATTACTGTATTTTAACCACCGGGTATTCCAACAGTGTTAACAGTAACAACTACGTCGTTATTTGTAAAAACTCAAATTTGTCGTTTTCTTCACCCGACAGTTATTCGTTATGGGGCCCACAAATAGCTGCGCCGTCGTACGAATATTTTCCGACAGAAAGAATATTCCACGACCAAACGAATATTCCCCGACAACAATGATTATTTTATAACTACTTGTGTATTTTGAAAAAAAATCATATATCACCCTTAACTTTAACATTTATCAATTTAACCATTTACTGAATAGTAATTATAAGAAAAATTGAATACTTTTATTTCATAAAATTCGGGGTCTTACATTAACGCTATGTAAGTATAATATTAACATTGAATGATCGTAATAAGTATACAAAAGACTGTATGACTTAGACGATAAAGAATGAATTCTGAGGTATGACATTTAGTTGCCAGAAAGCCATAAGGAATAAGAAATCGACTTAACGAATATTATAATTTTATTGGTTCGGATAAGTTAAGTTTAGATTGTGGTACAATCGTAATATTTGATGGTTGACATATAGGAGCTGGGCTAAATAATTCCTTCAGAGTGCGGAGGTATATACGAAACTGGCAACCAATCTAACTCACTGTGAAAGATAGTGTAGACGAGACGGGAAACTAGTTTGTTGGTTGTTTGTGAGAAACCACTCAGAGTACCATATGGACTACTAGCTGAGACATGATGTGTATCCTAGAAGAGTTATAAGAAGAAGATACGAATGTAAATCTTCAAAGATGATGATCATATGAGTAAGACATCCCCGTATGTCATGAAGCCGTAAACCGATAAAGAAAGTTGGTCGTGTAAACTTAGATTGTAAGAACGCGAACCCTAAGGAGTAAAGTTAAGTTTAAACCAGTACGTAAGTCAAATATACGACTAATTGGTGTATGTGTTATCTTCCTTATGTGTAATATAGGAATTGAAATGAGCAGTTCAGCGTAAACTTTAAGCTATAGTTGTGCGTAAGGCAAGTTTCATAATTTCATTCATATTTTAAATGAATGCTAGTTTCTTAAACTTTCTCAGATGTTGAACTTGAGAAGTTTTATCTATGTACAAATGTGTGATATTTGTACAATGTTGTAGAATGTATGAGGCCTTGGTGCCACAATTTTAACACTTCAGTGTTTCTATAGGATGAACTGTTCTGTGATAGAAGCTTAAAATATTTTTAAAATATTTAAAATCATTTTTAAATAATTATAATTAATATTACGATATTAAGATATTAATGAAATTCATTTCAAAATATTAAAAGTCATATATTATAACTTAAAATATTTTTAAAACCTTTATATCATTTTTAAATGATTTTTAAAATATAAAAATTATTTTTAAATCAATCTATTATCATTAATATTTAAATAAATTAAAATATTAATGAAATTTATGTCAAAACATCAAAAGTTAATTTTTATAATTTAAAATAATTTTTAAAACTTAATTATGAATTATTCATAATTATTTTCTATTTATTTTAATTAATGTAATTAATTTTTATTAAAAACTGTTGCTAAAGGCCTATCGAGACAAAAATTGTCGCTATAGGTATTCTTCATCCATGAAGAGCAGTCAAGTCAACTCTTTATAGCCAATTTGACTACCTTTAATTTTCAGTTTATGAAGTTTCTGGGCATGAGAGTGTATCATTGATGTAGTATTGATGTAATACTACAAGTACTAACCAATTTCAGGGTCTAACTATATTATATCATGAAGATATTGGTGGTCAAACTAGCCACTAAGGTTGTTCTTGAGTTTTCTCGGTTACCCAGAAACTCAATCAATGTCTAGTAGTGCTTTTGAAAGGCTAATAACTTTGATTATATATGTTATCTAAGTGATCTAGTGTCACAATATTGTATTATATATGTCAAAGTACAAAAGTATTACACTGGCTTAGCCTAACAACATCACAATTGCAAGATCTAGCATAATCAAATAGCTCTCATAAACTAATCTGGAAAATTTCTGGAATTTCCAGAAATTTATTTTCTGTGCTTGGTCAACCCATTTTGACCATTAATAACTTAAAATATGTTGATTTAATGGGTAATCCATTGTCAAGATTTTATAGTCCATATGTCAGTGTACAAAAGTGATACACTTAGACAAGCTAACAACATAACATGAAGAAGATCAAAGCCCTCAAAAATCTTGTCAGAAAGTTTCTTGGCAAATCTGGGTTTTTCGAAAAAATTTTGGTGACTGGTCAACCATGTTTGACCATGAATAACCTTCAGTCTAGACATGCTATGGACATGATTCCACTTCCTGTTTACTCTCCTCATGACATACTTTAACAAGGATACACTTATCAGATCTAACAACTAATAGATCAATATCTACAGGACCTGACATTTGATTGTCAGGCCATATTTTTAGGGTTTTGGACAGCTTGCTTAAATCTCCATTTCAAGCATTTAAATGTTATGGATCCATAATTTATCATCAAATATCACTAAATAACATAACATACAATATATTTAAACACAAAAATAGAAAATCTACGTAGGCATACAAGATCTAGCTTCGGGTTAGGGTTTATACATTTTTGAACCAACTTTTGATTTCTCCTTTTTGAATCCGATCTTGTGTGGCATGGGGTGTTTATGGCTTATATCTGATATTGAGAGTGTAAAATCAGGTAACTAAGGAATGGAAGAGTTGGCTAAGTGTAAAGATCAAAGTAAGGGTATTTTAGTCTTTAATCCATTTCTTAATCTTAAAGCTTTGATCCAATGGTTGTGGTTGATGTTAGGTGTCAACATATGACTGATTTTCTTGGATTTTATGCATATGACATATCTCCATTGATGAGTCACCAATGATTTGATCTTATCCTATAATTAAAATATAAGTACAAGGGTATTTTGGTAATTTGCACCTACGACAGTATTTCGGTCATTTTCGCACCAATTTTAACGGTAATTTAGTCATTTCACATGTTTCCCATAACTCTTAACCCTTATGGTTTGATAATTAGCATTAGGGTTTGCAATTTAGGGTTTAGGGTTCCCAAGATGGAATTAGGGTTTCTAACTTATCGTTAGGGTTTTGTAACTGAACATTATGGTTTCTAATCTAACATTAGAGTTTACTAATATTATACCTTATCTGATCAATACTTAGCCCTTAATCACATATTGCACATACACATAATCATAAATACCCAAAACATTATACCCCATTAAAATAATCACTTTCAAATAGTAAACCATAAAAGTTCATGTAATTTTTTTAAAATTAATCATCTATTTCCAATCTAGGTTTTATTCTTTAGCCTTTATTTATTCATTCAAAAATTTATTAATCTTATAAATTTTTGGGTTGTTACATTCACCCCATCTTCTATGAATTTCATCCTCGAAACTACAGCCTAATAATCCCTACTTCTTCTATTCACCAAAAATAGGTTTTTAATTTAACCTTTATCTAATCACCTTATATTACATTCGTACTTAATGAGTTCATTCTATTTTCTTCTATGAGGGTCTCCTCTAGTATCACATTATACTATGACTTCTCTCTACGGAGTAAAAAAAACTCTTCATATTATGTTGTGGGGTCATATAGACCATGAACGCATAGTTTTAATGGTATTCACACCGCAAAATGGTAAATTATTAGGTATGTTTATAATCACAAAGAAGGTAAACTACCGCTATTAGTACTTTAGGTAATCAACCTATCATACGTATCAGTCTTATTTAGCGAATATTTGCGCTACTAGATTGGATTATTTTATCCAATCGACATATTCCCCTTTTTCGGGGTTGTTCACCTCAGACTTAGCATAAGATTCCATACCAAAACAATTTGTCTTGGCATAAATTCTCAAAGAACATTTGTCTAGCTGAATCAAATAGCTTAGATGTATACCAATAATTCGAATATCAATCGAAACATTTGTCTGGCCAAATTCAATTGACAATAAATTATCTTTAAAATTCTAAAAATTAATTTATGATGTCATGATACCGCACTATATTTACAACCCGTTTGAGGATTCCGACATTTTGCGACTTTGTCATACTACAATATACCATAGTGAGTTGACGATCCTTAGATCCCATCTAACACTAGGTAATTCTACATTGATAACTCCATCATTTTTATCATCTCTACACCAGGTTCAATGATGCATTATTGATATATAAAATACATTTTGATATATTTCAAATCATTTTTGTCTAGCTGAATAAATTAACATAGACTCTTCTTTAAATAGTTCAAAATAATTGAAAAAATATTTTTGTTGGTGTTAGCATACCGCAACAGGTAACGATGTGATAATGGCTCGAAGTCCATCTCTATACCCTTTTCACCATGTTTTGGGGATAACAAAAATTTATTTTATTTCTGAAGGCACATTAGTGCGAATTTAGCTTGATGTCAAAAATTTTGAAGTCTTGTATAGCTAGAAGATTTGGAATACATATGTTTCCTCCATCAATTTCTAATTTTCTCCAATGCTTCATCGCTTAATAATTATATCTATTTCTATCATCATTAAAACTTAATACACTAAAAATCCTTAATTCTTCATCCACAACTTTTCTATACCCTAGTATAGTTCATTAAACTTCCCACACGTTATGAGTTCAGCAACTTACCACAATAATATGAGTTTAGGAACTTATCATAGCAATACGTAGTCCAAGAACAAATCAGGGACTATCCATATGCTTAGGGGGTTCAAAAATATACCATACGATTATGAGTCACAAACGTACCATAAGTATGCGTTTTAAGAACTCACACCTAACCTTATATTCTTTACATATCTTTTATACACATGAGAAAAGAATCACCTTCTCAACATGAATGTAGAAAATAGTGCGACACCAGGTTCCAATGATTATCAATGTAAGAAGCTAAGTCGTTGTTGAACCAAACACAATCCCCTGCTCATACAAGGAATTGGTCAACTCGGTCACTACTCAATATAGGAAGCTAAGTGGTTGTTACACCAAGGACAAATCCCTGCCCATACAAGGAATTGTTCAACTCAACCACTATATCAATATAGGAAGCTAAGTGGTTCTTAAACCAAACATAAATTTCCTGCCCATACAAGCAATTATACAACTTAGGTGCTAACATGAGTCCTCAATTGAAATCCCACATTATCCTAATCTTATCTTACTCTTTGCTTAATACGAATTTTATTTAATCCGTATCTCACCATCTATAACTCTTTCTAGAGTTTACACAGAACAATTTCATAGTACAACTTTCGTAAAGTAATTCTGCTATCAAGTTTTCAATCAATCGATTGACCCTCTGTCCTCCTATGACCCCATCAGATCACGTTGTGACCTTTTATTATAATCGTCCTATATTACGATTCTTTCCTATCTTAGAATTGTTTTATTTTACGATCTCCTTATCTTTAATCATATTATATTATGATTTCCTTTATGCTTTTTGTCTTATAGACTCAATTTATTCATTATTACATTTCATCTTCATTATCAAAGTTGGGTAACTATGGATCTTTATAACTTTTCAAGATTCTTCTTTGAATCTTATTTACTTAATAATAAATTTCCCAATTTCATCTCTTAGAATTTAAACTCTATTTGAGTTTATTTCTTATCCTTATCCCTGAGGTTATAGGCTAAGCCTAAGGTACCCTTACCTAAGGTTTATAACCTATCACCTTTGATACTAAATGTAACACCCTCAAATCCAAGTACCTTTTACCTCAGACCTGGTACATCATGATACATCATTTCTATAACTACTGCGGAAGATATAAACATAAATTGTTTATACAATAAACTTTTACAACATAATCCCCAAGGTCTACAACTTTACCTTAATACATACCTTCAATAACTTAAAAGATTTACAATGTCATTTGCATCATATAACTTAATAGTTTTAAATGTATAATAATCTACTCTTGGAATTTGCCTTTGCCTTTGTCTTTCTTCGAACCATCGTCGTAATATGAAATTATTATAATGATATAGCAAGAGTGAGCAACTATTTTACCTAGCAAGTTTAAGTACAATGAAGATATATCATGATTGAAAAGGAATAAGCTGCCAAATTTTCAACAATATAATGATTGTGAAAGAGCATGAATCAATTTCAATGATTGAATGACTGAATCAATAATATAGAGTGGTCAACAATGACCATGAATCAATTTAACTAAACCTTATGGTAATCAAGGTGATCAGCCTTTCATACCTGATGAACATATGCAACATGCACTAAGTGCAAATCAATAATCAAAGATGTGGAATAATCAACAATAATTATCTACTAACATTCTTTGAAATAATAACTCGAGTTTGAGTTAGGGAAACTTGCCTTGACCGTCGATTACCGCTAAGCAGTTTAATTTAATCTCTTATGAAAGACCTATCATTTATAAGATTGATTTTTCAATCAGTATAACATACTTTATCTTACAATACTATTACTATTTACAATCATCATACAACTTAAACACATTTCCACATATTCCTAACAGTCGTTAGAACACATAAGAACATGTATCAAGTCAAACTATTTCAGTCTGGTTTGATTTCGGCATTATTTCAACGTCCCAATTGCGTTATCGGATAATTATCGTGTTTATTTTCAATAAAACTCTATTTAAAAGCTACAATAATATGTTAGATAATTTAATTAACATTCATAATATTTTTCGAAAACTCATAATAATTTTCAAATAATTATGATTATTTATAATGATTTTTCAATCATTAATATCATTTTTGAATGATTTAATTACTGAATAATTTCATTATCATTAATATTTAAATAATTTAAAATATTAATGAAATCAATGTCAAAATATTAAAAGTTATTTATTATAACTTAAAATATTTTTAAAACCTTATTATCACCTTTAAATGATTTTTAAAATATTTAAAATTAATTTTAAATAATTATCATTAATATTAAGATATTAATGAAATTCATGTCAAAATATTAAAAGTCATATATTATAACTACAAATATTTTTAAATCATTTATATCATTTTTAAATGATTTATTTAATACAATTATTAAATAAATCTATTATCATTAATATTTAAATAAATTAAAATATTAATGAAATTTATGTCAAAATATCAAAAGTTAATTTTTATAACTTAAAATAATTTTTAAAACTTAATTATGAATTATTCAAAAACAAATTCTATTTATTTTAATTAATATAATTAATTTTTATTAAAAACTATTGTTAAAGGTTTATCGCGACAAAAACTGTCGCTATACGTGCTCTTCATTCATGAAGAACAGTCAAGTCAACTTTTTAGAGCCAATTTGACTATCTTTATTTTTCAGTTCATAAAGTTTCTAGGCATGAGAGTGTATCATTGCTATAGTATTGATGCAATACTACAAGTACTAACCAATTTCAGGGTCTAACTATATTATATCATGAAGATATTGGTGGTCAAACTAGCCACTAAGGCTGTTCTTGAGTTTTTTGGGGAAACTCAGTCAATATCTAGAAGTGCTTTTGAAAAGCTAATAACTTTTTTTCTATATGTTATCTGATCTAGTGTCACAATATTGTAGTATATATGTAAAAGTACAAAAGTATTACACTAGCTTAGCCTAACAACATCACAATTGCAAGATCTAGCATAGTCAAATTGCTGTCAAAAACTAATTTGAAAATGTCAACGTCGAGATTTTTATTTGTTCCTTTTCTGTTCTTGTCTTTTGGTGTTCTCATATTAGGTGAGATTTCTTTGAAAAAACAAGTTATGAAAAGGTCCAACATATATATGTCGACGATTGGACTATAAGAGTTGCCAGTTGGTATTTTTAAATGGTTGCACCAACTCAACCGAGAAAAGATTTGCACATTGACCTAGTGATGTGACACTATTTAACTGGTCTGCGAAACCAAGATTCGTTAGGGTCTGGGAGCTTGATTATGCGGAGGGAAGGTGTTAGGCACCCCCCGACATCCGTGTTACCACGGTGACCGCCACTTTTTAATTAAGCTATTATATGAATGCGTGTGTGTGTGTCAATATGCAATTATCTGGAAGTAGTGTTATGCCTCATTTGCACCTATATACAAAGGGTTTGAATTTTATATAAAAATTCATTTTTAACAAGATATAGCAATGACGTTTTGTGAAAGAAGTTTTTCAAACCATTTTGCTCAATAGTAATTGAGGCCTTTAATACTTCTATTTTATTATGTGTTTGGCTTAATTGTTTTTATTTTTGAGATGCGAAGCATCTTCGAGAAAACAAGATAAAAAGCAGTGCCGAATTCCTTGTGGGTATGATAACCATCTAAGGAAATTCAAACACCGTGAATAATTTACAAGCCGTGTACAGATGAAAATGTCCATCACGGGAACCGAATCTAGATTCAGTAGACTGAATCTGTGATCACATGATTCCTAGGTTCACATGATGTAGCAATTTGTATAAAAGCTGTAAACAATTACATATATATAAAAGTTGTATATATATATATATATATATATATATATATATATATATATATATATATATATATATATATATATAGACAATCAACCACCACGAAGCACCTCCATAGGGATTGAAAATGTAAATAAAGAGTAAAAACCAATCAACCGCCACAAAGTAAACTCTAGGCGGGACTAAATATAAAGAAAGCAGTAAAAGACCATGAAGTGAACTCCAGGCCTGAGAGAAATATATATATATATATATATATATATATATATATATATATATATATATATACACACACACACACACACACACACACACACAAAAGAAATAAAAAGCCACGGACCGAAGTCCGGGCATATGCACACAACACGACTCTTAACGTGAATGACTGTGTGTGTCAAAAGTGTGGAAAAGGCTTTAAATGTTATAAGAAGGCTTACAATAGACTTCCAAAGAAGACTTCAATAGTTTTAAATGGATGAACACTCGGCTCCCGCCGGTAAAAAATTGCCCAATATAAGCTCACAAGTGTTTGAAATGAGAAAGCACTCAAGTTATAATGTTTACAGAGCAAATTGGACAGGGCTTCCTCGCCTTTTTTTGTTTCAAAATGGCTGCTCCAAGCCCTCTATTTATAGAGGGAGGAGCCGCATGTAAGACCCCGAATTTTATGAAATAAAAGTATTCAATTTTTCTTATAATTACTATTCAGTAAATGGTTAAATTGATAAAAGTTTAAAGTTATGGGTGAAATATGAATTTTTTTTCAAAATAAGCAAGTGGTTATAAAATAATCATTGTTGTCGGGGAATATTCGTTTAGTCGTGGAATATTCTTTCTGTCGGAGAATATTCGTACGACGGCGCAGCTATTTGTGAGCCCCATAACGAATAACTGTCGGGTGAAGGAAAACGACAAATTTGAGTTTTTACAAATAACGGCGTAGTTGTTACCGTTAACACTGTTGGAATACCCGGTGGTTAAAATACAGTAATACGCGTTATTGCACAGTAGCACACGGTATTGCACAGTATTTTTGAAATTATTGATTCTTACGTAAGAAGGCACTACTCAATAATTGTTACAGTAGTTACTGTTCAATATTTTATTTTATTGATTCAATAATTGTTGCGTTGATATTTTATATTATTGTTGTTTCAATAATTGTTGCTGCACAGTATTTTCCTTTATCAGATCAATAATTCATATTATTTGAATAATATTATTCGATAACATTATTGTCAATGTCTAGAAAGTTCTGTCTAAGGAGAGGTTTGGTCATCTAATTGCGCGCCAGTAAGGAAAAATTCTTATTGGAAAGCCCCCTCTTTCCTGGGAACGGCCTGGTTGTCATAAATGTGATTCTGTAATATTATTTGTGAATAATTAATTATTGATTCATATGATAAGGAAATATTTATATTATGTGGATATAAATGAGGGATATATTTTTGTGGTTAAAAATGAAGGAGTTAATGTTGAGGTTTTTACCAGTATTTTTGTCGGAATGGAGGTATTAAAAATCAGGGTTTTTGAGATATTTTGCGGGGGTTATAATTTTTAATCCGACCGTTGGATCGTGGTAATTTTTGGATATGTTATACATATATAAGTTGAGTATATGTCCATAAATTTTGAACCGTTAAAAATGAACGTATGATTTGTTATGAATTTTAAGAGGTGGCTGATTCGGAAATCAGGTTATAAATCATTTTTGGTGAAAAATTCTAGAATTGGTGGGCCCCACTTGTGGTTGGTGAAGAAATGTGCTGAATTATATTTCAAATGTGGTGGGTAGGAATAGTAGCAGGTAAAGCCATCAGGTTGCAGGTCAAACCTACCAAAATTTTCCTATAAATAGAGGGCTAAGTTAGAATTGAAAATCACACCAGAAACATAAGCTTTCTCTCTTTCTCTCTCTATATTATGAAGCATATTTTGTGAGTTTTTAGATACTTGGTGAGTTGCTATTCAGTGCAAGTTTCCTTCGGCTTTGCATTCCAGTCAGAAGTGCTACTCCTTTGAGGTAAGGGATAGTAAGGGATTGTAAGGGATAGTAAGGGATTTTAAGGGTTGTTATGATTTTCAGTTTCGTAATTTTTCTGATCTTCAAAAATTCTGAAAAAATTTGAAATGATATTTTGATGAGTTTTCTTGATTGTGTCCAAAAATGGTGATTTTTGGATGTATAGATTGAGAGTTATGAATTTTATGAGAAAAGACTATTTTAAAAGTAACTGCTTATAATTTCTTGTGGTTAACTCCAAAATTGATGAAATTTTTATTGGGAGTACATGTATATGATAGAAGTATACTCTGTAAATTTCAGAATTTTTAGACAAAAGTACAATTTTTGATAAATGTCTAAATATTCGGCTATTTTGGCCATATGAAAAATAGTAAATGACTTTTAAAAATTATGAGAAAAATATATGTTCACTATGGGACTATATTATGCTAAATTCCAGAAGAAAAAAAAATATTTTTGGAACTGATTTGGTATTTTTCATGAAAATAGTCTAGTTATGAGTAAATGAATTAAATATGTTTTATGAGGAAAGAAAATTGGAAAATAGGATTTTATGGCTTGAGAATCCTATATGAGGTATATGCAGATTTTTGATGAGGGTTTTGGCTATTGATGATGAAATCTTAAGAGTTGACATTTTATGATGATTAAATGCATTAATTAGTAAAGTGTAAACAATTTAAATAAATTGTTTATAAGCTTAAGAAATGTTATTCTTTCAATATCATTATACCGAAATATTGGTATAGATTTTATTGTTGAATTTCTACCTTTTTGAGTCGAGGTTACTATACATGAGTTACTATTCACGACAAAATTGGTTTCTTTTTCTAACCAAATTATAGTTGATTTATGAATATTGCTCTTGAAATTAAATCCATGTTTTGACCATATTATTTTTATCATCATATATAACATTTTTATAACCCTGATGTTGAAATTCTCTTTCACTGGAGTGTAAAGATGGGTAGATTATTGGTATGATCATGACTAGGGTTCTCTTTGGCCTGTAGTGCAAAGTTGAATTGTGACTGGTATGATCATGACCATTGAATTTATAATTGAATATCTTAAGCTTAAGTGCAAAGGTGAATTGATCAACATGGTTATAATTATTGTTTATATAAATTCTGAAATGATTATATATTTCTTTGAGATATGAATATATTTGGCCTGTAGTGCAAATATGAATTGTTGATGAATATCTTTGGCATGTAGTGCAAAGATGGCCTGTTGATGAATATCTTTGGCCTGTAGTGCAAAGATGAACTGTTGTTGAATATCTTTGGCCCGTAGTGCAAAGATGGTTTGTTGATGAATATCTTTGGCCCGTAGTGCAAAGATGGATTTGTTAGTATGATTATAAACAGGAACTGTGATTTGGTATAACCATGATCTTTGATGTTTCAGGTAAAGACAGGTGATGAAAATATTCTTCGTCCTGGGTGCGAAGAAAAATTTAGAATCACAATTATGATTATGAGTTATTCATATGATTGTGGAAAGGAACTGTTGAGTGATGTTACAGGGATAAAACATTGTTGATGGATTTTTAACATGGAGAAGATAATAGACTTTATAGTCTATTTGACTCTTCTAATGGATTGCTCGTTCCGCTGCAACTATGGTTGAAATTTTTATCATTTACCATATGTTCTAAATCTCTGATTTATTGTTGATGAATGCTATTGATAATTGAATTATCTTTAGTCATGATATTCTTTACTGAGCTAGTTGTGCTCACCCTTTTGCTTCACAATTCCTTTCAGGTAATAAGAGTGTAGTTGAGTCGAGCGGGGGTAACAAGGGAATAGAACGGTGGTCATCATTTAGTAGTTATATTTGGTGAAGAAAATAGGGTGAGGCGAACCCAACGTTGGAAGGGTGTTTTGTCACTATCATACAAGATGTCTAACGACATACAACCTCGTGTCATCATAAGACAGGGATGTGCTCATCCACTTGCTGAGTATATATACGAGCACTACCTATATAATCTTGGTGTTTGTTTGAAGTATAATTCTCAATTAGAGATAGTAGAGATAATGATATGTCAAGAGAAGACTCACCATTGGGAAGAATATGATAGTAATCTTCTCGTTTTTCTTTGGGGTCTATTGGGTCAACCAAGGATAATTCTGTGGCCATATGATATCTATCATAACCTAGACGCGTGGCCTCCCATGTACGAAGGTTTCCTTGAGCACTTCCCAAAGATTCTAATTTCTAAAACAGTTTTTGACTATACCTTTATGTAAGGTGTCATTGTGAGGTGATGTCCACGGTTGGAACATGAGTCACATTTGGTATATATTTGTATCCAAACTCACAGCATATGTGTTGTTGTATTTTGCACGACAATTGTTGTAATAAAGTTACAGTTGTTTTCTGTACCATGTATTTGGCGACTCAGAATAGGTTGGATGGAATGGACCTATTTTGGGGTCGTTACACCGCAGGTGTACCTGCTGCAGTCACAGATGCACCTGCGGCTGCCCGGGGTGCCCTGGGCTCTACGGGTCCTGTAGTCTTGAAGTGCGTGCACGCGTGTAACGTGATGTCCGCTCGAACTTTTAAAACTTCAATCCAGGCATCCGATCGAGGTTTATAAGACCTTTTACGACATGCTATTGTCGAGATCTACGCAATGACATAGGATAAGAGATTGTACGAAGTCAGGAAGATGGGACCATGTCCAGGTCTTCAAGCTTCAAATTCTATCCGGTGTGCTGTCTTGTGTAGTTCTCACTCGGGATTGGAGCTATTGGTTCTTATAGGACACTTTTGTGTGTAATACATGTTGAAATGTTTGCTGAGACGGCGTAATATAGGATCGAGGTGGCAAAATGACGATTTTGCCCCTCATCGGGGTTATCTTCGGTTTGGGCTGATTTAACAGTCGTTGCTTAGGGTTATCTCTGAGATTGGGCTGCTGCAAGTGCTAAATGCCTGTCCTCCTGGGGTTATCTCCAGGTTTAGAGCTGAGTGCCTCAGGGCTATCACCGAATGTTGATGCTGATCGCATGGGTTTGAAACAAGCATTTTTGGGGTTATCTTCGGAACTGCAACTACATACCTCAGGGTTGTCTCCGAGATTTGAACTGTATCTCCCGGGGTTATCTCTAGGATTGGAAATGAAGATCTCGGGGTTGTCTCCGAGATGGAACTGATGATTTTGGGGTTGTCTCCGGAACTAGAACTGCATTCCTCGAGGTTGTCTCCGAGGTTGAAACTGAATATCCCGGGGTTATCTCCGGGACTGTGACTGACTATCTCGGGGTTGTCTCCGAGTTGATAAAGACTGAGTATCCTGGGGTTATCTCCGGGACTATGCTGATTTGACTTCCTGGGTTATCTCTGGAAGACGATTTTGCCCTCTTGCAAGGTTAGTAACAGGAATGAAAAATTTTGAGTGTCTACAGATGCCCCTCTTTGTCATATTCATGCAGTGTAATCGTATGGATAAGATAAAGAACACTAGAAACTTGAAATGCAACAAGATATTCATGATACAGATGTATGATGCATGTGGTTTGTTGGACCGTTTTCTAACGGGATGTGATGACCGTTTGCTCCCATAATTTGTGATGGGGCCTGGAGTTATCAATGATAACCCTGATGAACTGCTTGGATGTGTGCTCCAAAGTTCTCAAGAACTTCCAGGATGTTGACGTTGGGGTTATCACCAAAGTCCTTAATCCTTGGTATAGACTTTCCACCATAGATGTTCCTCTCATGTATAAAAGACTCCGGGGGAATGAGCATTTGTCTGATGACGATTGTGTATAATAGAGTCCATCATCGATCCTCCCTGATGAAGATGGTCTTCCCTGGTTTGTATCGCCAGGTCCTTCAAGTGATCTATTGGAGTTACTGCTAACAGTCTGTGTTGTCTAGGTTGCCTGACTGTTGCTTACATGTGTATCAATAGATACAACCATCGGACCAACTCCGATGCTTCATTGGGTTTAATTGCCAACGACTGGTGATGTCAAGACTGCTTGACCTTCGTTGAAGTGAAATCATCGGATGGCTTCCGACGCTTCGTTGGATTTACTTGCCAACGGATGAAGATTGTTAAGGTTTCTTGACCTTGTTGAAATGTGTTACAACGGCTAATGATGTATAAAATTCCTGCTGGGGAAAAGTTTTTTGAGTTACGACCCCGTACTGACGGCATCAGACCTTTGTAAGGTATTATCTATTATTGTTTAAAACAACTGTGATCATCGGTATAGTGAACCCTATGTCTGGGCCAATACCAATGAGTACCCGCTGGCTGTGATGTCATAGTTTGACCAGTTTCAGGATATTCATCCTTTCGAGGGGGCATTAGGCCAGCGCTTGTCATCTCGCCATTTGTCAGTAGAGGACAGATCCAGGGTGTATGCATGTTGGGATCAGCGTGAGAGTGCTGAGTTTTCTGTTAGCCATCTGGGCTATTCGACAGAGTATTCTGCATGGATGGAGATAGAGACTACATCGGCTGCGATAGTATCCACAGTGCCTAAGATTGAGTTAGATGGTGGAGAGCCCATGGAGGACATTGATTTTATTCCAAAAGTGTTAACGGTAACAACTACACCGTTATTTGTAAAAACTCAAACTTGTCGTTTTTTTCATTCGATCGTTTTCCGTTATGGGACCCACAAATGGCTACGCCATCATACTAATATTTCCCGACAGCAAGAATATTTCATGACCAAACAAATACTCCCTGACAACAATGAATATTTTATAACCACTTGCTTATTTTACAAAATTTGTACATTTCACCCATAACCAAAGCATTATATCAAATTAACACCTTATTATTCAAAATAATAATTAGAGGAAATTCGATTTTATTTATAAAAAGTTGGGGTCTTACATTAACTATTGAAATATCCGGTGATAAAAGTACAATAATACGCGTGGTTGTATAGTAGCACACGGTATTGATTATTGATGCTTACGTGAGAAGTCACTCACTTATACTCAATTATTGCTACAGTAATTGCTGCATAGTATCTGATATTATTTGATTCAATTATTGTCTATATTTTATATTATTAAATCAATAATTGATATGACAAGTTATTCATATTATTATCTATATAATTAATAATGTCTAGAAAGTTCTGTCGAGAAAAGGGGTATGGTCACGTACTTGCGCGCCAATAGAAAAAAATTCTTATTGAAAAGCCCCATCTTTCCTAAGAACGATCTGGTTGTTAATATTGTGAGTTATAATAATGATAAATAAATGTTGTTAAAAATATTGAGGAGATTTTTTATGAAGTATTTTTTATAAATTTTTCTTATTATTTGGACCCCTATTTACCCAATTTTTAAAATAATCGGTATAAAATTATTCAGTATATATATAATATATGTGTGTGAAAGTGATATGTGGGGTGGAGTCCAATGTGGGATGAAAAATGAAAATGGGGTGGGGGGAGAAAACGTGTAATGGAGGGAGTATATATATATATATATATATATATATATATATATATATATATATATATATATATATATATATATATATATATACGGAGAGTCTCTAAAGAGAACCAAAGACGAACCGTCGTTTTTGCTGTCTATGGCTACGGTTCGACCCGTCCCCAAAGACTACATGGCTATGGCGACGGATCGATCCGTCGCCATAGACACCAAAGACGACGGTTCGTCTTTGGTTCGCTCTTTAATGTTCGCTTTAGATACGGACCGTATATATATATATATATATATATATATATATATATATATATATATATATATATATATATATATATACTTGTAAGTGCCTTAAGGTAAGGGGCGTCTGAAGATTTCTTCCGCCTGTGATTTTTTCCTAAGTAGTATTCTTCCATTCTCCTATAAATAGGATGCTTAGTTTAGAATTGAAAATTACGCCAGAATCAGGAAATTCTTCTTCTATAATATTGAGCGTATTTCTTTCGAGTTTTAGGAAGCTTTGAGTGTAGAAAACAGTACAAGTTTTCTTCAAGAATATCCCCGCTATACCAGTTGGAATACTCTCCTTTTTAAGGTAAGAGATATTATTTTTGTTCAATATTCATATGAAAAAATATTTTCTTCCATACTCTGTAGTATGTAAGTAATATTATTTCGTCTCAGATTCAGAATTCTACACTTGTTTTGTTAAAGTTTTGGCTTCTATACTCCATGAAATTAGTAGAATATCCTTGAAATTTGCGCTTCATCCAGTATCTTTTCCTGAAAATATTATTCTGAGCATTCTTGATAAGTTTTAACCTTTTCATGTTGAAATACTATTCACGAAGTACTATTCACAAATTACTATTTACAGAGTACTATTCACTCAGTTACTATTCACCCGGGATACTATCATGATAAAAAATGATTTATTTTTTGTCCAAATCATTTTTGATACAATATTATTCTTGAATTTTACCCCACAAAACAGTATTATGTTGACAATTTGGACATTATTGAATTCTGGATAAATTAAATTATAAATCTTTTAAATTTTATCAGTTGCTTTCTTTTAATTGAATTCTTATATCATTGTCATCATCCTCATGCCTATATTGTGATGAAAGTCATCTTTGGTCGTAGTGCATAGATGGACTATTGATTTGTATGATTATGACTAGGGATTTTCTGGTATAATCATGACCCGTAATGTTATAAATGATGTTGTAAAAGTTCTCGTTGGCCCGTAGTGCATTGATGGACAGTTGTTAGCATGATTATGACTATTGATAATTACATGAATATCCTTGGCCCGTAGTGTAATTTGATGATTCGTTGATGTGGATTATTTATTAAGCTGAGTCTCAGCGATAAAATTGATGATAAACTTTTTAAATCTTAGAAGATAGTGGATAGCATGCTCTACTTGACTCTTCTAATGGATTGCTTGTCCCGCTGCAGTTAAACTTGATGTTTATTATATTTTATCAGTTTAGCACTGTTGAAGGCTAATGATAATTTATTATGTATTATCTTAGTCATAATATTACTTACTAGGCTAGTTGAGCTCACTCTTTTGCTTTCATTGTTTTCTTCAGGAAATGAGAACGTAGCTGGGACTAGTTGGGGAATGGAGTGACGGTCTGTTGGGTAAAATCTAATTACGCACAGTACGCAAGTATACATGGTCAACAAGTAATATAATAGTAAGTAGAGTATCGTTCCCATAGAGACTTTTAATAAGAAATTAACCCTTACAATTACCAATTTCCTATTAACCCTAATTTTATTAAACTAACCAATTTCAAATTTGTAACTAAAAGTATTAAAAATATCAAAACCACCAGACAATCAGCAAACCCTAAAAATTGAATGTTCAAACAAATATTAGAGAATTAGACTTATGACTTCACTCTAAACATCACTCTGATTATTACACCTTATTCCAGTTTAATTCACTATCCCAATTTATTAATCAAAAACACGAAAGTAGAACTATCCACCTCTCAATGTACTAATATCGTATTAACTCAAATCCACAAATTAGATAGAAACAAGTTAAACACGTTAATCAACTAACTCACTAAATCTCTATGTGAATTACAATTAAAGAAGGTTTAAGTTCAAGCTCTTTATCTGATTACATGCGATGTCAAGCGTATATCTACCCTAACATTCATTAAGATTATGTTCATTCAAAAAATTCAAGAACACATGCTATATTAACTAAGTCTAGACTCGTACTTCCTCTCTCGAATCCATACAAGTCCACAAAGATTTGTTGATCAGGCAATTCACAAATTCAAGCTCAAATTAATATAGATAAACTGGATAATAGCCTATTAAACTGAAAATCAAAGTTACATAACCAACGTTCCACTTAAAGATCCGTCATAAGCCTAAAAAGTATTTAGTTCATCATCAATGAAATAATAACTGAATAAATTAAAGAAAACATCCTTCCAAGTTTTCTTTCCAATTACAAATATAAAACTAGAGATGAAGAATAATTCAGAACACCTTTCACTTTAATCCAATAATTGGGTTGATACCGTCGTCCAACCATTTCAGTATTTCAGTATTTCTTTCTTCACAACTTCCTTTATAATTGGGTTGAGCCGTCTTTGTTACTCCACCGTTGGCTTTGTATCCTCTTCCATTAGAATTTTGTGCATGCAAAAGGATGGGCTGATTCCCTTGATATCCACAATTGTCCATCCTATTGCCGATTTGTGATATCTAAGCACTCTCAACAACTTTTCTTCCTGTAATTCGTTAAGTGCAGCAGAAATAATAACAGGTAAAGAATTAGAATTGCCTAAATACGCATACTTGAGGTGTTTAGGGAGTGGCTAAAGTTCAAGAGTAAGTGGCTCCTCCAATGATGATTTCATCCTTGTTATGGCTCTTTCCTCCGTGTGCAATGGTTCAAATGGTGCTTTGAATATGCTAACTCGTGGCAGGCAGTCTAGCATCTGCAAATAATCCACAAATTCATGATCATCTAAATCTTTATCTCCCAATAATGTCGTTTCTAATGGATCGTTAACCAAACTTTTACCCATGTCTTCGCTGATTATATGATCAATGATATCCATCCTAAAACACTCTTCTTCATACGTAGGGAATTTCATGGCCTTGAAAACATTGAACTTTACTTCTTGATCTTGGACCCTCATAGTTAGTTCACCTTTTTGTACGTCGATGAGTGTCCTACCCGTAGCCAAGAAAGGTCTCCCAAGGATAATTGGGATGTTCTTCTCTTCCTCAAAATCCAGAATTATGAAATCCACGGGGAATATAAATTTGTCAACCTTGACCAAAATGTCCTCCACAATGCCTCTCGAGTACGTGACTGACCTATCCGCCAACTGCAATGAGATGTTCGTAGGCTTTGGAGCTGATAGACCTAATTCTATATAAACTGATAATGGTATAAGGTTCACGCTTGCTCCCAAATCACATAAACACTTGTTGAACATCGTGTTCCCAATTGTGCACGGAATGGTGAAACTCCCCGGATCTTTCAACTTTGGTGGCAACTTTTGCTGTAAAACTGCACTACACTCCTCCGTTAATGCCACTGTTTCAAAATCTTCCAACTTCTTTTTCCTAGACAGAATACCTTTCATAAATTTCTCATATCTTGGCATCTACTTTAAGGCTTCTGCGAAAGGGATGTTAATCTGAAGTTTCTTGAAAACTTCCAAAAATTTTGTGAACTGCTTATCTAATTTCTGCTTTTGGACTCTCTTCTGAAATGACGGTGGAGGATACACAACTGGCTTGTCATCTAACTTTGTTTGCTCAACTTGCTTATCCTTACCCTATTTTTCTTCAACCACTTTGTTCTCATCAATTTTGTCATTCGTTCTAACTGAATTTTCTACACTTTTCCCATCTAGATATTTTCCACTTCTCAAAGTGATTGCCTGACACTGTTCGTGATTTCCCTTCAGATTTTTTTAGTGTCACTTGGTAGAGTCCCTTGCGGTCTATTGTTCAATGCTAATGCAATTTGTCCCATCTGATTTTCTAAATTCTTGATGCCTAACTCTTGCGATTTCATGACCATTGCTTGATTTTTCATAGCTGCCTCGTTGCTTGTTATATACTTTGACAACAACTCCTCTAAATCTGATTTCCTCTCTTGATGTTGAGCTGGTTGTTGTTGTTGATTCTGAAATACTAGGGGATAAGATGGGCGTGGAGCTTGTTGATGCTGATTATTACTCCACAAAAAGTTAGGATGATTCCTATTCCCCGGATTGTATGTATTCTGGTACGTATTCTGTGGAATTCTGTTGTAGCTACCCACAAATTGCACTGACGATGGGTTGATTGCACATTGATCTGTAGGATGTTCACCGGCGCACAATTCATAAATAATTGTAACTTGATGTGCATGTACCCCTGACCAAGCATCAAACTTCTTAGCAAGCGCTGAAATCTGCGATGTTATTGTTGTCACTCCATCTACCTCTAACACTCCAGCTAATGTAGGTTGTGTCATTCTTGTCGTGGGCCACTGATAATTGTTAGCTGTCATTATCTCTATCAATTGATACGCATCCTCATAATTCTTTGCCATAAAAGCTCCACCAGAAGCTGCATCAATACTGGTCCTGAGATTCCCATGTAATCCATTGTAGAATGTGTTCATTTGCAACCAATTATGCAATCTGTGATGTGGGCATTTTCTGAGCAACTCCTTGTATCTCTCCCATGCCTCGTACAATGATTCCCCATGTTGTTGATCAAACATCGTAATCTCGTTTCTCATCTTTACAGTCTTCCCTGGCGGGAAAAATTTTGCTAGAAACTTTTGAGCCAGGTCATCCCATGTAGTTATTGAACCCGGTGGTAGAGAGTGTAACCAACTCTTCGCCTTGTCCCACAGAGTGAATGGGAACAAGCGAAGTCTAACTGCTTCATCCGACACCCCATTGTATTTGAAAGTGTCACATATCTCCAAAAAACTGATCAAATGTTCATTCGGATCATCACTCGCTAATCCCCAAAACTGAACCGAGTTTTGAATCATCTGAATAGTCTCAGGCTTAATCTCGAACGTGTTCGCAGTTATAGCTGTGACAACCTGAATTTTCATAAGTTATTTAAATAAGAATTTAATAATTAAAATTCTTATTATGAGGTGTATATATTTTGAATTATGTGATTTGGTGTGAAGAGAATTATATATTCATATGTTGGAGAATGTGAGATTTAATAGTTAATTAAACTATTAAAGAAATTAAATAATATTAGTTAATTTAATTAAGTTAAAATTATGTTATGAGATAATATAATTTAAATTGTTATGCCTTGTGGGCAATGAAAATTATTATGAGTTAAGTTTCATAAAAAGTTTGAATAATTCACTTAATTAAAATAGTGAATTAATACAATTATAATGGATTTAATAAAGTGAGAATGTAATATATTGCATGAAAATAAAAATGTTAGTATAATGCGAGTAAAATATTTATTAAGTACATTAAATATTTTAGTTGAAAACTTTATGGAATAAAATGAATATTTATGGTATTAAATAAATATTTAATAAAAATTATTATGGGATAATTTATTTAAGTGTGATAAAATAGATGAGATTTATACGTATTTTATTACTTGAGTATAATAGTGATAGTCTAATTTAATTAAATAATTAAATTAGAGGAGTGAGAATTTGTTAAATAATGTTATGATTATAATGGTTGAATAGAAATTATAATTTCACTGATAAGGTTAATTTTATTTCTTAAGGAATTAAAGGTACATAATCTAGTTTATATTTCTATTTTATGTGTTCTTGAGTTTCTTTTAAAATTGGAGTTTTGGTTAATGAATTTGTGGGTTACGATGTTATATATGTTATTAGATATTTATAATTTGATAATGGTCATCTAGAAACAAATTTTTAGAAATCAAATTCATGCATTTATACTAAAGAAGAGGAATTTGTTTTGATTGTAATGTGTGTTTTGGTGTATTTTGGGACTAAATTTGATGATGAATTCGTGATGAAAACTTTAAATTGATGGATGATTGTTCTTCTCCTCTATAAAACGAAAACAACGTAACTTGAACGGATCGAATTGGTTAAGAAACGAATTCGTGATGAATGAATACACTTAGCATGTTAAAAATATGAAGAATTAGTATAAACCAATTAGAATTAGTATAAACCAAGTCCCACATCGACTAAATTAAGAGCTTTACCCTTTTCTAAACCTATAAATAGAAGGGCTTGACCCTTTGTTTCATTCACCAATAATAAGGCCTCCAATTTTGAGAAAGGCTTTGTTGTGGGAAGACTTTTTATAAAGACCTCATTAGTTAAATTTTGGCGTGGAAGTGCGTAGTCAGTTTGTGGAACTCGTATTTTCGGGTGTGTTTTTTATTTAATTTTTGGTAATATTATTATTTTAAATATTGTATTTAGTTTGTTAGTTAAAGTTTGAATTTTGGAAGTTTAGTTAGTTTTGTTAGTAAACTAGTTAGTTTACTATGTTTATTTTGGCTTGGAATTGATTATGTAAATGAGTTCTAATGATGGTAATTAGAGTTATGAAGTCGAGACCTTAGACGAGTCTAATTATGTTAAATAAGACTTATTTGTAAAGAAAGTTGGGTTGGAACGAGTCGATGCAAGTTTTGGATGTCAAAATGAGAAGTCCGAAAAACTAGTAGACTGCTGATCCAAAAACGAAACTTCGGGGTCAGGTAGATTGTTTAGAAAATTATGGTCTTTTGGTATGTTATAGTACACTGAATAAGATTTCCATAGACTCCGGAACAGACTAATTCCGACTTCGGAGCAAAGAGTTATGACCATTCAAAGTAGTCGCGTCAAAACTGTCTAACCAACTCGGGACAGTTACCTTGAACTAATTTTATGGAATTCTGTGTTTAGAATTTGGAAAAGGTCAAAGAATAAAAGTTGTATTCCCGGAAGTTAGCTTCGCGTGGGCTCAAGAATCGCTCAAAAATATTTTAAAACGAAAAAGTTATGACTGTTTTAGCGAGAGAGGGTAAAGCTGAGAAAGAATGAAAAACGGTTTTGAACGCCCCTTTTTGAACACTATTTTGGACTGTCTATCTTATCCGAAATGGGTGTCCAATAACTTTTAAAAATAGGTTAATATAATGTTTACATCATATCCAAAGTTGGATGTTATCGGACTTATGAGATTTAGATTAAAGTTTACATTACAACTCCTATGCGTTGCTATGTGACTAATAGTTGATGTGTATGATTATATAATTGTGTAGGGCACGTGAAGTGAAGATAACTGTAAGTTGTTAAACTGTTATTGGTAAACAACGATCAAGACAAGTCTTTCAGTTCCTATTTGCTATGTGAATTTGATAATGAACTATTTGAAATCTTTATTGCAAATAACATGATGTGTTATATTAATGTTCAAAGTATGGAATGTTAAAGTCAATTTATGACTACGTTGATTGAATAATGAATGTTGATTGAGTAAGGAACTCAATCTTTATACTTGTTAAATGAACTACAACATGTATGTTATGTTAGTCCAATGTTTATGAGATGTACATCGAGCATGTTATTATGTGCTATGTGATGCATGAAAACTGTTAGATTTTGCTGGGCTGTCGAGCTCAACCTTGCGAATAACCACTTTTGCAGGTTAAAGATTTAAGGTAAAGTTATGTGTTACTTGAAAGATATGAATCAGATGTGATATTTGAAGATTTATATACTTTGGCTGAGTTATTAATATTTTTGGTATGTAAACTCTTGTAGTATTAAAATGATTATGAGACAGTTAGATATAAAGGTTGAAGGTTTTGGGAACGAGAATAGTTTTTAATAGAAAATTTTAATTATTCTGCAAATTTCAATGGTTGTATTATCGTTTAATGATGTAAAATTGAGGCTGAATTTATTATTAGCGACCGAAGTTGAGAATTAAATTGTATGAATTTTGGGGACGTTACCATAGCAGGCCTGGTGATACTCGACTGCAGCTCAGTCACCTTAGGTATAGCAAAGTCCCTCAATGCTTTCTGGTCTTCGGCAGCCATTGCTTCTTCTTTTTTAGAATTTTTGAAGTCATCCCTTGTTTCCTTGATCCACTTACTTAACATTTGAAACCGTCTCTCAATGTCGTCCTCAAAAGGAAGCAAGTCTGGATTTTTGGATCGAGTTTGCATAAACCAACTTCAAAAACCTGAAATAAGACGAACAAACAAAAAAAATAAAAATATTTAAGTAAAATTGGACTAATTAAACTGATATTGAAAGATATTAAAAGTTATACTAAAATATCTCCGGCAACGGCGCCAAAAACTTGTTGGGTAAAATCTAATTATGCACACCACGCAAGTATATGTGGTCAACAAGTAATATAATAGTAAGTAGAGTATCGTTCCCACAGAGACTTTTAATAAGAAATTAACTCTTATAATTATCAATTTCTTATTAATCCTAATTTTATTAAACTAACCAATTTCAAATTTGTAACTAAATGTATTAAAAATATCAAAACCACCAGACAATCAACAAACCCTTAAAACTGAATGTTCAAACAAATATTAGGAAATTAGACTTATGACTTCACTCTAAGCATCACTCTAATTATTACACCTTATTCCAGTTTAATTCACTATCCCAGTTTATTAATCAAGAACACGAAAGTAGAACTAGCCACCTCTCGATGTACTAATACCGTATTAACTCAAATCCACAAATTAGATAGAAACAAGTTAAACACCTTAATCAACTAACTCACTATATCTCTATGTGAATTACAATTAAAGAAGGTTTAAGTTCAAACTCTTTATCTGATTACATGCTATGTCAAGTGTATCTCTACCCTAACATTCATCAAGATTCTATTCATTCACAAAATTCAAGAACACATGCTATATTAACTAAGTCTAGACTCGTACTTCCTCTCTCGAATCCATACAAGTCCAAAAAGAATTGTTGATCAGGCAATTCACAAATTCAAGCTCAAATTAATATAGATAAACTGGATAATAGCTTATTAAACTGAAAATCAAAGTTACATAACCAACGTTCCACTTTAAAATCCGTCATAAGCCTAAAAAAGTATTTAGTTCATCATCAATGAAATAATAACTAAATAAATTAAAGAAAACATCCTTCCAATTACAAATATAAAACTAGAGATGAAGAATAATTCAGAACACCCTTCACTTTAATCTAATATGCAAATGATATAAAAATCCTTCAAAATCTTCACTCCAATGATTGCTCAAGAATCTATCATTAATCTCTGTTAATTTCCTTTCGAGACTTCTTATCTTGTTGTTTTTGATGTCATTATATATTTACTCTCACATTCTGATTGCAATCCCACGCCATCTAGAGTCCCAATGCATTCAAAGTACAAAAGCTCACGTCCTAGCAGTGTTTGAAGCAACATAGAACTGTTCTTATTTGGGACCCCCCGCCCCGGTGGGGGTATAAGCTTTCAACATTCCCGGCCCGGCGGGCTTACCTCATGTTAACTAAGTTCAAGGCCCCCGGCCCGACGGGGGTATAAGGCACAAATAGTTCCGCCCCGGCGGGCTAGGCTCATGTCAACTGAACATGTTTTGCTCTATTTTCTCCATTTCTTGCCACAATTTCACCCTTGTTTTGATCTTGTGCCACACCACCAAACCTACACATAAAATACAAATAAACAAGTAAAAACAAACATGAAAACAAGGAATCAACACCGATTAAGCTTTAATTAGGAACCGATCCGCGAGTATAAAACCCACTTATCACGGTCCGAGATGGTTGTTTTAGTAGTCCTCACTATTTAGTGTGATAATAAATGTAATGAGGATTGAATTTGAGTTTGAATATTGTCTATGAGACAATATTTGTGTAAAGTCTCAGCTCATGTTATATAATTAAGTTTGTTTTTGTATTCAGTACCACGTATTTGGTGACTCAGGATGGGTGATGTATACCTATTTTGGGGGCAACACAACTACGAAGTAGTAAGTCATGAGATATGAATCATACTTTCAAGGATTTACTTGTATGAGCAATAATAGCACAAGCTTGAATAATTATCCATAAAAATATGGTTAGGAACTTACGTCAACGAGATAAAGTTTAGATACTTGCATAATATTCAAAGCTGTGTAAGTTAGAAAACTTGCTCAATATAAAATAGAGTTTGAATACTTGCCTTACGCGTAGTTTACCAAGATATAGCTTAATACCACTCCAAAGAACTATAATATCATATTCATGTATAAACACATTAGTTATACAAGTTCAACATGTACACCTACTATCCTAATTTGCTATGATTCATAAGTGAATTTCATCGATACTAAACATATATGGTTTGTCTTCTCTTAGTCGTATGATCTCATGCGTATGTCATCACATAACACGAAAAATTAGTTTTGTCGACGTCGGGATTTTATTTGTCCCTTTTCTGTTCTTGTCTTTTGGTGTTCTCATGTTAGGTGAGATTTGTTTGAAAAAAATAAGTTGTGAAAAGGTCCGACATTTATATGTCAATGATTGGACTGTAAGAGTCGTCAATTATTTTTTAAATGGTTGTACCAACACAACAGAGAAAAGGTTTGCACATTGACCCAATGATGTGACACTGCTTAACGGGTCTGTGAAACCGAGATTCATTAAGGTCCGGGGACTTGCTTATGCAGAGGGAAGGTGTTAGGCACCCCCAGACATCCGTGTTGCCACGGTGACCGCCGCTTTTCAATTAAACTGCTACATGAATGTGTGTGTATGGGTCAATGTGTAGTTATTTGGAAGTAGTGATATGCCTCGTTATCACCTATATACAAAGGGTTTGAATTTTTGTATAAAATTTAGTTTTAATAAGATATAGCAGTGATGTTTTGAAAAAAGAGGTTTTCCAAACCCTGTACTCAATAGTAATTGAGGCCTTTGATACTTCTATTTTATTAAATGTTCGGCTTGATTGTTTTTATTTTTCGAGATGCAAAGCATCTTCGAGAAAATAATATACATAGCATTATCAAACTCCTTATGGGCATGAAAGCCATCTCAGGAAGTTCGAATACTGCAAATAATTTACAAGCCATGTACAACTGAAAATGTTCATCACGGGAACCGAATCTAGATTCAGCAGACTGAATCTGTGATCACATGATTCTTAGGCTCACATGATGTAGCAATTTATATGAAAGCTGTAAGCAATTATATATAAAAGCTGTAAATATATATATATATATATATATATATATATATATATATATATATATATATATATATATATATATATATATACAGACATGATCAACCATCACGAAGCACCTCCATGGGGGATCGGAAATATAAATATATAAAAGTGTTAATATATATATAGTGACATAATCAACCACCATGAAGCACCTCCATGGGGGATCAGAAATGTAAATAAAGCAATAAATACGGTCAACCGCCACGAAGTAAACTCCAGGTGGGACTAAATGTAAATAAAGCAGTAAAAGGCCACGAAGTAAACTCCAGGCCTAACAGAAATGTAAATAAAGCGGTAAAAGGCCACGAAATAAACTCCAGGCCTGACAGAAATGTTTATATATATATATATATATATATATATATATATATATATATAAACAGTAAATGCTCCGGATTTGTCGCTATATATATTTCTTGACTTACCGACATTACTTCGGCAGAAATCTGGGGTATGAGAGGTGGTGCCCCAACAGGATGGTAGTGAGTGTTGCTCACTTCCAGGGCATGAAAACTGACCGGGTTAACTTCTGAATTGAAGCTGATGAGTGGTATGTCACCTTATTCAGAACATTTTGGCTCAGTGTCGACGGTGACTAGGCTATTGTTGATAATGTATTTAAGTTGTTGGTGAAGAGTGGAGGGGAAGGCCCTAGCCATATGAATCCATGGTCTTCCCAAAAAGCAGGTTGTATCCTATGTCTATTTTGAGAACGTGAAAAGACACGCAGAATGTGACGCCCCCAAAATTAGGTATACATCACCCATCTTGGGTCGTCAGATACATGGTACAGAATACAAATATAACTTACTAATACAACTGTCGTGTACAATACGACAAAACATAACTGTGAGTTTGAATACAATTATTATCTACTAGAGACTATACAAACTCAAAAGGAGTCCTCATTACAGTTATTGTCACACTATTTAATAGAATAGTGAGGACTACTAATATTATCATCTGGTCCATCACTCCGTTCCCCGACTCGTCCCAGCTATATTCTCATTTCCTGAAGAGAACAGTGAAAGAAAGGGTGAGCTCAACTAGCCCAGTAAGAAATATTATGACTAAGATAATGCAGAATAAATTATCATTAGCCTTAAACAGTGTTAAACTGATAAAATACAACGAACATCAAGTTTAACTGCAGCGGAACAAGCAATCCATTAAAAGAGTCAAGTAGAGAATAAAATCTACTATCTTCTATGATTTAAAAGGTTTTTTAATACTGTTATCGCTGGGACTCAGCTTAACAAAATAATCCACATCATCGAATCACCCCTGCACTACGGCCAAGGATATTCTTTAGTATCACGACCACAATTATCCATGCACTACGGGCCAAGAATATTTGTGTATTCATTAATGCTCATGATCATGCCAACAACTGTCCATCAATACACTACGGGCCAATGAGGACTTTTACCACATCATTTGTAACATTACGGTCATGATTATACCGAATAATCCCTGGTCATAATCATACCAAGACCATCTATGCACTACAGGCTACAGATGACTTTCAACATTTTATAAACATGAGGATGATGACAATGATATAAGAATTCAATAAAACAAGTTCAAGAATTAATTTATCCAAGAATTAACAACGTCCAAATTGTCAACATGATACTGCTTTGTGGAGTAAAATTCAAGAATGCTCAGAATAATATTTTCATGAAAAGATACTAGATGAAACGCAATTATCAAGGATATTCCACTAATTTCATGGAGTATAGAAGTTAAAACTTAACCAACTGAGTATAATAAAGAATGGAATAATAAAAGAAATCACACGGCATGCGATAGACCGCACAGACAGATTATTCTAACAGAATAATAAATAATGGAACCAGGTCCGGAATAATGGAACTAGATCCGGTGTAAAATACACAGACAGGATGTTCCAACAGAATAATAATAAGACAGAACCAGGTCCGGTGTAAAACACACAGATAGGATGTTACAACAGAATAATAATAAAAATAGAACCAGGTCCGGTGTAAAACACACAGACATGATGTTCCAACAGAATAATAGAAGAATGTCACCAAGTATAGGGTAGACCGCGTATACAGGTTATTCTAACAGAATAATAAGAAATGGAATAACAACAGTTCTCTTCATGAATAATAAAGAATAACACCCCTTACCGTTTTAAAGAAGAGCTGAAATAAGGAAGTAGTTAAGTAGCAGAATACTTTTCTTCTCTCTCTCTATAGTTTCTCTCTATAGTTTCTCTCTCTAGAGTTCAGTGAATTCATAAGAAATAATGAATGAATGAGCTGCTATTTATAGAAAAATAGAATGCATAGTAAATAATCCATGAACGGTCCAGATTGATTACTTTAATTTGACGGTCCATATTTAAAAAAAAATTTAAATATAATATATTATATTTATAGAATAACTTTAATAAAGTATTCTGTTTTATATAAAAAGATGTTTCTGTTTTATTACGTTAATAATACGAATAAAACAAAACTTCATTATCGCTAAATAATTCATATTATTAACTGACAATAATTGAATCAAATTGAGTGACTTCTCACATAAGCATTAATAATCAATACCGTGTGCTACTATGCAACCACACGTGTTACTGTACTTTTACTACCGAGTAGTTCAACAGTATCAATGGTAAAACTTCCGCCGTTATTTTTAATAAAATATTTTTGTCGTTTTCTCAATCCGACAATAATTTCGTTGTGGGGTCCACCAATGATTGTGCCGTTGTACGAATATTTCTTGTTAAAACGAATATTCCCCGACCAATCGAATATTATATAACAACTTGCGTACTTTGCAAAATTTATAAATATTACCCACAACTATAACATTATATCAAATTAACTCCATAATATTCAAAAATGATATTTATAGAAAATTCATCTTTATTTATAAAAGTTGGGGTCTTACACAGAATGTATGTGGACAAATCTCCACTGGCAATTTAATCTCTCCGACAGAGTTTCGTCGGCATCCATCAAAAGCTTTGATAACCGTATGGCTGTTTCAGATCCAATTGAGATTGATGTTCATCTTCACCAAAGTGGCATAAGGACAGATATTCAATGATGACCCTCCGTCTATCAAAACTCCTCCTACCATGTATCCGGAAGATAAAACCACTATATGCAACGACTTGCAATGACCGGTCCCTTCGGGAGGTATATCATCGTCTGTGAAAGATATCACATTATTGTTGAAAATGTGATCCACCAGATGCTGGAATATCTCAACATCTATTGACTTAGGCAATTGGGCTTCTTCCAACACTCTGAGCAATACCTTCCTGTGATCTTCGGAAGAGAAAACTAAGTCCAGTATGGAAACTTGGTGTTGAACTTCTCTTAAGCTTAAAACCACCTTGGCTTCATTATGGCCCATAGTATGGAGAAATTCTTCCACTTTTTCCATGGGAATCTTCCCTTTTGACTTGATGGTAGGCTTCATTACCCGTTGGGGGAGATAAAGTGGATTACCCTTCGACACTGCAGCAGTTATGTGAGATGTGGATCCTTCATCCCCTCCATAATTCCATGGAACTTTATGTAACCTGACAACAGCATATTGTGGTCTGAATGGCAAGATAATTGGCTCTGGCACAGCCACTTTCAAAGGATTGTCAATGTAAGACCCCGAATTTTATGAAATAAAAGTATTTAATTTTTCTTATAATTACAATTCAGTAAATGGTTAAATTGATAAAAGTTTAAAGTTATGGGTGAAATATGAATTTTTTTTCAAAATAAGCAAGTGGTTATAAAATAATCATTGTTGTCGGGGAATATTCGTTTGGTCGTAGAATATTCTTTCTGTCGGGGAATATTCGTACGACGGCGCAGCTATTTGTGGGCCCCATAACAGAATAACTGTCGGGTGAAGAAAACGACAAATTTAAATTTTTACAAATAACGGCGTAGTTGTTACCGTTAACACTGTTGAAATACCCGGTGATTAAAATACAGTAATACGCGTTATTGCACAGTAGCACACGGTATTGCACAGTATTTTTGAAATTATTGATTCTTACGTAAGAAGGCACTACTCAATAATTGTTACAGTAATTACTGTTTAATATTTTATTTTATTGATTCAATAATTGCTACGTTGAAATTTTGTATTATTGTTGTTCAATAATTGTTGCTGCACAGTATTTCCTATTATCAGATCAATAATTAATATTATTTGAATAGTATTATTAGATAACATTATTGGTAATGTCTAGAAAGTTCTGTCTAAGGAGAGGTTTGGTCATTTAATTGCGCGCCAGTAAGGAAAAAATTCTTATTGGAAAGCCCCCTCTTTCCTGGGAACGGCCTGGTTGTCATAAATGTGATTCTGTAATATTATTTGTGAATAATTAATTATTGATTCATATGATAAAGAAATATTTATTTTATGTGGATATAAACGAGGGATATATTTTTGTGGTTAAAAATGAAGGAGTTAATGTTGAGGTTTTTATCAGTATTTTTGTTAGAATGGAGGTATTAAAAATCAGGATTTTTGAGATATTTTGCGGGGGTTATAATTTTTAATCCGACCGTTGGATCGTGGTAATTTTTGGATATGTTATACATATATAAGTTGAGTATATGCCCACAAATTTTGAACCGTTAAAATTGAACGTATGATTTATTATGAATTTTACGAGATGACTGGTTCAGAAATTGTTGAATTTTCGGAGTTTATCATTTTGGTGAAAAATTCTAGAATTGGTGGGCCCCACTTGTGGTTGGTGAAGAAATGTGCTGAATTATATTTCAAATGTGGTGGGTGGGAATAGTAGCAGGTAAAGCCATCAGGTTGCAGGTCAAACCTACCAAAATTTTCCTATAAATAGAGGGCTAAGTTAGAATTGAAAATCACACCAGAAACATAAGCTTTCTCTCTTTCTCTCTCTATATTATGAAGCATATTTTGTGAGTTTTTAGATACTTGGGGAGTTTCTATTCATCAGTGCAAGTTTTCTTCAGCATCATATCCGATATCCAGTCAGAAGTACTGCTCTTTTGAGGTAAGGGATAGTAAGGGATAGTAAGGGATAGTAAGAGATTTTAAGAGTTGTTATGTTTTTCAGTTTCGTAATTTTTTTGAACTTCAAAAATTCTGGAAAAATTTGAAATGATATTTTGATGAGTTTTATTGATTGTGTCCAAAAATAGTGATTTTTGGATGTATAGATTGAGAGTTATGAATTTTATGAGAAAAGACTATTTTAAAAGTAACTGTTTATAATTTCTTGTGGTTAACTCCAAAATTGATGAAATTTTTATTGGGAGTACATGTATATGATGGAAGTATACTCTGTTAATTTCAGAATTTTTGGACAAAAGTATAATTTTTGATAAATGTCTAAATATTCGGTTGTTTTGGCCATATGAAAAATAGTAAATGACTTTTAAAAATTCTGAGAAAAATATATGTTCACTATGGGACTATATTATGCTAAATCTCAGAAAAGAAATATTTTTGGAACTGATTTGGTATTTTTCATGAAAATGGTCTAGTTATGAGTAAATGAATTAAATATGTTATGTGAAGTAAGAAAATTGGAAAATAGGATTTTATGGCTTGAGAATCCTATATGAGGTATATGCAGATTTTTGATGAGGGTTTTGATTATTGGTGATAAAATCTTATGAGTTTGGTATTTTAGAATGATTAAATGCATTAATTAGTAAAGTGTAAACAATTTAAATAAATTGTTTATAAGCTTAAGAAATGTTATTCTTTCAATATCATTATACCGAAGTATTGGTATGAATTTTATTGTGGAATTTCTACCTTTTTGAGTCGGTGTTACTATTCACGAGTTACTATTCATGAGTTACTATTCACGAGTTACTATTCACGACAAAATTGGTTTCTTTTACTAACCAAATTATAGTTGATTTATGAATATTACACTTGAGATTAAATCTATATGTTGATTATATTGATTTTATTATCATATATAACATTTTTATAACCCTAATGATGATATTTATCTTTAACTTGAGTGTAAAGATGGGTAGATTTTTGGTATGATCATGACTATGGGTTCTCTTTGGCCTGTAGTGCAAAGTTGAATTGTGACTGGTATGATCATGACCATTGAATTTATAATTGAATACCTTAAGCTTAAGTGCAAAGGTGAATTGATCAACATGGTTATAATTATTGTTTATATAAATTCTGAAATGATTATATATTTCTTTGAGATATGAATATATTTGGCCTGTAGTGCAAATATGAATTGTTGATGAATATCTTTGGCCTGTAGTGCAAAGATGAACTGTTGTTGAATATCTTTGGCCTGTAGTGCAAAGATGAACTGTTGTTGAATATCTTTGGCCCGTAGTGCAAAGATGGTTTGTTGATGAATATCTTTGGCCCGTAGTGCAAAGATGGATTTGTTAGTATGATTATAAACAGGAATTGTGATTTGGTATAACCATGATCTTTGATGTTTCAGGTAAAGACAGGTGATGAAAATATTCTTCGTCCTGGGTGCGAAGAAAAATTTATAGTCACAATTATGATTATGAGTTATTCATATGATTGTGGAAAGGAACTGTTGAGTGATGTTACATGGATAAAATATTGTTGGTGGATTTTTAACATGGAGAAGATAATAGACTTTATAGTCTATTTGACTCTTCTAATGGATTGCTCGTTCCGCTGCAACTATGGTTGAAATTTTTATCATCTACCATATGTTCTAAATCTCTGATTTATTATTGATGAAGGCTATTGATAATTTAATTATCTTTAGTCATGATATTCTTTACTGAGCTAGTTGTGCTCACCCTTTTGCTTCACAATTCCTTTCAGGTAATAAGAGTGTAGCTGGGTCGAGCGGGGGTAACAAGGGAATAGAACGGTGGTCATCATTTAGTAGTTATATTTGGTGAAGAAAATAGGGTGAGGCGAACCCAACGTTGGAAGGGTGTTTTGTCACTATCATACAAGATGTCTAATGACATACAACCTCGTGTCATCATAGGACAGGGTTGTGCTCATCCACTTGCTGAGTATATCTATGGGCACTACCTATATAATCTTGGTGTTTGTTTGAAGTATAATTCTCAATTAGAGACAGTGGAGATAATGATAAGTCAAGAGAAGACTCACCATTGGGAAGAATATGATAGTAATCTTCTCGTTTTTCTTTGGGGTCTATTGGGTCAACCAAGGATAATTCTGTGGCCATATGATATCTATCATAACCTAGACGCGTGGCCTCCCATGTACGAAGGTTTCCTTGAGCACTTCCCAAAGATTCTAATTTCTAAAACAGTTTTTGACTATACCTTTATGTAAGGTGTTATTGTGAGGTGATGTCCACGGTTGGAACATGAGTCACATTTGGTATATATTTGTATCCAAACTCACAGCATATGTGTTGTTGTATTTTGCACGACAATTGTTGTAATAAAGTTGTAGTTGTTTTCTGTACCATGTATTTGACGACTAAGAATGGGTTGGATGGAATGAACCTATTTAGGGGTCGTCACATTTGGTATCAGAGCTTAGGGATATGATCTCTGGCGGAGATCGGGGAATATAACTAGGAGGGGAGAGATGAGTAAATCCTTCGCTAGTGTGTCCTACCTAAGCTTATTTGTTGGTCAGTCATAATATCGGGATATTATGTGATATGTTAATTTGTTAAATTAACCCTTGTTTTGAAGCTGTATTCTAGAATGATATATGAAATACAGGAGATGAGCAATGGAGAAATTATGATGACAGGGAAGATGGAATCTGAAATGAAAGGAATGTATTCTCAATTCTTTAAAATATCAGGTACGTAAATTTCGAGGACGAAATTTCATAAGGAGGGGAGATTGTAAAACCCCGAATTTTATGAAATAAAAGTATTTAATTTTTCTTATAATTACAATTCAGTAAATGGTTAAATTGATAAAAGTTTAAAGTTATGGGTGAAATATGAATTTTTTTTCAAAATAAGCAAGTGGTTATAAAATAATCATTGTTGTCGAGGAATATTCGTTTGGTCGTAGAATATTCTTTCTGTCGGGGAATATTCGTACGACGGCGCAGCTATTTGTGGGCCCCATAACAGAATAACTGTCGGGTCAAGAAAACGACAAATTTAAGTTTTTATAAATAACGGCGTAGTTGTTATCGTTAACACTGTTGGAATACCCGGTGATTAAAATACAGTAATACGCATTATTGTACAGCAGCACACGGTATTGCACAGTATTTTTGAAATTATTGATTCTTACGTAAGAAGGCACTACTCAATAATTGTTACAGTAATTACTGTTTAATATTTTATTTTATTGATTCAATAATTGCTACGTTGAAATTTTGTATTATTGTTGTTCAATAATTGTTGCTGTACAGTATTTCCCATTATCAGATCAATAATTCATATTATTTGAATAGTATTATTAGATAACATTATTGGCAATGTCTAGAAAGTTCTGTCTAAGGAGAGGTTTGATCATTTAATTGCGCGCCAGTAAGGAAAAATTCTTATTGAAAAGCCCCCTCTTTCTTGGGAACGGCCTGGTTGTCATAAATATGATTCTGTAATATTATTTGTGAATAATTAATTATTGATTCATATGATAAAGAAATATTTATTTTATGTGGATATAAACGAGGGATATATTTTTGTGGTTAAAAATGAAGGAGTTAATGTTGAGGTTTTTATCAGTATTTTTGTCGGAATGGAGGTATTAAAAATCAGGATTTTTGAGATATTTTGCGGGGGTTATAATTTTTAATCCGACCGTTGGATCGTGGTAATTTTTGGATATGTTATACATATATAAGTTGAGTATATGCCCACAAATTTTGAACCGTTAAAAATGAACGTATGATTTATTATGAATTTTACGAGATGACTGGTTCAGAAATTGTTGAATTTTCGGAGTTTATCATTTCGGTGGAAAATTCTAGAATTGGTGGGCCCCACTTGTGGTTGGTGAAGAAATGTGCTGAATTATATTTCAAATGTGGTGGGTGGGAATAGTAGCAGGTAAAGCCATCAGGTTGCAGGTCAAACCTACCAAAATTTTCCTATAAATAGAGGGCTAAGTTAGAATTGAAAATCACACCAGAAACATAAGCTTTCTCTCTTTCTCTCTCTATATTATGAAGCATATTTTGTGAGTTTTTAGATACTTGGGGAGTTACTATTCATCAGTGCAAGTTTCCTTCAGCATCATATCTGATATCCAGTCAGAAGTACTGCTCTTTTGAGGTAAGGGATAGTAAGGGATTTTAAGAGTTGTTATGTTTTTCAGTTTCGTAATTTTTCTGAACTTCAAAAATTCTGGAAAAATTTGAAATGATATTTTGATGAGTTTTATTGATTGTGTCCAAAAATGGTGATTTTTGGATGTATAGATTGAGAGTTATGAATTTTATGAGAAAAGACTATTTTAAAAGTAACTGCTTATAATTTCTTGTGGTTAACTCCAAAATTGATGAAATTTTTATTGAGAGTACATGTATATGATGGAAGTATACTCTGTTAATTTCAGAATTTTTGGACAAAAGTATAATTTTTGATAAATGTCTAAATATTCGGCTGTTTTGGCCATATGAAAAATAGTAAATGACTTTTAAAAATTCTGAGAAAAATATATGTTCACTATGGGACTATATTATGCTAAATCTCAGAAAAGAAATATTTTTGGAACTGATTTGGTATTTTTCATGAAAATAGTCTAGTTATGAGTAAATGAATTAAATATGTTATGTGAAGTAAGAAAATTGGAAAATAGGATTTTATGGCTTGAGAATCCTATATGAGGTATATGCAGATTTTTGATGAGGGTTTTGATTATTGGTGATAAAATCTTATGAGTTTGGTATTTTAGAATGATTAAATGCATTAATTAGTAAAGTGTAAACAATTTAAATAAATTGTTTATAAGCTTAAGAAATGTTATTCTTTCAATATCATTATACCGAAGTATTGGTATGAATTTTATTGTGGAATTTCTACCTTTTTGAGTCGGTGTTACTATTCACGAGTTACTATTCACGAGTTACTATTCATGAGTTACTATTCACGAGTTACTATTCACGACAAAATTGGTTTCTTTTACTAACCAAATTATAGTTGATTTATGAATATTACTCTTGAGATTAAATCTATATGTTGATTATATTGATTTTATTATCATATATAACATTTTTATAACCCTAATGATGATATTTCTCTTTGACTTGAGTGTAAAGATGGGTAGATTTTTGGTATGATCATGACTATGGGTTCTCTTTGGCCTGTAGTGCAAAGTTGAATTGTGACTGGTATGATCATGACCATTGAATTTATAATTGAATATCTTAAGCGTAAGTGCAAAGGTGAATTGATCAACATGGTTATAATTATTGTTTATATAAATTCTGAAATGATTATATATTTCTTTGAGATATGAATATATTTGGCCTGTAGTGCAAATATGAATTGTTGATGAATATCTTTGGCCTGTAGTGCAAAGATGAACTGTTGTTGAATATCTTTGGCCCGTAGTGCAAAGATGGTTTGTTGATGAATATCTTTGGCCCGTAGTGCAAAGATGGATTTGTTAGTATGATTATAAACAGGAATTGTGATTTGGTATAACCATGATCTTTGATGTTTCAGGTAAAGACAGGTGATAAAAATATTCTTCGTCCTGGGTGCGAACAAAAATTTATAGTCACAATTATGATTATGAGTTATTCATATGATTGTGGAAAGGAACTGTTGAGTGATGTTACATGGATAAAATATTGTTGGTAGATTTTTAACATGGAGAAGATAATAGACTTTATAGTCTATTTGACTCTTCTAATGGATTGCTCGTTCCGCTGCAACTATGGTTGAAATTTTCTATCATCTACCATATGTTCTAAATCTCTGATTTATTATTGATGAAGGCTATTGATAATTTAATTATCTTTAGTCATGATATTCTTTACTGAGCTAGTTGTGCTCACCCTTTTGCTTCACAATTCCTTTCAGGTAATAAGAGTGTAGCTGGGTCGAGCGGGGGTAACAAGGGAATAGAACGGTGGTCATCATTTAGTAGTTATATTTGGTGAAGAAAATAGGGTGAGGCGAACCCAACGTTGGAAGGGTGTTTTGTCACTATCATACAAGATGTCTAATGACATACAACCTCGTGTCATCATAGGACAGGGTTGTGCTCATCTGCTTGCCGAGTATATATCTATGGGCACTACCTATATAATCTTGGTGTTTGTTTGAAGTATAATTCTCAATTAGAGATAGTGGAGATAATGATAAGTCAAGAGAAGACTCACCATTGGGAAGAATATGATAGTAATCTTCTCGTTTTTCTTTGGGGTCTATTGGGTAAACCAAGGATAATTCTGTGGCCATATGATATCTATCATAACCTAGACGCGTGGCCTCCCATGCACGAAGGTTTCCTTGAGCACTTCCCAAAGATTCTAATTTCTAAAACAGTTTTTGACTATACCTTTATGTAAGGTGTTATTGTGAGGTGATGTCCACGGTTGGAACATGAGTCACATTTGGTATATATTTATATCCAAACTCACAGCATATGTGTTGTTGTATTTTGCACGACAATTGTTGTAATAAAGTTGTAGTTATTTTCTGTACCATGTATTTAACGACTCAGAATGGGTTGGATGGAATGGACCTATTTAGGGGTCGTCACAGTCAACTCCTTTGAGTTGAATTGGTTGGATTGTATGTAAGGGAGTAGTTGCATCTGTCTCAGAAGATATGACTACTACGACTTCCTTCCACTTTGTAGGAAATGCATCCTCACTTTCTAGTATCACAGCATCATCGTCTGCCATCTGCAAAATACCGCTGTCAATTAAATTCTGAATAAGGTGGCGGAGTGTGTTGTGACCGTGAGATTGGGAGTGATATTGGCACACTCTATTGAAATCAAACTGTCTCAAATGCGGGCTGATTGGAGGTAGCAGATTTGTGATTCTTCCATCATTTATCAGCATCTACAGTATTTCTTCCACCGGTTAGCCTAGGTATGTAAATTCCCTTTTGTTGGTAAGATCCCAACGGGCTTTGGCATTTGCTCTTTTTGCAATCATATCCTCCAGTGTTTCATTTTCTGGAGCGCGTAGTGGAGTGTTTGTAACAAGAGGGAGGAGATTGGCATGCTCCTGACTAAATAATTGGCGGGTGGCTTGATGCTGATGGACCACCAGTTCCACCAATTGGTTAAGTTACTCACGCAGAGCATTCATTTTTCGTTCCATTGTATACTGGAACTTTGCAAAATCCCATTTGTCAGCTGTAATACCCGCGAATTTTCATGTATTAATAAATAGAAATATTAATGGGAATGAATATTTATTTGAGTGTAAACGATTTTTGTGTTACGAGATGAGTTACCTCAATTATAATTGAATAATTGAGAATATGTGGAGTTTTGCAATGAACTCATTGAAGCCTTGTGTGGCATGGTGATGGGTGATATTAATAGTAATATTAATTAATGAAGGAAGTATAAAGTAAACAATTAAGTAATATCAATTGATAATTGTTGTTGTAGTATACTATTAGTTGATAATTGATGTGTGGTATATTAATTATTTAATAATGAGGATTAATTAATGATTATATTAATTAAGTGGTGATGGTTGTAGTAGATTATTGAATTTTAGTAATTAACTAATAATATGCGATTACTATTATTTGCAATATATTATAAAGATGAATAATGATTATGGAAACCCATAAATATATTAATTAATGGTTGGAGTAATTAATATTGGTGTTAATTCAGTAAGGAAGTGCATAATTTATTTATTTAACATAAATAAGTAAGTTAGTAATATAATAATATTATATTGACAGTTATGTGCACATGAGTAATAATACAACTATACCATATAGTGTAGTGTGATATTTATGTGGCTATATATTTATATATTAAGTCTTATAAAACTATATTGTATGGGCATTATGATTAAACGTATTGGAACTATATGTTGTAAATACATTATCTATGTCACAATATGTATGTGGGTAGGTATTAAAATAATATACCACGAGCATATTGTAAACTAGTGTTTTAATAAAGTGAACCAGTGTGATAAAATGTACATGGATTATATGTAAGATACATTTCCAAATCACATCTACTACCTCGAAATGTTAAAACATGTTGTGACATTAAGTTATAATGTATAGTTGATATGTACATAAAAAAAATAGCAAGAGGGGGAATTTGTATAAGTATACATGATGGCCGAGTTAGTCCCAAAATGATTGTCCCAATTACCTCTCATTTCTCATTCACGTGTAATAGAAAAAGGCTAGCCTATTTCTTCTTCCCAGCTTATAGCTAGTAATCATGGGAGGGGAGTGGTGCTCATAATGCAAATCAACCACCAATTACCTACTCCTTGATAACCTTCATGTAAATCTTCCATCCTTTGGGTTGAGTTCTTGGATAATGGCTTGGCATGGTCAAGGAATGTTCTATAAATTGAACACTTTCCTTCATTCTTTGTGTTGCTTAAATTGTTTGAGAAGTGCAATAGGGAGTATGAGCTACTGAGAGATTGAAGGAGTGTAATCATTGTGTTGAAGAATTCCATTAAGCTTCAAGAGGTATAATTCTACTTTGATATTCTTGAGCTTGAGTTTTGTCAAATTCTAGAATTTGTTGAATTCTCTGTTAATTGATGTAGAATAGCATGCTATTGTGTTATCTGAGTTGGTACACATGTTTTGGAACATGGTAGCTGGTCTGGTTGCAGGTGTAGCATCTCTTGTGTTAAGGCTCTGCTTCTGCAGAGCCATTTTTTTTCAATCTGTTCGAAGTGGCGCGGCCGCGCCACTTCAATAGGCTAATACCGCGTGGTCGTGCGTGGTACTTTTATTAGATGCTGATTTGAGGTTTCTGATTTGTTTTGAGCATGCTATGGTAGTTAGGTTAAGCCTATAAATGGCCCTATCATGTGGTTAGATATTGTTTTGAACATGTTATGTTGTTTTAGATTGATTTGAGCTAAGTTTTCAAGAAAACTTCAAGTTTTGGAAAAGTTAGAAATGGTAAACTTGAAGAATGCATATTCTAATCTTGGAAGCATGTTAGTATGGTTTTGAAATGCATGTTGGACATACTAACTTACGTGCATGGATTTCATATTGAAGCATGAACATGTTAGACTTATTAGTAAGTTTTACTAAATGAAAATATGAACTTTAAACGTGAATGTTTATATACTACCTTGAGTGTTGAAATCTGATAATTATGAACATGTCAGATAATACTCTTAGACTCACTCATGTATCATAAATATACATATTATCATACTTAGGTATCGAAATTCAAGGAAATTATAAACAAAGCATATTTCGAAACAAAATGATGTTGATAACATGTATGTGATATGAATACTCACAAGCATATCTAATATGATTTATTTGACTACTTTATATGTTTAAGAATCAAGTATGTTGGACCTTGTGATTTCATAACCTTAAATGGCCTTAAATTGTGAGATGTCCAAACTTAGGACCATATTATGCAAAATGGGACCTAGATTAAACTAGGAAAATGCAAAGGACCCTTAATATGTTAATATATGTTATGTATGTGAGGATGTGCAAGCTAGGCCAAGAAAATAGTTGCTCAGTTCTGGTTTGAACTGGGAGCCGCGCGGCCGCGCGTCTCCTTAGTACAAATCAGGCGCGGCCGTACCATCCTGCAAACTTGGAAAGTAACTTCTGTGATTTCTGAAGTATGTAGCATGCTAGTATAACTTCATTATGATTATGTATGTCCATGATACACTGACAAAGGTAGATTTTCATGTTAACACTTATCTTAGCTTGAATTGACAAGGTGTTTTAAAATGATGATGTCTAACGATAGATTCGAGCTAAGTAATAACATACGTATAAGGTTTCTTGATTTAGTCGTGTGTGTACACTTGGTCTATATATATCAAGATTGTTTACCGAAAATGTTTAACTAATGAATATCTTATATACGTATTACATCATGTTAGGATTTGAAAGAGTATTGTTAATCGATATTTTGGTAAACTATGCTTGAGGCAAGTTCTCTAACCATACTCAAATCTATATTGAGCAAGTATCCTAAACCTTGGCATTACTTTATTCAACGAATATCGTAAGCTTATCTCATTGAATGCAAGTTATCCTATTTATTCGTTCAATTAAACTAGTATGTCTAAAACTATTGTGAAAACTATAAATTATCTCGAACTTAGTATTATTCTCGAATACTGTGAAAGTGTATATGTTATTTGATTCGGCTAGACTATATGCATGTTTATAAAAACTGTCCAAACCAATTAACTGGTGCAAAAATCTTGAAAACTGAGTTGAACAACCCTTATGGTAAGGGGAATGTATGTTGTTGGAACCCCAACACATGAGTGGTTTATTATTGTGGTGTTATGCATAACTTGAAGTATTGTAGACTGATCATCTATAGTACTTGATTATTTTGGGTTATCAATTTAATATTGGTAATTCTAGTAGATGTTCAATAGTCCTTAGTGACTGCTCAGTATAAATTGTTATCCAGTCGGATACCTTGATAGTCGTTGAATTCATATATATCTGTTGATTTATATTGAATTATCGTTCTTACTCTAAGAATTGTTGATATTCATTATTCATGGTATTATTCTGAAACTCTAAACTATCTTAGAAATGACACTTCGATATTTCAAACCTTGTGATATTACATCCTACACCCTTGTTGTATATTACTTACTGGGCAATTTGTGCTCATCCTTGCTTAATTAAAACCTTTCAGTTAATGAAGAGCAGGGAGGTGTCTCTGGAACAGACAAGGGCAAGGGCAAGGCTACCGACTAGCTTGTCCCTTTTATGTTTAATCTATTATGTTGTTTTAAGACTATTTCCAGACTATGTTTAAGCTTATGTAGGATTATGTAATAAGTCTTTATTCGATATTATTATGTAATCTATTAAGCACTGTAGGTTACGAGACTTGGGGGAATAATTATAATAAATCGTTGTACATTATTCTAAATTAGATTTTCCGTTGTGAATGTATAATTTTAGTTATTATGGTGATTCCATGAGAACGTGACGAACAAGTTCTTCCCATCCTCGGCATAAGATCTGAGTTCTCCAATGAATACCTTCAAATGTGTATAAGGGTCTCCTAACCCGTCATACTTTTCAAAGTTAGGAGTTTTAAATTTCTCTGCATAATGAACACTGTGACACCCCCAAATCTGTGCACTTTATGTTAGAGTTTATGCCCTAGATACCAATTATTTGATATAATTACTTAACGTTTTGATATTATGTTTGATTGAATAAATGAATGATTTTATTATGGTTTTATTTACTGCGTTATATAAATGTTAACATAATAAAAATCCTTAGAATAATGATACAAATTATATAGTTTCAAGTATGTGACTTGAACATGAAATTATATAATTATAATTAGTATCATTGTTCTTAAATGTCCCTAGTCGAGTATCATTGTTGATGGGACAACAATGATGCATTAAGACTAGTATGCGGATTGACTGATGACCAAATATATGAGATATTAAGTCAATGCATAGGTAAATATTAGAGAACGATGTACTGGACAGACCCACCATGAGAATTCTATATGGAGCATTATGCAAAGTGTCATTAGTAATTCTCATAGTGACAATGATGTAATGGTCCTCCGACCTGAAATCACTATATTACTGCACGAGAATTTATGTACTTTGATATCATCAAATGTCACCTTTAATAGGGTGGACTATAAAGGTGATTATTGGATACATCATGAATCGTGTGAGGAATATGAGAGATCTAGATGGAATTTAACCATCTTATATATTAGGGGTGATATCCATAGGCCTCTTGATTGGGTAGGACTATGAAATGCATGGCCATGCTCAAATAGTGATTTGTTTTATATAGTCCACTCATTGATCAAGAAAAACTCAGATTAAATTATGAAGAGTATGACACATTCCATGACTCGAGTTTAATCTTGGATATTAAGGTTAAAAGGATTAAATTACATTAAAACATTGGTCACTAAAAGGTTGCATCGAATCATCGATCTTATTATTACTTGGGTAGCAGTGATGCATTACTAGATGTCGCTCACTGTTTATAATTTTATAATATGATTTTAAAATTATTGCCAACGTAATAATAACATATAAGGTCGCACACATAGAACGTAATTTAAAAGGGAATAAATTTAAATTTTAAGGATTTAAATATATTAATATGATTAATATTATTTAAATCACGAATTTAAATTAAAAGGATAATTTGCATATATATGTATATTAATTAAGTAAGACTTAATTAAGATATATATATATATATATATATATATATATATATATATATAAATTTGGATTTTATGAAATTAGGTTTTGATTTGATTAATTCCTTTTAACTACTATATATATGATATATAGCAGCTACTTAGGGATTATCATAATTGAAAAAACCCTAGCCGCTCTTAGAGAGAGAGACTAGAGACAAAACAGTTTCATAATCGTTCCTTTAGTTGATAGTACCGCAAGTCCATCTTATTGCAGAATCGTTCGACGGTTCGTGCGGCGTTTGTGTGGATACCGTAGAGACGTGGTTCTAATTGGATTGCCTAAAGGATTCGAAGCTATTTCAGAACTTTTCCATAATCGGTATAATATCTAAACCACTGAATTAATTTCAGTTTCGCTTGGATCCTGTTTTGGGTTTCGAAATTGCTTTGATTATTTTTATATTTTCGCTGCGTTTTTGTGCCAAGATCCCAACAGCCGGACCACCGTCAGGGGGGGAGACCCCCCCTTGGACCCCCCCCCCCCGTTGTAGCGCACGATGGTCGTGTCCCCTATATGTTATATATAGTTTTCTTTAATTATATATAAATTGTTATGTGCTTATTGTGATATGCATGGTGCACAGTTATGGCCTTTTGACCCATAGGTTAGTGGTTTTTGGTTTTGAAATATGGCTTGCATGTCGTGCCTTTCTATAAATTCTAATGTAATATTATCTTCTCATCTAAATCCCCTCGAATGTAACTCGAGGTTTCTTTATGTCATGTAATAATCTGTAATCGATGTCAAGATGGAGAACACAATGGAAAGATGATGATGGAGAGGAGGCACATGCTTAAGGAAGATCTAAGGAAGCTATTTATTTTAAGATCTTTTACCACCTTAGATTGACCTTCAATCTTTCATTAGCTTGAAAAGATTGACAGTGGATTGGGCCATAACTGTAATATATTTAATTTTGCACTTTATTTATGCTTGTATGCGATATGATATGATAAATAATGTGCATGCTTAATAAGATTAAAATTGGTGAGATCTAATTTTTTTTTAATAAAATCCCTCATTAAATTATTAAGTCTAAATCAGATGCCTTCCAATGAATAACACTCATCAAGACCTTGATCAATAGATGTAGGTTTGCCAAAGCAAAGTGCCCTATTTATCTAGGTAATATGCGATAGGACAATTGTGATATCCAAACTGTTAAAATCATTGGGTCCGACTTAACTAAGTTATCTCAATAGGATTGTGGACTTAGAGGCATATAGTTTGGTTGGTACCATTAGATGGACTAGAAACAAATGTTGTTTACCAAACTATCCAAGAGTTATATATGATATAATTGACAAAAGAGTTGTCTACCTAAATAATTATGTTTTAAGAGATTAGCCAAAGCTAACTTAAGTCATAATGAAATATGGATCTTGGCTCACTAGACAGATTTAATAGAAAATGCTTTTCGAATTAATGGTGAGGGCTATTAATTTGAATAAAATAGTGAGAGGTATATTTTGAATGTACTATTATCAATTACATAATATCAACTCTACAATTTGACTTATTATTTTGGCACTTATAAATTATAGATATCAATGGCAAACAACAACAACACAAGTAGTCTTTCACTACGATCAGTCCTTGAGAAGGACAAGCTGAGTGGGATTAATTTCCTTGACTGTCACAGGAACTTGAGGATTGTCCTCAAACAAGAGCGTAAACTATATGTCCTTGATGGGCCCATTCCTGCAGCACCGGCTGTCACTGCACCACGTGCGGAGCATAATGCTTACAAGAAGCATCAAGATGATGCTCTGGACGTGAGTTGTCTCATGCTAGCAACCATGAACGCTGAGCTTCAGAAGCAACATGAGCTAATGGATGCTTATGAGATGATCGAACATCTCAAGAAATTGTTCGAAGGGCATGCTCGACAGGAGAGGTATGATACAAGCAAGGCGTTGTGTCACTGCAAGATGGGTGAACGTGATCCAGTTGGTCCACATTTGCTGAAAATGATTGGGTATATTGAGTACCTTGACAGGTTGGGTTTTCAAATCACTCCGGAAGCCCAAACTGATCTTGTTTTGCAATCCTTGAACAGCAGCTACTCTCAATTTGTTATGAATTATCTTATGAATAAAATTTAGAAACCCCTTACTGAGTTGTTGAGCATGTTAAGAACTGCTGAGAACAACATGAAAAAGGCAGGACCCGCTCCCATAATGATGGTGCAAAAGGGGAATGCTAAGGGAAAATGGAAAGGCAAGAAAAAGATAGGATCTAATTCTGGTGCCAAACCTAATTCCAAAACAAAACAGGCTTTAAAACCTAAAGGCGGGGTGGCTAAAGAAGGTGATTGTCACTTTTGTGGAAAAGTTGGACACTGGAAGAGGAATTGTCATGCTTATTTGGAAGAAGTGAAGAAAAAGAAAGGAAGTGTGACTTCTGATTCAGGTATATATGTTATAGAAGTCAACTTGTCTACTTCTACATCATGGGTATTGGATACTGGATGTGGTTCTCACATTTGTGTTATTGTGCAGGAACTTCGAAGGAGTAGGACTTTGGCAAAAGGAGAGGTTGACCTACGAGTTGGGAATGGAGCAAAAGTTGCTACACTAGCCGTAGGAACTTATCATTTATCTTTGCCCTCTGGGCTAGTTTTAGAATTAGAAGATTGTTATTTTGTGCCTGTTATAAGCAAAAATATTATTTCTGTTTCTGGTTTGGACAAGAAAGGTTTTTTATTTATAATTAAGAACAATCGTTGTTCGTTTTACTTAAATGATATTTGCTATGGTGTTGCACAATTGTTTAACGGTCTTTATATTCTTGATTTGGAAATGCCTATTTATAACATAAATACAAAACGATTTAAATCAAATGATTCAAATCCGACATATCTCTGGCACTGTCGTTTGGGCCATATAAATGAGAAACGCATATCAAAACTCCATAAAGATGGATTTTTGGATTCATTTGAATTTGAATCATATGAAAAATGCGAATCTTGTTTATTAGGCAAGATGACTAAAGCCCCTTTCATTGGACACAGTGAACGGGCTAGCAATATATTGGGACTTATACATAGTGATGTATGTGGACCCATGAGTTCGTTAGCAAGAGGTAGGTTTTATTACTTCATTACATTTACTGACGACTTCAGTAGATATGGATATGTGTATCTAATGAGACACAAATCCGAATCCTTTAAAAAGTTCAAGGAATTCAAGAATGAAGTTCAAAACCAATTTGGCAAAAGCATAAAAGCCCTTCGATCCGATCGAGGAGGTGAATATTTAAGCCAAGACTTTGATGACCTTCTAAAGGAGTGTGGTATTATATCACAGCTCATTCTACCTGGAACACCACAATGGAATGGTGTGTCTGAGAGGAGGAATCGAACCTTGTTAGACATGGTACGATCAATGATGAATCATGCAGATCTTCCAATAAGCTTCTGGGGTCATGCCCTAGAGACAGCTGCATTCACACTTAACCGTGTCCCTACAAAGACGGTTCAGAAGACACCATATGAGATGTGGACTGGGAAACATCCTAGTATGTCGTTCATGAAGATTTGGGGATGCGAGGCATTTGTAAAACGTCTGGATTCTGATAAGCTCGGACCCAAATCTGACAAATGTAATTTTGTGGGATACCCAAAAGAAACAAAAGGGTATTATTTCTACAAACCTTCTGAGAATAAAGTGTTTATTGCTCGAACTGGTATTTTTCTAGAAAGAGAATTTGTCTCTAAAGGAAATAGTGGGAGGAAAGTAGAACTCGAAGAAATTCGAGAACCACAAAATATCATTAAACCTGAGTTGAAACGTGAGCAGGAACCACAAGAAATTGTGGAAAGTGAACCAGCTCAAATTACACAAGGAATTCGTAGATCTGGTAGGACACGCCAAGAGCCCGAGAGATATTATGGATATCTTGTGACTCAAAACAGTGATGTAATGCTCATAGATCAGGATGAGCCTGCTTCCTACCAAGAAGCCATGAATGGACCAAATTCTGAGAGATGGCTTGAAGCCATGAGATCTGAAATGAACTCCATGTATACTAACCAAGTATGGACTTTGGTTGATCCACCCGAAGGGGTAAAACCAATCGGGTGCAAGTGGGTTTTCAAGAAGAAAACCGACATGGATGGTAATGTAGAAACCTATAAAGGTCGACTGGTAGCAAAAGGTTACAAACAAGTTCAAGGTGTTGACTATGATGAAACCTTCTCTCCAGTGACAATGGTTAAATCCATCAGGATCTTACTTGCTATTGCAGCCTTTTACGATTACGAAATCTGGCAAATGGATGTCAAAACTACTTTCCTTAACGGAAATCTCCTTGAGGATGTGTACATGACACAACCTGAGGGATTTGTCACTCCAAAGGATGCTGGAAAGGTATGTAAGCTGCAGCGATCTATTTATGGATTGAAGTAAGCCTCTCGGAGTTGGAATCTTCGATTTGATGAAGCAGTCAAAGAGTTTGGCTTTATTAAAAATGAAAATAAACCTTGTGTATATAAGAAGGTTAGTGGGAGTCACATTGTATTCCTGATATTATATGTTGACGACATATTAATTATTGGGAAAGACATTCCTTCATTACAGGCTGTAAAAACATGGTTAGGAAAATGTTTCTCCATGAAAGATTTAGGCGATGCAACCTACGTTTTAGGTATCAAGATTTATCGAGATAGATCAAGAAAAATGATCGGCCTAAGTCAGAGTACATATATTGATAAAGTGCTGAAACGGTTTAGCATGCAAGAGGCAAAAAGAGGATACTTACCAATGACTCATGGTGTAAAGATCTCTAAGGCCCAATGTCCTAAATCACAAGATGATAAGGAGCATATGATAAAGATCCCTTATGCTTCGGCAATTGGATCTATCATGTATGCAATGATATGTACTCGTCCGGATGTCTCGTATGCTTTGAGCATGACGAGCAGATACGAATCGAATCCAGGTGAAGGTCACTGGACAGCAGTCAAGAATATCCTCAAGTACCTAAAAAGGACTAAGGATTCATTCTTGGTATATTGAGGTGAAGACGAACTGACAGTAAAGGGTTACACAGATGCTAGTTTCCAGACTGATAATGATGACTATAAGTCTCAGTCAGGTTTTGTATTTTGCCTTAATGGTGGTGCTGTTAGTTGGAAGAGTTCGAAGCAAGAAACAGTAGCCGATTCTACAACAGAGGCTGAGTATATTGCTGCTCCTAGTGCGGCCAAGGAGGTTGTATGGATTAAAAAGTTCATCACTGAACTTGGTGTTGTTCCAACCATTGTTGATCCGGTTGCTCTATACTGTGATAATAATGGAGCCATTGTACAGGCTAAGGAACCCAGATCTCACCAACGATCCAAGCATATACTTAGGCGGTACCATCTCATCCGTGAAATCATTGATAGAGGAGATGTACATATAGGAAGAGTGCCAACAGATGATAATGTTGCAGATCCACTGACCAAGGCTATGTCGCAGTAGAAGCACGACGGTCACACTAGTTCCATGGGTATTAGATACATGAGTGATTGGCTCTAGTGCAAGTGAGAGACTGTTAGAGTTTATGCCCTAGAGGCCAATTATTTGATATAATTACTTAACGTTTTGATATTATGTTTGATTGAATAAATGAATGCTTTTATTATGGTTTTATTTACTGCGTTATATAAATGTTAACATAATAAAAATCCTTAGAATAATGATACAAATTATATAGTTTCAAGTATATGACTTGAACATGAGATTATATAATTATAATTAGTATCATTGTTCTTAAATGTCCCTAGTCGAGTATCATTGTTGATGGGACAACAATGATGCATTAAGACTATTATGTGGATTGACTGATGACTAAATCTCATTGGTCATAAATATATGAGATATTAAGTCAATGCATAGGTACATGTTAGAGAACGATGTACTGGACAGACCCACCATGAGAATTCTATATGGAGCATTATGCAAAGTATCATTAGTAATTCTCATAGTAACAATGATGTAATGGTCCTCCGACCTGAAATCACTATATTACTACACGAGAATTTATGTACTTTGATATCATCAAATGTCACCTTTAATAGGGTAGACTATAAAGGTGATTATTGGGTACATCATGAATCGTGTGAGGAATATGAGTGATCTAGATAGAATTTAACCATCCTATATATTAGGGGTGATATCCATAGGCCTCTTGATTGAGTAGGACTATGAAATGTATGGTCATGCTCAAATAGTGATTTGTTTCATATAGTCCACTCATTGATCAAGAAAAACTCAGATTAAATTATGAAGAGTATGACACATTCCATAACTCGAGTTTAATCTTGGATATTAAGGTTAAAAGGATTAAATTACATTGAAACATTGGTCACTAAAAGGTTGCATCGAATCATCGATCTTATTATTACTTGGGTAGCAGTGATGTATTACTAGATGCCGCTCACTGTTTATAATTTTATAATATGATTTTAAAATTATTGCCAACGTAATAATAACCTATAGGGTCACACACATAGAAAGTAATTTAAAAGGGAATAAATTTAAATTTTAAGGATTTAAATATATTAATATGATTAATATTATTTAAATCACGAATTTAAATTAAAAGGATAATTTGCATATATATGTATATTAATTAAGTAAGACTTAATTAAGATATATATATATATATATATATATATATATATATATATATATATATATATATATATATATTCGGATTTTATGAAATTAGGTTTTGATTTGATTAATTCCTTTTAACTACTATATATATGATATATAGCAGCTACTTAAGGATTATCATAATTAAAAAACCCTAGCCGCTCTTAGAGAGAGAGACTAGAGAGAAAACAGTTTCATAATCGTTCCTTTGGTGGCTAGTACCGCAAGTCCCTCTTATTGCAGAATCGTTCGACGGTTCGTGCGGCGTTCGTGTGGATACCGTAGAGACGTGGTTCTAATTGGATTGCGTAAAGGATTCGAAGCTATTTCAGAACTTTTCCATAATCGGTATAATATCTAAACCACCGAATTAATTTCAGTTTCGCTTGGATCCTATTTTGGGTTTCAGAATTGCTTTGATTATTTTTATATTTCTGCTACGTTTTTGTGCCGAAATCCTAACACATTAATCCCACGGATTTGGTGTTCACTGTCTAATTAAATCATAACTAACTACCCATAAACAATGGATATAATTAAACTCAAAAGTTAAATCAGTCAATCTCCTATTAAAGGGTTATATAATCTAAATTAAATCCCTGGTCATCTAACCTTTATTACAATCATCAGCGGGATATTAAAACATAACCATAATTAAAACTATTACATAAGCTTTATAAATAAAAGGTAAATTAAACTTCGTCTAATCAAGCATCGTGCCCTTGCCCTTGCTTGTCGAAAACTCTTCAAACTTCTTAACTTCATCTGCATTGTTTTGGTGCAAGAGTGAGCAAACAATTGCCCACAAGAAGAATAGTATACAATAACATTTTATGAATAACAATTAACTGAACTTTCAATTGTAAAATACTCTTACCGGAACAATAAACTTTAATTCAAAAGCTACGAGTTCAAAGGAATAATGAACGGTTAAGTTAACAATAGATATCAACATCAAAGAATACACTGAGGGTCGCAAGACCGCGAACTATACTCTAGGTTTTTAAGTATTTCTACTTTAACCTTTAACAGTATTAAAGACTATAATTATCATCTATGTCCTAGGTTAACAGGTGTTTCTACTGTAACCTTTAACAGTCTAAACGACTATATAGACCATCATCCCGTACTCCAGGTGATCATCCCTTTGTACTATGTATTGCGCAAACATTTTAACGCTATTGCGTAGCTCTAAAATAATCCCCCAATATAGGGTTGTTCATCTCAGCTTAGATTATCAGGTTCCGAACCAAAGGAAGTTTGGTTGGGAATTAACTTCAAAGGAATTCTATATTTTTAGAACACTCATCTACCAAGTACTGGTTGAATCAGATAGGGACCAATAACTATTCAAGAGTTTTCTTATAATATTTTCATGAACAAGGTATATCGATAAATCAATAAGCTAGAGTACTAACGATTTCTAAACTGAACAAATGTTATCATCGACAACATGCTTCAAAGGAAGTTTGGTTTGATTTACTTCAAGGTTAATTTAGAGTTTAGAACATTCATCAACTAAGGATTAGTTGAATTAAAAAAGAATCGCTAGGCAACTTAGAGTTCGGTACAATAATATAAGTTTGTACAATGACATTGGAGAATGGAGATCAAACAATAGTTATTAGTAGCTGAATAAACACATTTCTTACAATAAAATTACAGACTTTGAATAACCAAAGTAATCTCGTTTGGAATAAAGAAACAAAGATTAATTAACTTGCTCAACAATAAATGAGGGTTAAGGAACTTGCATAACAATAAATTGCTTAATAAGAGATTAGAGATAGAGAACTTGCATAAGTATAACATGACAGTGAAAAGTAACCTTGTTGAATAATATAGTAGCAAAGGTTAGAGAACTTGCCTCTTGCATAAGCTATACGATTACAACTCACGTACTCCAATATCCTACACATACCAAGGATTATCACAGCAATTAGCTACATATACGTTAACCTCTTAGATTCATTTCTCATCTTAGTTAAGTTATAACCTTTAGTTTAAGGTCTAACCATATTAATAAACAACATAACACGAATCAGAAAACTCACTAACATATACATAAGACTTTTAGCATCCAAATCACATTTTCAACTCTTATTAATTAATACTACATTTCTCCTTAATCGAACTTGAATTTTAATCCAGTGTTTAAGTCTTCCTAGGACTCATTGGTATTATATTAATCACCTTCCATATCTTATAATGTTCATCTCAGAAACCACAAGTGTTAGCTTCATAACACCCATTCACTATTCATTGTGTACCTTAACTCCTAACATATCGCTTTCCTAATCTACTAATCTATTTACAACTTTGAAATTATCAATGACATGACACGGTTCTGTTTTAACCTCCATATTACATGTTTATTACATTAACACACCATTAAACTAAGCTATAATGGTATCCAAGGTATGCAGAAATAGCAAACTTCACTATCTCTGGTTGGCTACTGGCGCGGTCGCGCCAGTTTTGCCTTGGTTTTCGTCGCGCCCACGCCAAGAGGCCGCGCTCCGGCGCTACACACCAGTTTCAGTTTTACAGAACGTGATTTCGTCAATGTTCTTAAGCCAACTAACACGAATTTCACCCACAAAATAGTGATATTAATATAGACAATTGGTATAGAACTAACACAAACATGATCCCTCACATATTCAACCACTTAGAACAATTTAACTTTAACTAATTTAATTCCTTAAATTTCATGTTTTCATATAAAAACTCAATTTTTGACATCCTTTATAGAAATCATCACTGTGATCACTATTCTTGTCCAAATCACTTCATTCAAACTACGTTCTATTCGTTTCTTAATGGACTAGAATAATCAAAACTCAATTCACATATTAACATACAAACTAGCCACTAAATTTGGTACTTTCATAAGCCATATGCAAAATACTCACTGTAACTTACTTTTCCTTCTTTTAAACGAAATTAGCATACAATTTCTTGTTTACATACAAACTCAAACATAACCAACACATATAATCACCACAATTCAGTTGTATAGCAACAATTCAACAGAAAAATGAATTCACAGAACATATAAATTATGTCGTAAACTCATATATATATATATATATATATATATATATATATATATATATATATATATACACACACACTAAGGTTATGTAAAAATACCTTTAAATTGCTTGCAATCCTTGCTATCACCACTGAATTTGCTTTGGAAATCCTTAGGTTTTCTCTCAATTCTCTCTCAAATTCCTCTCTGAATTCTCAATTTTCTTCCTAGGCTTAGTAACTAAGTTATGCATAGAAACCAAACTGATAACCAATAATAATACGCATACTTATTGTATCAGTTACAGGATAATAAACGGTTATAAATATATTATATTTATTATTTACTTTATTTTATTTATAACTCAAAATTCAAAAATCCAAAAGCAATAAGGCTTTGTTTGGCAAAACTCTTTAAAATTTAAAGACTTTAATATTTTAAACCTTGTTTGGCAAAAACTAATTTAAACTCCCTTAATTTATTTTAATGAGCAATTTAGTTTATGATTTATAATCACATATTATTTATTTAGATTTTCATATCCAGCATTAATCAAATAAATTAATTACACATACTATATTTAAATAAATATTCCACTTAAACAAATATCACAAAATTATATTCTCATTAGAATTTTATTTATTAATTTAACATACCATCTTAAATTATTAAATCAAAACAAAATTATAACATCTCATGTTATCTTACAACTCTCTAACTATAAATTAAATTATTCTAAATTATATTAATTTAGAATATTATCTAATAAATTTACTTCATAAATATTTACTAATAATAACCACATCAATAAAATATTTATTTCATCAATTTCAACAATAAACACATCAAATAAATATTTATATAATTTAATAAATATTTAATATTACAATTTGAAATTTTGGATTATTACAAACACCAGAGAATATACAAAGGTCGGCATATAAAACACTCTCATGTGCTCTAATCCCTTTTATAGAACGGATGGTCTCTTCCATCTGTAGGACTTTCTTTTTGATATCATCAATGTCTTCTTTGAGATGGGTGGTATCATGAATTTTGTTGGTTGTATCCAACTGAGCATCAAGTACGGGAGCTTCTTTGTCCGCACCTTATGTTCCTCCATGTGCAGAGGATTCAGTATGTATGGGTATCCTTGTACCCTGAGTAGATTGGTATAGTTCTTTAAGTAGAACAGCCAAATTTGTAATTTGTTTATTTAATCCGTCGAATTCCTCGCGGGAGACAAGATTAAGATTAGCCTAGTCAGATGAAGACATAATTGGCTGTAGGCTCGTGGCCTTTTTGAACTTTTAACGGGTAATAGGTTCGATTGTTTCCCTGCGTAAAACTGACATAGTTTAGTTTCAGGGAATGCATAAATGTTTACATGTTATATGACGTATCCGTTTTAGGAGTATTATCCTGAAAAACGAATGTTAGCTGTTTGTAATAAAGGATAGCATGTATATGCACATATTTCTTCATATTCCCCATTACAATGAGATTGGCATGGAATGACATTACGAGTAAATAATTTTATAAGTAATTAAAAATGAAAAGTATGAAGAGACTTTCCTCTGTGTTTGGTTTATCATAGGCTGACCTATCTTAGGCTACTCTCGCGGCTTTTTGGCATGAAGGTTCCCAAATCATCTCAATTTTCTCGATGGGAAGTTAATCTGGTCTTTCAATTGGAGCGAATTTGGGTGGTGCCTTTCCTAAGCCTCGTTGGAATTAGTCTTCCTAAGAGTCCAGTAATCAAACACTGACAAGATAGCCTCCTGATGGAGGAACCACACAACATACATTCACATATAACGTGTCTCACCATTTATGAAAATGATGACATGTACGAAGCACTAATATCACAAGTAGATATAGTGTAAAGCATTAAGTACAGTAAGTAAATGCATTCGTACACATCCATTGAATGTAAATGCACATCCACACACAAGCATATAACAGTTTTGAAAAGCTAGTAATAGCGGCTTAAGTCCTCTTACTGGAGGTAAAGTCCCCAGCAGAGTCGCCACCTGTCGACGTCGGGATTTTATTTGTTACTTTTCTGTTCTTGTCTTTTGGTGTTCTCATATTAGGTGAGATTTATTTGAAAAAATAAGTTGTGAAAAGGTCCAACATTTATATGTCGACGATTGGACTATATGAGTCGCCAGTTGATTTTATAAATGGTTGTACCAACATAACCGAGAAAAGGTTTGCACATTGACCCAGTGATGTGACACTGCTTAACGGGTCTGTGAAACCAAGATTCATTAAGGTCCGAGGACTTTCTTATGCGGAGGGAAGGTGTTAGGCACCCCCCGACATCCGTGTTGCCACGGTGGCCGCCACTTTTCAATTAAAATGTTATATGAATGTGTGTGTATGTGGGTCAATGTGCAGTTATTTGGAAGTAGTGCTATGTCTTGTTCACACCTATATACAAAGGGTTTGAATTTCTGTATAAAATTCAGTTTTAACAAGACATAGTAGCGATGTTTTGTGAAAAGAGGTTTTTCAAACCCTGTGCTCAATAGTAATTGAGGCCTTTGATACTTCTATTTTATTAAATGTTCTGCTTGATAGCTTTTATTTTTCGAGATGCAAAGCATCTTCGAGAAAATAATATACATAGCATTATCAAACTCCTTGTGGGCATGAAAGTCATCTAAGGAAGTTCGAATACCGCGAATAATTTACAAGCCATGTACAGCAGAAAATGTCCATCGCGGGAACCAAATCTAGATTCAGTAGACTAAATCTGTGATCACATGATTCCTAGGCTCACATGATGTTGCAATTTATATGAAAGCTGTAAGCAATTACATATAAAAGTTGTAAATATATATATACAAACATGATCAACCACCACGAAGCACCTCTACGGGGGATCGGAAATATAAATATATAAAAGCGGTAAATATATATATAGAGACATGATCAACCACCACGAAGCACCTCCATGGGGGATCAAAAATTTAAATAAAGCAATAAATACGGTCAACCGCCACGAAGTAAACTCCAGGCGGGACTAAATATAAATAAAGCAGTAAAAGGCCACGAAGTAAACTCCAAGCCTAACAGAAATATAAATAAAGCGGTAAAAGGCCACGAAATAAACTCTAGGCCTGACAGAAATTATATATATATATATATATATATATATATATATATATATATATACATCCAGGCTCAATATATATATATATATATATATATATATATATAAAGAAATAAAAGCCACGGACCGAAGTCCAGGCATACACACACTACGCGACTCTCAATGTGAAGAACTATGTGTGCACAGTAGTGGAGAAAGGCTCTAGAAAGTGTAAGAAGGCTTCTAGTGGACTGACAAAGAACACTTCAATATCTTTAAAGGGATGAACACTCAGCTCCCGCCAATAAAAATATAGCAATATATAAGCTCACAATTGTTTAAAATGAAAAAGCACTAAGTTTATAGTGTATATAGAGCAAATTGGATAGGGTTTCCTCGCCTTTTCTCTCTTCAAAATGGCTGCCCCAAGCCCTCTATTTATAGAGGGGGGAGGCACAGGTGTACCTGCGACAGCCGCAGATGCACCTGCGGCTGTCTGCCCCAGGTTCCGCAGGTCCCGCGGGTCTAGTCGTCTCGAAGTACGTGCACGCGTGCAATGTGATGTCCGTTTGAACTTTTAGAACTTCAATATGGCATCTGATCGAGGTGTATAAGACCTTTTACGACATGCTATTATCGAGAGCTACACAATGACATGGGATTAGAGGTTGAACGAAGTCAAGAAGATGGGACCATGCCCTTGGTCTTCAAGCTTCAAATTCTATCCGGTGTACTATCTTGTGAAGTAGTCACTCAGGATTGGAGCTCTTTGGTTCTTGTAGGACATTGTTGTGTAGAATATATGTATAAATGTTGAGACGGCGCAATGTGGGGTTGGGATGGCAAAATGACAATTCTGCCCTCCACCGGGGTTATCTCCGGCTTGAGTTAATTTAGCAGTCGCTGCTCATGATTATCTCTGAGATTGGACAGTTGCAGTTGTTGACCATGCTCAGGGTTATTTTTGAGGTATGCCTGACCTCCCGGGGTTATCTTCGGTCTTGGGGAATGAGTGCTTCGAGGCCATTGTCGAGTGTTGAAGCTGATTGCATAGATTTGAAACAAGCATTTTCGGGGTTATTTTCGAGGTTGGCACCATCTCTCCCGGTGTTCTTTCTGGGACTAAGATTGAGTATCTCAGGGTTATCTCCGAAATGACACGGTCTTCTCCGGTGTGATTTCTGGTATTTGAACTACATTCCTTGGGGTTATCTCCGAGGTTGAAACTGAAAATCTAGGTATTATTTCTGGGGTTGAGGTTGAAACTTCCGGTGGTATTTTCAAGATTTGAGATGGATGTCTCGGAGTTATCTCCGAGATGGTAATAACTGAATATCCCAGGGTTGTCTCCGGGATTGAACAGAGCTATCATCCAGGGTTATCTCTAAAAGACGATTCTGCCCTCCTGTAATGTTAGTAATAGGTATGCAAAAAATTTAGAGTGTCTACAAGTTTCTCATACACTATGACATTTAAAGACCATAGTTTGCCATCACATTTTGACTTAAGGTTGTAAACACTAATTCAGCATAGGATTCTTTCCTTAACATACTTATTGAGACATGAATACTGCACTGGAAACGTATTACAGATTAAGGTAACAATATAGGCATGCATAAACCCTCAAATTATTAGCAAAAAATAGATCTTACTGTAGGGTCGCACGGCTGCGCTTGGTTTGTACTAAGGAGTGGCGCGGCCGCACTGCTCATGGTTCAAACCAAGACATGGTTGTTCCTGCAGAAACCAAGTGTACACCCGACTTGCACATATATGAAGAACCTTGTAAAACACACATGTTAGTATGTGGATAACTAAGTTGGACCCTACATTTTATCTTTAACATAGGTCATTGTCCATTCTCATTTAATCAAGACTTTAAGTGTTTAATTCATAAATTCTCTTACGTTTAGCCGTTATACATATGCTACGTGATCAATAGGTCTCAACTATACATGTTTACATTAGATTAGTCATATATTTCAAGTTGTGAGCTTCTACTTCATTTATGCTTGTTCTAAACCACACTTAACTAGTTTACGATGCATATGACTAGCTAGCAAGCATGTCAATCATGTCTATATGCATATTCATATCTTAATATGATAGTCAAAATCTTAGAATGCGTGTAACATATTTATTGGCAAAAACTACTTTTAATTCTTAAGGTTTCCTTTGAAAATCTCATGTTTAAGCCACCAAGCATGCAATCTATTATATGAAAGGCAACTTTAAACCACGCTTCATACTCAATTGTGCACATACTCAAGTCATGTACATATGCTAAAAGTATCAGAACTTAAAGGCACAAGGTTCATCATGCTTTGTTTTTTAAAACTTCAAGTTCTCCTTTAGAAAATCATTAAAACCAAGCTAGTAAAACTTATTATACACGAAGCAAGCTTAAGCCTTATGTTATACTCATTTATGTACATATCTATGCTACTTATGTATGCTCACGTGGTCAGAATGCAAGTAAGGTTGCTGGAAATAATGGTTTATTTTCCAAACTTATAAGTATTCTTTGAAAACTCAACTTAAATCAAGCTAACGTGACATACTATATACAAAGTAACCTTATTCCATGTGTTAAGGTTAGTTACATGCATAATCAAACCAACATAACATGCTCAAAATAAGATAAGATCAACAAAATCAGTATCCATGACTGGCAGCCGGCGCGGCCCCGCGGTCATGTACTATAGAAGTGGCCCGGCCGCGCCACTTCGAGCAGAACAAAAATTTTGGCTCTACTTCTGCAGAGCCTTAAAACAACATTACCAACTTCTTTCTATTGCAACTTAGACTAGCTCTAGTACTTCTAACATGCATACAAACATGGACAACACAATGGCATGCTAATTCATACTAATTCATAAAGATTTCAAGAATTCCAAAAATTTGACAAAACTCAAAATTTAAGAACAAAAAGTCAGAATTTATACCTCTTGAAGCTTAAAATGATCTTCCTCATTTCTCTGATTATACTCCCTCAATCCTCAGCGAATTTCACTCTCTAATGCAACTTATCAGACAATTTTTAAGCAACAGAGAATGAGAAGAAGAGGGTGCTATATATAGAGAATTGGTTGCCTAGTTATTTTTCTTGCACCAAGGTTTGATTCAATGGAAGATGAAAGGAAACAATGGACAAGAAGAAGTTAGCCAACCACTCCCATCAGTCACACCCTTCTTCATCATGGCTAGCTAGACTGAGGCACTGAGTTCACGCTACAATGGAAGTTAGGCTACTGTGCAGCACTGTTTAGGACACTTAATATGGGACATGAGTTTTAAATCTCAGCAACTGTATTATATAATGCTTAGTTTGTTTTCTTGGATATCCATAATATAATTTTAATGTGTTAATGCTATTACATAATGGAAAGTTGGGGATTATTTATGTACCCACATCATATAATCCAAGTACATTAGTCCAGTCTAATTAATATTTATAACATGTATGGACTCAATTTAATTGGTTCACTAATAATTTAATATCTCCTTAAAACTTTATTATTCCAATTAGACTCACTTATTGAAATAATTTGTAATTCCTTGATATAGTACATCTTGATGTTCCCGCACATATTTATTGTCACATAAGCAATTATTTATGTAACTTATAATTCATTCCATTTTACTATATATTTATATATATATTATATAGTCACCTTAAAGTGTCACACTACACTTTCTTTTTAATGTAGGTACTATATATTATCACATATCTTGCACACATCAATTAAATGGGTAATTATGTAAATTACTTTACTCATTAGTATTTTATTATTCATAATAACAATTAATTAATAATATAATATTAATTAATCATTCACTTCTTAATTTATTCATTCCTTAATTAAATTAAACCATTCAAATTTCCATTCTCATGCCACACAATGCATTTCACAATTTTCATCACCAACTCCACATTTTTCTCGATTCTTATAAATTCAATTTGAATTAATTGAATTACTTATCTCTTAACACATCATTATTTATATTCAAATAAATATTTATTTTCTTATTATATCTAAATAATATTTATTCAAGAAATTCACGGTTCTTACAAAGGTAATATGTTAATTAAGTTGATAATTGGTAATTTAGTATTTTGAAGTTAATTAAATTAATTAAAATAAAAGAGTAATGAATTAATTATTATGTGGTAATATTCTAATTTAATTTAAATTAATTTAATAATTAAATTAGAGAATTGATAAGGATTAAATGAATTGGTATAATGTTGTTTTAATTTAATTTAGTAATTAAAGTGATGTATTAATTTATGAAATAAAATTATAATAAAAATTATAATTTTGTGGTAATTGGTTTATGTGGCAAATTGATTTAATAAGTTGTTGTTAGTCCTAATTTAATTATATGTGAATATGAAAATTTAATTAAATAAAGTGTGACAATAAACTATATTATAAATGAGTTTTTAAAATAAATTAAAAGATTTGTAATTCAGTTTTTGCCAAACAAGGCTTAAGGAATGTTAAGTCTTTATTTTAAAAAGTGTTTTGTCAAACAAGGATTTATGAAATTTGAATTTAAAATAAAAATAACTGATATATATTTAGTAGCGTTATTATTATATTTCAGTTTTTATACGTTAGCGTCTGTTTTTATTTTTACGTTAAGTTTTAGTTTAAGCCTAATACTAAAGAAAGAAGAAAACAGAGAAGAGAAAGAAGAAAGTGAGAACTCTAGAGAAATTTAGAGAAAAGTTTGAAGTTTGGAAGCCAAGAGGGGATTAACAAAGTAACCTTCATCATCTAAACACAAGAAATCAAAGGTAAGATTCTTAGTTTCAAGCTTGAGTTTATGTTCTTGAGTTTTTCATACAAACTTTGATTTTGTTGTTAAAATTGATGAGATGTGGTTTATATATGCTAATTGATGGTTTATAATCTATTAGTTATCATCTAGCAATGATTTTCAGTAAATAAATTCATGAAATCTTGTTTTAGAATGAGAATTTATGTGTTCTTAGTTTTCTTTGAAAATTGGATTTTTAAGGATGAATTGGTTTAGAAATCTGTTTAGTATATTTTTGGAGTATGTATAAATCATGCTATGTTGTTATAATTAAGTTCTAGAAATTAATTCATATAAACATGTTTTAAAATGAAGAATTGGAGTTATGTGATAATATGTGTATTTTGGTCTAGTTTGAGACTAAAATTGGTTATGAGTTCATGGTATAATCTGTAAATTGATGATTGCTATTGTTAATATATTGGAATACGAAAAGAATGCAAGTCGAATGGATTGATTTGATCAAGAAATGAATTTGTAGTGTTTCTATGCGCTAAATATGTTGAAATATGAATATTAAGCATAAACCTTGCTTTTGAAGGCTCTAAATTGGTTATTAGTGTTGTTTGTGCTATTAGAATGGTTAAATATATATGTTATGTTGTTTGACTGAAATTTTAGTGTTTGGGTGTGCTTGTGTTGTTGGCTGAATGAGGAATTTGGAGTTTGGTTCGCAACAGGTTGTGTAAACAGATTTCAGATTCAAGGTCTGCGCACCAGCGCGGCCGCGCTGGTGCCAATGCTTAACAGGGCGTGGTCACGCCAACCCCTGAGCAGAAACTATTTTGTTTGTTTATTTTAGCCCATAGCATGCAATCGTAACCTAATCTTATGAACATAAAAAGATATTAATCATATTATATGATGTTATAACAGATTGTAGTTGCATTATAATACCAAATATGAAGATTTTAAGTTATTAATTAACAAGTTATATATCGATTGAAACTCGATGTTTTTAAGAGTTAGATATGTCAATTGAATGCTATAACCTTACGTTATATGTTAGTAAGTTTTCAGATTCGTGTTATGTGGTTCATCAATATGGTTAGACCTTAAGTTAAAAGTTATAACTTAACTAAGATGGTGAATGGAACTTATAAGGTTAATGTTAGTATAACTAATCGATATTGCGATTATAACTGTATATGTAGGGTACTTTGGCAAACATGTGATATAATTGTGTAGCTTACGCGCGAGGCAAGTTCCTTAAACCTTATTTCTTTATGTAAAGCAAGATTCTTATCCTATCTTGTTTATCATTGTTATGCAAGTTTTCTTTATCCTATCTTTAACTTGTTTCTTGTTATGCAAATTCCTTAATTCTATTATTGAGCAAGCTTTATTCCTCAACTTGTTATTAATTATGCAAGTTCATTAACTCAATTCTTTTATTGAGTAAGATTATAGCCTTAGCTTACTGTTGTTCAAGCTAGGTTTATTATAATATCCAATGCCTACGTTTTCTAGTTCACTTCTAAAGCATGATTTCAACGTATAATGTTGATTTACTTATGACTCATGATTATTCTATATCATATTGTTATCAAACACTTGAAATGATATCAAACTTTTTTGATTCAACTAATCCTTAGTTGATGTTCATTGAACCCTAAATTACCCTTGAAACCTATCCAAACCAAACCTACTTTGGTGAGGACTTTTATGTTAAAACTGAGATGAACAACCCTATTATAGGGGATTTATTATGCGTAAGCGTTTAGATGTTTGTGCACAATACATGGTACAAAGGGTTGATCACCCTAAGTACGGGGAATCCGTACAGTCTAATGATTGTTAAGGTTTAAGTTAAAAGAATACTTATAACCTTGGACATAGTTCATGGTCTTGTGACCCTCAGATAAATTTTAAATTCTGATTTTAGTTCTTAATTATCAATGGTAGATAATGTTATTCAGTTTAATTGAGCTTATTCATTGGCAGTTACTATGTTGTTGTTATTCATTGCCATTTCAAGTGAGCATTTGTTTTGCTCACTCTTGCATATATAACCATTGCAGCTAAAGTTGAGAAGGTTGATGAACCTACCACTAGCAAAGGGAAATAAAAAATGAACAAGTGTTGAAGACTTGTAAATTTATTGACTTTTATGTTGTTAGACTTTGTTTTAACTATTGTGATGTAATTATTTACTTTTTTCGCATTTGATGAATGTTTAAGGTTAGATGACCTGGGATTTTATTGAATTTAATGATGTAAACCCTTTAATAGGAAGTTTTATTTCATAAAATTTTATTTTATTTGGGTAGTTAGAAATAAATGTTTGGATAGTGAACACCAAATCTTGTGGAAATGAAATACCTAGATTTGGGAGTGTCACAAGTTGGTATCAGAGCCTTAGGTTATGAACCTTAGGTGGGGGAAAACCCTTAGGAAGTAACCTTATACGAGATTGAAAAGATAGTGGTGATAGACTCTTATTGAGTTTTAAGAAAAAGATAATAGAACACTCTATGTGCTTATGTGGTTACAACCTATGTGCTCGTGAGTGTCGGGTAGTGATGATTAGTATTTAACAACTTAAAATTTTTGTTGTCAGGATGGCTAATGTAAGAGAATCTAGTCAGCCTACGTAGGAGGGACCTCGGATGCCTAGAGAAGAGGAGCCTCAAGATATTCAGGTAGTTTGGGAATAGCTGGTGCCAAGGGAGTTATCTCCATTGGTCACAGTGGTTGGTGATGTTCCGGAGTTAGAGGAGGAGGGTATACCTGATGATGAGGATTAGGTAGAGACGGATGAGGAAGACTGTGACAACCCCAAAATAGGTTCATTCCACCCAACCTATTCTGAGTCGCCAAATACATGGTACAGAAAACAACTACAACTTTATTACAACAATTGTCGTGCAAAATACAACAACACATATGTTGTGAGTTTTGATACAAATATATACCAACTGTGACTCTCATCCCAACCTTGGATAGCACGTCACAATGGCACCTTACATAAAGGTATAGTCAAAAACTGTTTTAGAAATTAGAATCTTTGGGAAGTGCTCAAGGAAACCTTCGTACATGGGAGCCCATGCGTCTAGGTTATGATAGATATCATATGTCCACAGAATTATCCTTGGTTGACCCAATAAACCCCAAAGAAAAACGAGAAGATTACCATCGTATTATTTCCAATGGTGAGTCTTCTCTTGACATATCATTATCTCCATTGTCTCTAATTTAGAGTTATACTTCAACCAAACACCAAGATTATATAGGTAGTTGTTGGGTAAAATCTAGTTACGCACAACACGCAAGTATACGTGGTCAACAAGTAATAAAGTGAAAGTAGAGTATCGTTCCCACGAGGAATTATTTAAAAAAAATGACCAAGTACTAACCCGTAACTAACTCAATCTTATTTAAACGAATGAATTTTAATTTATAAGTAAACTAATTCTAATTACCACTAGTTTAATTAAGATTACGGAGATTTAAGATCACAACTTCACTTATTGCTTCATTTAAATTAATACACTTCTCATCAATTATTCTCTATCCTGAATTGTTAATCAAGAACACTAAAGCAGATAAAACCACCTCTCGATGCATAATACTCATACTCACTTAAATCCACAGATGATAGAATTAAGCAAGACACCTTAATTAACTAATCCACTATATCTCTATGTGAATTACAATTAAAAAGGATTTAAAGCACAAGTTCTCTATAAGATTACATATGGCGTAAAGGCATATCTCTATCCTAAACACGAATCATGAATTCCATCTATGCAGAAATCACAAACACATGCTATCATTATAAGATCTAAATCAATACTTCATCTCTCGATTTCATATAGATTATCACGGTAATTGTTAGCTAGGCAATTAAGCAATTAAGTCCAAATCACAATAGACAATCCTCATAATAGAACATAATAATTGATAGCGAAGCATATTAAAATAAACTACACAATAAGATCCATTGTAATCTCAAACAAAGAATTAGTTCATTATTATTGAATTAAAATTAAGAATCCACAATTGAATAATCATTAAAAGACAAAGATAGAAGAAGATGAAAAGATATAATCTATTGTCTGTAGATTTGAAGCTCATTCCTTACTCCTACTTTGAATCTTCAATTGTCTCCAAGTTGCTTCAATCTCCAAATCTAGCAAGAACTAGTATTTTGATCTAATTTACTCTAATCTAATCTGATGGAATCCTCCAAAACTAATCTATATCTCACTCTTTTATGCCTCTCATCCTGTATTTATAGTTCTAATGGATACTCAAACAAGTTAGGCAACTAAGAATCCTATTCTAGCTCAAATTGGACATCAAATAACCCAATTCAGCTGTCTTCCAACTGCCTAGCGCGCCCCGCGCTGTCCCTAAGTCATTCTAGGCGCGCCCCGCACTGCAGTGGCCAACTTTCTGGTGGACTAGCGCTCCCCGCGCTATGCAAAGTTCATTTATAGCGCGGTCCGCGCTACGTTGTTTTTTGCTGCAACATCCTTTGGTAAAACAGGCATAACTTTTGATCCGCTTGGAGTTACGGGGCCTGTGATGACCCGAAAATTCGGATCGTCCAAAATTTAGGTTTAAAGAATTAGTTATTAATAAAACTAATTTTTATTAATACTATTATGTGATATGTGTTTATTAATCGTTCTATATCCTAGGATAATTATAAGTCGGGAGGATTCTAGCTAAGAGCTAGATTGAACGAATAGGAATTTTTAAGACGAAAATGAGATTTTTTCGGGAACAAAAATATTTTCGGGGAAAAAGACGAAATATGCACTATTCATCCGTTTCTGCTCGGAGATTTATTCTGAAATTCTGAGAAGTTATTGATTACGTAAAATATTTAGACGTGATGGAATATTCAATAATATTTCAGTTATGGCAAAAATTAAGTTTTCGCCTGCGGATTTAAAACCTAAGGGTTAGGAAAAGTAAGTTCCGAGAATGAGATGCGTAGAATATGATTTAGCCTTAAAGGCTAAGTAAGGGATAAGTAAAGTAATGGCTAAGTAAACTTAATAATTAAGCAAAGTGCTTATGCTTAATGGCTAAGTAAAGTGCTTATAAGTAATGAGTAAGCAAACTTAAGGGCTAAGTAAACTTAATGAGTAAGTAAACTTAAGAGTTAAGCAAACTTAAAGGCTAAGTAGACTTAAGTGTTAAGTAAACTTACGGAGTAAGTTAACTTAGTCCTTAAGTAATGAATAGTAAGGAGGTTAAGGGGGTGAAATGACTATTTTGCCCTAGCTTTGGAAAATCTATAAATAGGAAGCTAGATTTCATTTAAATGAGATTTTGAAAATCCTACACTAGAGAAAGAGAGAGGATTCAGATGGAGAGGGAGGAGGAAGAGCATGAGCATGAATGATCGGATCGAAAGTAATCGTGAAATAGAAAAGCTTGCGAATCGTCGGCTTTGTCTAGCGGAAGAAAAATAAAGAAGAATGGTAATCCGAAACCTAGTCTTTTATAAATTTTCCTAAAGTTTTTATGTTTAAAAATATAACTTAATGAGAATAAGAAGTAGATGATGTTAGGATTGATTTCATATGGTTGAAATCATGAGAAATAAAGAAAATAAGAATTTGAAGTTTAGTAAATAAATTTCTTAAGGAAGTATAAGATTCGTAGCGAATTTGAACGATTCGAGTGGATTATATGAATAAGTAGGTGAAATAAGTAAGGAATGGTGTTCTATAACATCAAATTCCAATAAAAAGTGAAATCGTAATCCAAAATATCGATTAAAATGAAGAACGAACGAAGAACACGTGAAGAACACGAAGAACGTTGTTGATGGACAAATTTAAAACCATCGTAATTTAATTGTTGTTGATGGACAAGTTTAAAACCATCGTGTATAGGTTAGATGCTTATTGATTGGTTAGGAACGGTAGAAATGTTCATGAAGAATGGATTAAAACGTAGCTATAACAAAGTTATGGCAAAATTTTCGTAAAAGACGAACGAGAATTAGAAAGTTAGTAAATGAACCCGAACGTGTAGGGTTTTCTAAGGAAGTAAGAGAACATAGAAAACGTGAGTCGTAGACTTAAGAAAGAATGAGTTCCGAGTTCGGAAGACCGAATTACGGACGACCGAGCGAAGAACATTAAAAGCGTAAAAATGAACAAAGGGTGAAGATCAAGCCAATTGAATGGTATGTTAACGAATTCAGAATGAAGTTCTATCTAAAGGGTATTGAAGTACGTAAGATAAGGAAGAGAATGGCTTTAGAACGACCTCGTTCCGAGTTATAACGAAGGAGTTATGAGATCGGGAAGTAAGCGTCTCAAATTGATTTAACACTTAGAGAAATTTTCTAAGGTTAGGGCTTGGCGCCGCGGCGCCAGTCATGCCTTGTAATGTGGCGCTGCAGAGCCAGACCGGGAAGCCAAGTACTACCAACTCACGCCGCGGCGTGAGAGTTAATGAGCAGAGTGGCGCCGCAGCGCCAGTGTAGAGAAAAAGTCAGAGATGAGCTTTTAACTACTCAGCTCTTGGGGCAAACGTAAGGGACGATAAAGAACATAATGTCCAATTAATGTAACACTTAATCAAGTGAATTAAACCTATTGTAAAAGTTGAATAGAAAGATTAAAAAAGATTAAAAGACAAAGATTTTAGGTACGGGTTACGGAACCGATATCCGGGGACCGTGGTCGCGATGAACGAATGTGAGGAATTGCTATGATTGTGATTTAGAAGTTGAGTGACGAGGGTAATGAATAACATTTCGATGTTATGTCATGATAATGAGATATAAGTGTGAAGCGTATAGACGCTGTGAATGCAATGTTGTTGCGATAGACGATTGGTCTTAGCATACAACATATCGGTATAGCTTCGACACTAAGAATAAGTAATGAACATTAGGTTCATGTAATGGATAACGAACGTATTAATAAGATATAATTTATCAAGAAAGCCGTAATGAACGGTAATAAGATTAATTAAAGCCGAATGTGAGTCAGATAAGAATGAAAACCATCCAAGATGATGAACGTATGAGTAAGACATCTCCGTATGTCATAAAACCGTAAACTGGTAAAGGAAGCTAGTCGCGTAAACTTATATTGCAAGAACGCGAACCTTAAGAAGTAAAGTTAAGTAAACCAATGCGTAAGTTAAATATATAACTAATTGGTGTTTATGTTTTCTCCTTATGTGTTATATAGGAATTGAAATGAGCAGTTCAGCGTAAGCTGTAGCTGGGCTTAAGGCAAGTTTCCTAACTTCATTCATATTTTAAATGAATGTTAGTTTCTTAAACTTCTCAGATGTCGAACTTGAGAAGTCTTGTCTATGTTCATATGTGCGATGTATGTACGAGGTGGTAGTATGTATGAGGCCTTGTGCCATAATTTGAACACTTCGGTGTTTCTATGATATGAACTGTTCTATGATTGACTGTTCAATATAAGTATGCTCTGTTTATACATGAACCATTATTGTTAAGTTTGTGCTAATGATTCTAGCCAGACAGGATGTGTATGAAAAAGGTAGAGGAATGAAAGTATTTTAAAGTGAAAATGACTGATATTTTAAGATGATAGGAATCGGGACTATTCCTATTATTCAAGCTACTTCATAACCTTTCTTCGGTTATCGAAGTTCTGAAGAAATGTTTAAACTCTTGAAGTTGTGTGTTCAACTGTTATGACTTGCTGGGCAATTGAATGCTCACTCTTGCTTTAAATGAAAAACAATTTTCAGCGAACAAGGTTAGAAGAACTTAAGGATGCCGTAAAGATCAAGCTGACGGTATCCAGATGGAGTATCTTTCAGAAGGTGAAGGAGCGAGAAGATCAAGTGAAGTCTTGTAATATAGAAAGAAGAAATTGAACTATAGACTAGTTTAAGGAACTATTATGTATCCTTGGTGGCGAATAAAAGTCACTCTTGTAAGATGAAATGATTAATGTATTTATTATTATTTATAATGAAAAAGGTTATAAGGTTTCCAGAACCTGGGATATGAGAGTGTATGTGACAACCCCAAAATAGGTTCATTCCATCCAACCCATTCTGAGTCGCCAAATACATGGTACAGAAAATAACTACAACTTTATTACCACAATTGTCGTGCAAAATACAACAACACATATGCTGTGAGTTTGGATACAAATATATACCAACTATGACTCTCATTCCAATCTTGGATAACACATCACAATGACACCTTATATAAAGGTATAGTCAAAAACTGTTTTAGAAATTAGAATATTTGGGAAGTGCTCAAGGAGACCTTCGTACATGGGAGGCCATGCGTCTAGGTTATGATAGATATCATATGGCCACAGAATTATCCTTAATTGACCCAATAGACCCCAAAGAAAAATGAGAAGATTACTATCATATTCTTCCCAATGGTGAGTCTTCTCTTGACTTATCATTATCTCTACTGTCTCTAATTGAGAATTATACTTCAAACAAACACCAAGATTATATAGGTAGTGCTCGTAAATATACTCAGTAAGAGGATGAGTACAACCCTATCTTATGATGACACGAGGTTGTATGTCATTAGACATCTTGTATGATAGTGGAAAAACACTCATCCAACATTGGGTTCGCCTCACCCTATATGATTCACCAAATATAACTACTAAAAGATGTATACAACATACTTGTCTATACTGTTTAGGGAGAACTCTACAGCTAGAGACCACCGTTCTATTCCCTTGTTACCCCCGCTCGACCCAACTACACTTTTATTACCTGAAAGGAATTGTAAAGCAAAAGGGTGAGCATAACTAACTTAGTAAAGAATATCATGACTAAAGATAATTAAATTATCAATAGCCTTCATCAATAATAAATCAGAGATTTAGAACATATGGTAGATGATAAAAATTTCAATCATAGTTGCAGCGGAACGAGCAATCCATTAGAAGAGTCAAATAGACTATAAAGTCTATTATCTTCTCCATGTTAAAAATCTACCAACAATGTTTTATCCCTGTAACATCAATCAATAATTCTGGTCCACAATTATATGAATAACTCATAATCACAATTGTAGTTCTAAATTCCTCTTCTCATCCAGGACGAAGATAATTTTCATCACATATCTTTACCTGAAACATCAAAGATCATGGTTACACCAAATCACATTTTCTGTTCATAATCATACTAATAACTTCATCTTTGCACTTCGGCCAAAGATATTAATTTGTATCACCAGTTGGTCATGTTCATCTCAACACTTGTTCATCTTTGCACTACTGGCTAAAGATATTCAACATGTCATCTTTGCACTACGGGCCAAAGATATTCATCAACAATTCATCTTTGCACTACAAGCCAAAGATATTCCTCAACAGTTCATATTTTCACTACAGGCCAAATATATTCATCAACAGTTCATATTTGCACTACAGGCCAAATATATTATTATCTCAAAGAAATATATAATCATTTCAGAATTTATATAAACAATAATTATAACCATGTTGATCAATTCACCTTTGCACTTAAGCTAAAGATATTTAATTATAAATTCAATGGTCATGATCATACAAGTCAACAATTCAACTTTACACTACTGGCCAAAGAGAACTCATAGTCATGGTCATACCAAAAATCTATCCATCTTTACACTCAAGTCAAAGAGAAATATCATCATTAAGGATATAAAAATATTATATATGATAATAAAAATAATATGATCAACATATAGTTTTAATCTCAAGAGTAATATTCATAAATCAACTATAATTTGGTTAGAAAAAAAAAACTAATTTTGTCGTGAATAGTACTCGTGAATAGTAATTCATGAATAGTAACTCATGAATAGTAACTCATGAATAGTAACCCCGACATGAAAAAGGTAAAAATTCCACAATAAAATCCATACCAATATTTCGGTATAATGATATTGAAAAAATAATATTTCTTAAGATTATAAACAATTTATTTTAATTGTTTACACTTTACTAAATAATACATTTAATCATTCTAAAATGTCAAACTCATAAGATTTCATCACCAATAACCAAAACCCTCATCAAAAATCTGCATATACCTCATGTAGGATTCTCAAGCCATAAAATCCTATTTTCTAATTTTCTCACTTCACATAACATATTTAATTCATTTACTCATAACTAGTCCATTTTCATAAAAAATACCAAATCAGTCCCAAAAATATTTCTTTTCTGAAATTTAGCATAATATAGTCCCATAGTGAACATATATTTTTCTCAGAATTTTTAAAATTTATTTACTATTTTTCATATTGCCAAAATAGCCGAATATTTAGACATTTATCATAAATTGTAATTTTATCCAAAAATTCCAAAATTCACATAGTACACTGATATGATATAGATGTACTCCCAATAAAAATTTCATCAATTTTAGAGTTAACCACAAGGAGTTATAAGCGGTTACTTTTAAAATAGTCTTTTCTCATAAAATTCATAACTCTTAATCTATACATCCAAAAATCACCATTTTTTGACACAATCAATAAAATTCATCAAAATATCATTTCAAATTTTTTCAGAATTTTCTGAAAGTCAGAAGAAGTACGAACTGAAAAACATAATAACCCTGAAAATCCTTTACCTCAAAAGAGCAGTACTTCTGACTTGAATATCGGATATAACGCTGAGCAACACTCAAGATTTCTAAATACTCACAAAAATATGCTTGATAATATAGAGAGAAAGAAAACTTATTTCTGGTATGTTTTTCAATTCTAACATAAGCACCTATTTATAGAAAAATGCGAGAACGCTAAAGGAGACTAAAATAATAAAATATATTATTTTATTTCCGTATTCCTACGCATGCTCTTGACCAAGCTCAGCCACCAGCCATCTTTGAATAAAATTTGGCAGCCCATGTGTTGATAACCAAGTGGGTCCTACCCATAAATTAATAAAAATTATTTTATTTTCTGAATCTTCAACAATTTTTAGAAAATAGCTCAGTTATCAGAAAAATACGAATTTTATGTCCATTCTGACTGAAATCGCATTCTCTACAACTTTGTAGCTTTGAGTTTTTCCAAATTCCAAACCAAAAATATCTGAAATCAACAAACGGATGATTTTTAATACCTCCACACCGACAAAATACTGATAAAACATCTCAGCATTAATTTCTTCATTTTTATCCACATAAAAATAAATATATCCATCATTTATATCCACATAAAATAAATATTTCCTTATTATATAAATCAATAATTAATTATTCACAAATAATATTATAGAATCACAATTATGACAACCAGGCCGTTCCCAGGAAAGAGGGGGCTTTCCAATAAGGATTTCTCTTTACTGGCGCGCAATTAGGTGACCAAACCTCTCCTTGATAGAACTTTCTAGACATTGCCAATAATGCTATCTAATAATATTATTCCAAATAATATGAATTATTGATCTGATAATGGAGATATTGTGCAGTGACAATTATTGAAACAACAATAATATAAAATATCAACGCAGTAATTATTGATTCAATAAAATAAAATATTGAACAGAAATTACTATAACAATTATTGAGTAGTGTCTTCTCACATAAGAATCAATAATTAAAAAAATACTGTGCAATACCGTGTGCTACTGTGCAACTACGCGTATTACTGTATTTTAACCACTAGGTATTCTAACAGTGTTAACGGTAACAACTACGTCGTTATTTATAAAAACTCAAATTTATCGTTTTCTTTATCCGACAGTTATTCTGTTATGGGGCCCACAAATGGCTGAGTCGTGGTATGAATATTTTCCGACAGAAAGAATATTTCACGACTAAACGAATATTCCTCGATAATAATGAATATTTTATAACCACTTGCGTATTTTAAAAAACATTTCATATATCACTCTTAACTTTAACTTTTATCAATTTAACCATTTACTGAATAGTAATTATAAAAAAATTGAATACTTTTATTTCATAAAATTTGGGGTCTTACAATCTCCCCTCCTTATGAAATTTCGTCCCCGAAATTTACGTACCTAGTATTTCAAATAGTTGAGAATACCTTGCTTTCATTCCAGATTCTATCTCCCCGGTCACCATGATTTCTCCATTGCTCACCTCCCGTGATAACTTCATTTGGGTTCCTCACTTGTTGGAAAGTCATGACAGCTGCTATCCCTTGAACTACTCGGCATTGACTTGTCTGGGGCAGCATTTGGTGTCATCACTACCGTTGCAATATACTTTTCTATAGGGCATATTCCACCCTCAACTGCTTCGTCGTACTCCTGATTCATGATCTGAATCATCAATCTTCGATCCGTATCGAATTTAGGTTGACCGCTCTGTACAGAGTAATTCAAAATTTGATGTTGGGTTCTCCCAATTGCTGTCCAAAAAGAGAAATTCATATCATCTATTTTAGCCTTCTTAGATCGGACATCTCTTTTCACAATATCAACGCGTCGTGCGGCTTTTACCCATGCATCACTCATTCTCACTCGTTCAGTTTTTTCTTCTTTCAGCTCAGATTCCAGCTTTATCATCTTATACTCTGCTAAAGAATGCTTCTGTTCAAGCATCACATATCGGGTAACACAAGCTTGAATTGTTGCATCCTTTTGCTCCACGACCGTCTGTCATACTTCAGCCTGCTCTTCTAACTCATGAATACGATTTTACAATTCTACATTTTGATCATATGATACCTCTAATAAATTCTCCTCAGGTACCTCTTCTTCCTCACTCTCAGTTGTTACCTCTGCGACCATCTCGGGTGCAACTATCAATTCTTCACTCACCACATGGATTTCTCTAATTCCTTCTTTGCCTGACATCACATTATCCTGATTGGTGATTAGAGGTATCCCCACGGTCTCATTCACTCCATTGTTAACATTCTCAGCAACCATTCTCAAATATTGTCATAAAACAAGGGTTAATTAAACAAATTAACATATCACATAATAACCCGATATTATGACTGACTAACAATTAAGCTTAGGTAGGACACACTAGCGAAGGATTACTCATCTCTCCCCTCCTAATTCTATTCCCGATCTCTGTCAGAGACCATATCCCTAAGCTCTGATACCAAATGTGACAAATGTCCCATCAGTGGACAGCACCTTACATTGGTACCTATCAGTTTACCACCGTAGAACGGCGTCCCCTACGGAGAGTCTGGCTTTGGTGCATCCCCCATCAATAGGAAGTCACCAGCGAGAGGCTCGGGGCTCTTTACTTATGACTCTGATACCAACTGTGACAACCCCAAAATAGGCCCATTCCATCAAACCCATTCTGAGTCGCCAAATACATGGTACAGAAAATAACTACAACTTTATTACCACAATTGTCATGCAAAATACAACAACACATATGCTGTGAGTTTGAATACAAATATAAACCAACTGTGACTCTCATCCCAACCTTGGATAACACGTCACAATGACACCTTACATAAAGGTATAGTCAAAAACTGTTTTAGAAATTAGAATCTTTGGAAAGTGCTCAAAGAAACCTTCGTACATGGGAGGTAATGCGTCTAGGTTATGATAGATATCATATGGCCATAGAATTATCCTTGGTTGACCCAATAGATCCCAAAAAAAAATGAGAAGATTACTATCATATTCTTCCCAATGGTGAGTCTTCTCTTGACTTATTATTATCTCCACTGTCTCTAATTGAGAATAATACTTCAAATAAACACCAAGATTATATAGGTAGTGCTCGTAAATATACTCAGCAAGTGGATTAGTACAACCCTGTCTTATGATGACACGAGGTTGTATGTCATTAGACATCTTGTATGATAGTGGCAAAACACCCTTTCAACGTTGGGTTCGCCTCACCCTATATGATTCACCAAATATAACTACTAAAAGATGTATACAACACACTTGTCTATACTGTTTAGAGAGAACTCCACAGCTAGATACCACTGTTCTATTCCCTTGTTACCCCCGCTCGACCCATCTACACTTTTATTACCTGAAAGGAATTGTGAAGCAAAAGGGTGAGCACAACTAACTCAGTAAAGAATATCATGACTAAAGATAATTAAATTATCCATAGCCTTCATCAATAATAAATTAAAGATTTAGAACATATGGTAGATGATAAAAATTTCAACATAGTTGCAGCGGAACGAGCAATCCATTAGAAGAGTCAAATAGACTATAAAGTCTATTATCTTCTCCATGTTAAAAATCCACCAACAATGTTTTATCCCTGTAACATCAATCAACAATTCTGGTCCACAATCATATGAATAACTCAAAATCATAATTGTAGTTCTAAATTCCTCTTCTCATCCAGGACGAAGATAATTTTCATCACCTATCTTTACCTGAAACATCATAGATCATGGTTACACCAAATCACATTTTCTGTTCATAATCATACTAATAATTTTATCTTTGCACTATGGCCAAATATATTCATTTTTATCACCAGTTGGTCATGTTCATCTCAACACCTGTTCATCTTTGCACTACTGGCCAAAAATATTCAACAGCATGTCATCTTTGCACTACGGGCCAAAGATATTCATCAATAATTCATCTTTACACTACGGCCAAAGATATTCCTCAACAGTTCATATTTGCACTACAGACCAAATATATTCATCAACAGTTCATATTTGCACTACAGGCCAAATATATTATTATCTCAAAGAAATATATAATCATTTCAGAATTTATATAAACAATAATTATAACCATGTTGATCAATTCACCTTTGCACTTAAGCTAAAGATATTCAATTATAAATTCAATGGCCATGATCATATCAGTCAACAATTTAACTTTGCACTACTGACCAAAGAGAACCCATAGTCATGATCATACCAAAAATCTATCCATCTTTACACTCAAGTCAAAGAGAAATATCATCATTAGGGTTATAAAAATGTTATATATGATAATAAAAATAATATGATCAACATATAGTTTTAATCTCAAAAGTAATATTCATAAATCAACTATAATTTGGTTAGAAAAAGAAACCAATTTTGTTCGTGAATAGTACCCGTGAATAGTAACTCGTAAATAGTAACTCATGAATAGTAATCCTGACATAAAAAAGGTAAAATTTTTACAATAAAATCCATACCAATATTTCGGTAAAATGATATTGAAAGAATAATATTTTTTAAGCTTATAAATAATTTATTTTAATTATTTACATTTTACTAAATAATGTATTTAATCATTCTAAAATCTCAAACTCATAAGATTTCATCACCAATAACCAAAACCCTCATCAAAAATTTGCATATACCTCATGTAGGATTCTCAAGCCATAAAATCCTATTTTCTAATTTTCTTACTTCACATAACATATTTAATTCATTTACTCATAACTAGTCCATTTTCATAAAAAATTCCAAATCAGTCCCAAAAATATTTCTTTTCTGAAATTTAGCATAATATAGTCCCATAGTGAACATATATTTTTCTCAGAATTTTTAAAATTCATTTACTATTTTTCATATGGCCAAAACAGCCGAATATTTAGACATTTATCATAAATTGTAATTTTATCCAAAAATTCCAAAATTCACAGAGTAAAATGATATGATATAGATGTACTCCCAATAAAAATTTCATCAATTTTGGAGTTATCCACAAGAAGTTATAAGCGGTTACTTTTAAAATAGTTTTTTCTCATAAAATCCATAACTCTTAATCTATACATCTAAAAATCACCATTTTTGGACACAATCAATAAAACTCATCAAAATATTATTTCAAATTTTCCAAAATTTTCTAAAGGTCAGAAGAAGTGCGAACTGAAAAATATAATAACCCTTAAAATCTCTAACCTCAAAAGAGCAGTACTTCTGACTTGAATATCGGATATAACGCTGAGCAACACTCAATATATCTAAATACTCACAAAAATATGCTTGATAATATAGAGAGAAAGAAAACTTATTTTTGGTGTGTTTTTCAATTCTAATATAAGCACCTATTTATAGAAAAACGCTAGAACGCCAAAGGAGACTAAAATAATAAAATATATTATTTTATTTCCTTATTCCTACACATGCTCTTGACCAAGCTCAGCGACCAGCCATCTTTGAACAAAATTTGGCAGCCCATGTGTTGATAACCAAGTGGGTAACACCCATAAATTAATAAAAATTATTTTATTTTTTGAAACTTCAACAATTCATAGAAAATAGCCCAGTTATCAGAAAAATACGAATTTTATGTCCATTCTGACTGAAATCAAATTCTCTACAACTTTGTAGCTTTGAGTTTTTCTAAATTCTAAACCAAAAATATCTAAAATTCACAAACGGATAATTTTTAATACCTCCACACCGACAAAACACTGATAAAATACCTCAGCATTAATTCTTTCATTTTTATCCACATAAAAATAAATATATCCATCATTTATATTCACATAAAATAAATATTTTCTTATCATATAAATCAATAATTAATTATTTACAAATAATATTACAGAATCACAATTATGACAACCAGTCCGTTCTCAGGAAAGAGAGAGCTTTCCAATAAGGATTTCTCCTTACTGGCGCGTAATTAGGTGACCAAACCTCTCTTTGACAGAACTTTCTAGACATTGCCAATAATGTTATCTAATAATATTATTCCAAATAATATGAATTATTGATCTGATAATGGAGATACTGTGTGTAAGACCCCGAATTTTATGAAATAAAAGTATTCAATTTTTCTTATAATTACAATTCAGTAAATGGTTAAATTAATAACAAGTTAAAGTTATGGGTGAAATGTGAAAACTTTTCAAAATACGCAAGTGATTATAAAATATTCATTGTTATCGGAGAATATTCGTTTGGTCATGGAATATTCTTTCTGTCGGGGAATATTCGTACGACGGCGCAGACATTTGTGGGCCCCATAACAGAATAACTATCGGATGAAGATAACGACAAAAATTGAGTTTTTATAATTAACGGCGTAGTTGTTACCATTAACACTGTTGGAATACTCGGTGGTTAAAATACAGTAATACGCGTTATTGCACAGTAGCACACGGTATTGCACATTATTTTTGAAATTATTGATTCTTACGTAAGAAGGTACAACTGAATAATTGTCACAGTAATTACTGTTCAATATTTATTTTTATTGATTCAATAATTGTTGCGTTTATATTTTATATTATTGTTGTTTCAATAATTGTTGCTGCACATCATCTCCATTATCAGATCAATAATTCATATTATTTGAATAATATTATTAGATAGCATTATTGGCAATGTCTAGAAAGTTCTGTCTAAGGAGAGGTTTGGTCATCTAATTGCGCGCCAATAAGGAGAAATCCTTATTGGAAAGCCATTTCTTTCCTGAGAACGGTCTAGTTGTCATAAATGTGATTCTGTAATATTATTTGTGAATAATTAATTATTGATTCATATGATAAGGAAATATTTATTTTATGAGGGATATATTTTTGTGATTAAAAATGAAGGAGTTAATGTTGAGGTTTTTATCAGTATTTTTGTCAGAATGGAGGTATTAAAAATTAAGGTTTTTGAGATATTTTGCGGGAGTTATAATTTTTAATCCGACCGTTGGATCGTGGAAATTTTTGGTTATATTATACATATATAAGTTGAGTATATGTCCACAAATTTTGAACCTTTAAAAATGAACGTATTATTTATTGTGAATTTTACGAGATGACTGGTTCAGAAATTGTTGAAGTTTCGGAATTTATTATTTTGGTGGAAAATTCTAGAATTGGTGGGCCCCACTCTTGGTTGGTGAAAAAATGTGCTAATATTTTTATTCAAATGTGTTGGGTGGGAATAGTAGCAGGTAAAGCCATCGGGTTGCAGGTTAAGTCTGCTTCGGCGTGCTAACATTTTTCTATAAATAGAGGGCTAAGTTAGAATTGAAAATCACACCAAAAACATAAGCTTTCTCTCTTTCTCTCTCTATATTATGAAGCATATTTTGTGAGTATTTAGATACTTTGAGAGTTGCTATTCAGTGCAAGTTTCCTTCGACTTTGCATTCCGGTCAGAAATACTGCACTTTTGAGGTAAGGGATAGTAAAGGATTTTAAGGGTTATTATATTTTTCAGTTCGTAATTCTTCTGACCTTCAGAAAATTCTGAAAAAATTTGAAATGATATTTTGATGAGATTTATTGATTGTGTCTAAAAATGGTAATTTTTGGATGTATAGATTAAGAGTTATGAATTTTACGGAAAAAGACTATTTTAAAAGTAACCGCTTATAACTCCTTGTGGTTAACTCCAAAATTTATAAAAATTTTATTGGAAGTATATCTATATAATATCAGTATACTCTGTGAATTTCGGAATTTTTGGATAAAAGTACAATTTATGATAAATGTCTAAATATTCGGCGGTTTTGGCCATATAAAAAATAGTAAATGAGTTTTAAAAATTCTGAGAAAAATATATGTTCAATATGGGACTATATTCTGCTAAATTCCAGAAAAAAAATATTTTTAGAACTGATTTGGTATTTTTCATGAAAATGGACTAGTTATGCGTAAATGAATTAAATATGTTATGTGAAGTAAGAAAATTGGAAAATAGGATTTTATGGCTTGAGAATCATATATGAGTTATATGCAGATTTTTTATGAGGGTTTTGGTTATTGGTGATGAAATCTTAAGAGTTGGCATTTTATGATGATTAAATGCATTAATTAGTAAAGTGTAAATAATTTAAATAAATTATTTATAAACTTAAGAAATATTATTCTTTCAATATCATTATATCAAAATATTGGTATGCATTTTATTGTAGAATTTCTACCTTTTTTATGTCGAAGTTACTATTCATAGAAAAATTAGTTTCTTTTTCTGACCAAATTATAGTTAATTTATGAATATTACTCTTGAAATTAAATCTATATTTTGATCATATTATTTTAATTATCATATATAATATTTTTATAACCCTGATGTTAAAATTCTCTTTCACTTGAGTGTAAAGATGGGTAAATTATTGGTATGATCATGACTATGGGTTCTCTTTGGCCAGTAGTGCAAAGTTGAATTGTTGACTGGTATGATCATGACCATTGAATTTATAACTGAATATCTTTAGCTTAAGTGTAAAGGTAAATTGATCAACATGGTTATAATTATTGTTTATATAATTTTGAAATGATTATATATTTCTTTGAGATATTAATATCTTTGGCCTGTAGTGCAAAGATGAACTGTTGATGAATATCTTTGGCCTGTAGTGCAAAGATGAATTATTGATGAATATCTTTGGCCTGTAATGCGAAGATGAACTGTTGTTGAATATCTTTGGCCCGTAGTGCAAAGATGGTTTGTTGATGAATATCTTTGGGCGTAGTGCGAAGATGGATTTATTGGCATGATTATGAACAGGAACTGTGATTTGGTATAACCATGATCTTTGATGTTTCAGGTAAAGACAGGTGATGAAAATATTCTTCGTCCTTGGTGCGAAGAAAAATTTAGAATCACAATTATGATTATGAGTTATTCATATGATTGTGGAAAGGAACTGTTGAGTGATGTTATAGGGATAAAACATTGTTGGTGGATTTTTAACATAGAGAAGATAATAGACTTTATGGTCTATTTGACTCTTCTAATGGATTGCTCGTTCTGCTGCAACTATGGTTGAAATTTTTTATCATCTACCATATGTTCTAAATCTCTGATTTATTACTACAGAAGGCTATTGATAATTTATTTATCTTTAGTCATGATATTCTTTACTGGACTAGTTGTGCTCACCCTTCTGTTTCACAATTCCTTTCAGGTAATAAGAGTGTAGCTGGGTCGAGTGGGGGATAACAGGGGAATAGAACGGTGGTCTATAGCTGTTGGGGGTGAAGCGAACCCAACGTTGGAAGGGTATTTTGTCACTATCATACAAGATGTCTAATGACATACAACCTCGTGTCATCATAAAACAGGATTGTGCTCATCCACTTGCTGAGTATATTTACGAGCACTACCTATATAATCTTGGTGTTTGTTTGAAGTATAATTCTCAATTAAAGACAGTGGAGATAATGATATGTCAAGAGAAGACTCACCATTGGGAAGAATATGATAGTAATCTTCTCGTTTTTCTTTGAGGTCTATTGGGTCAACCAAGGATAATTCTGTGGCCATATGATATCAATCATAACCTAGAAGCATGGCCTCCCATTTACGAAGGTTTCCTTGAGCACTTCCCAAAGATTCTAATTTCTAAAACAGTTTTTGACTATACATTTATGTAAGGTGTCATTGTGAGGTGTTGTCCACGGTTAGGACATGAGTCACATTTGGTATATATTTGTATTCAAACTCACAGCATATGTGTTGTTGTATTTTACACGATAATTGTTGTAATAAAGTTGTAGTTATTTTTTGTACCATGTATTTGGCGACTCAGAATAGGTTGGATGGAATGGACCTATTTTGGGGTCGTTACAGTGTGCAGTGATAATTATTGAAACAATAATAATATAAAATATCAACGCAGTAATTATTGATTCAATAAAATAAAATATTGAACAGAAATTACTGTAACAATTATTGAGTAGTGCCTTCTCACGTAAGAATCAATTATTGAAAAAATATTGTGCAATACCGTGTGCTACTGTGCAACTACGCGTATTACTGTATTTTAACCACCAGGTATTCCAACAGTGTTAACGGTAACAACTACGCCGTTATTTATAAAAACTCAAATTTGTCGTTTTCTTTATCCGACGGTTATTCTGTTATGGGGCCCACAAATGGCTGCGCCGTCGTACGAATATTCTTCGACAGAAAGAATATTTCACGACTAAAATCTTATTCCTCGACAACAATGAATATTTTATAACCACTTGCGTATTTTGAAAAAAAAATTCATATATCACCCTTAACTTTAACTTTTATCAATTTAACCATTTACTGAATAATAATTATAAGAAAAATTGAATACTTTTATTTCATAAAATTCGGGGTCTTACATTGTATGTTGTTATATTTTAGTATATAATGATATATGTTGGATGAATGATGTACTCGTGACGTACAGAATCCGGGTGTGAAGATAAACCGGATTTCGGGACGTTACAGAGCCTACCACCTATCAAATCGAAGATATCGACGAGATCTACAACTTTCATTCTTTAACAATTAACAGATTTGGGCTGGAGCAAGGCGGAAATCGAGCTTGAAGTAGATGCTGTGTAAATGGCAAGCATGACAACTCTTAGCTTTGGTCTTCGTTGATAAAAAGGCCATAACTCTCGCATCCGATCTCCGATTGGGATGATTCAAGATGTTCCAGAAAGCTAAGAAGTAGATCTACAATAAAATCCAAGTTCCATGTCAAGAACATGCATTCCACTTGGTGTTAAAAGTCCTTCAATATTCCCTTCTTGCACTTGTTTGCGTATTTTGGTCCAAAAGATGTCCGAATTACTTTTCCTTACTTCTTCATGCCAATGTTATGTCATAACCTACAAAATAACATAAAATGTATAAAAAGTAACTAAGAAACATATGTTTAAACAACTAATTCAAGTAATAGGTACCGAATAAGTAGGTATAAAACCTACTTATCAGTAGTGCTCGTAGATATACTCAGCAAGTGGATGTGCACAACTCTGTCTTATGATGACACGAGGTTGTATGTCATTAGACATCTTGTATGATAGTGGCAAAACACCCTTCTAATGTTGGGTTCGCCTCACCCTATTTGATTCTACAAATATAACTACTAAATAATGTATAAAATACAACACACTTTTATATACTGTTTAGGGAGAACTCCACAGCTAGAGACCACCGTTCTATTCCCTTGTTACCCCCGCTCGACCCAGCTACACTCTTATTACCTGAAAGAAATTGTGAAGTAAAAGGGTGAGCTCAACTAGCCTAGTAAAGAATATCATTACTAAAGATAAATAAATTATCCATAGCCTTCAACAGTAATAAATCAGAGATTTAGAATATATGGTAGATGATAAATATTTTCAACCATAGTTGCAGCGGAACGAGCAACCCATTAGAAGAGTCAAATAGACCATAAAGTCTATTATCTTCTCCATGTTAAAAATCCACCAATAATGTTTTATCCCTGTAACATCAATCAATAGTTCTGGCCCACAATCATATGAATAACTCATAATCATAATTGTGATTCTAAATTCCTCTTCGCATCCAGGAAGAAGATAATTTCATCACATGTCTTTACCTGAAATATCAAAGATCATGGTTATACCAAATCACAGTTCATGTTCATAATCATACTAGTAAATTCATCTTTGCTCTACAGGCTAAAGATATTCAACAACAGTTCATCTTTGCACTACAGGCCAAAGATATTCAACAACAGATCATCTTTGCACTACGGGCCAAAGATATTAATATCTCAAAGAAATATATAATCATTTCAGAATTTATATAAACAATAATTATAACTATGTTGATCCATTCACCTTTGCACTTAAGCTAAAGATATTCAATTATAACTTCAATGGTCATGATCATACCAGTCAACAATTCATCTTTGCACTACTAGACAAAGAGAACTCATAGTCATGATCATACCAATAATCTTCCCATCTTTACACTCAAGTCAAAGAGAAACATCATCATTAGGGTTATAAAAATGTTATATATGATAATAAAAATAATATAATCAACATATATATTTAATCTCAAGAGTAAGATTCATAAATCAACGATAATTTGGTCAGTAAAAGAAATCAATTTTGTCGTGAATAGTACCTATGAATAGTAACTCGTGAATAGTAACTCATTAATAGTAACTCATGAATAGTAACTCATGAATAGTAATTCATGAATAGTAACTCCGACATAAAAAAGGTAGAAATTCCACAATAAAATCCATACCAATATTTCGATATAATGATATTAAAATAATAACATTTCTTAAACTTATAAATAATTTATTTTAATTGTTTACACTTTACTAAATAATACATTTAATCATCCTAAAATGCTAAACTCATAAGATTTCATCACCAATAACCAAAACCCTCATCAAAAATCTGCATATAACTCATATAGGATTCTCAAGCCATAAAATCCTATTTTCCAAATTTCTTACTTCACAAAACATATTTAATTTATTTACTCATAACTAATCCATTTTCATGAAAAATACCAAATCAGTACAAACAAATTTTCTTTTCAGGGATTTATTATAATATAGTTCCATATTGAACATATATTTTTCTCATAATTTTTAAAATTCATTTACTATTTTTCATATGGCCAAAACAGCCGAATATTTAGACATTTATCATAAATTATACTTTTATCCAAAAATTCTAAAATTTACAGAGTATACTTCTATTATATACATGTACTCCCAATAAAAATTTCACCAATTTTGGAGTTAACCACAAGGAGTTATAAGGGTTTATTTTTAAAATAGTATCTTCCCATAAAATTCATAATTCTTAATCCATACATCCTAAAATTGTCATTTTTGGACACAATCTAGAAAACTCAACAAATTATTATTTCAAATTTTTCCAGAATTTTTGAAGGTAAAAAAAATTACGAAACATGAAAAACATAATAACCCTTACAATCCCTTACCTCAAAAGAACAGTACTTTTGACTGGAATATCGGATGAAAAGTCGAAAGAACCTTGCACTGAATAACAATTCTCAAAGTATCTAAATACTCTAAAAAATACGCTCGATAATATAGAGAGAGAAAAAATTTGTTTCTGGTGTGATTTTCAATTCTAACATAAACACCTATTTATAGAAAAATGCTAGAATGCCAAAGGAGACTAAATTAATAAAATAATATTATTTATTTTATTCCTACGCATGCCAAGTTAAAAATTCTAGTCCACCATATTTGAAGCTTTAATTCAGCACATGCTTTCAAATAAAAATAAAAATGGGGCCCACCTTCTAGAAATATCCACCAAAATTATTTATAAAAATAATTTCTAAATCAATCATCTCTTAAAATTTATAACAAATTATATGTTCATTTTTAACGGTTCAAAATTTGTGGATATATACTCAACTTATATATGTATAACATATCCAAAAATCACAACGATCCAACAGTCGGATTAAAAATTATAACTCACGCAATATATCTCAAGAACACTGATTTTTCGGATTATGAGTCCTTCAGACCAGTTTCATTCAAAAATTCCCCATGACAAATCTGCAAAGGATTTTTGGGTGATTCAAATTTCTACGTTTAGCTTACTTCCAGGGCTTTCTTTTGATATATGGCTCATGTCCTAACTCATTATACACAAAGAGTTATAGATTTTACAAAATCAAGTAATAAACTAATTTTCTAAAAATTTCTAAATTTCGTTCTTCATTTTGACAAAATACTAATAAAACACCTGAGCATTAATTCCTTCAGTTATAACTACATAAATAAATCCATTATGTATATCCACATCAAATAAATATTTTCTTATCATATAAATCAGTAATTAATTATTCATAAATAATATTACAGAATCACAATAATGACAACCAGGCAGTTCCCAGGAAAGAGGGGGCTTTTCAATAAGGATTTTTCCTTACTGGCGCACAATTAGATGACCAAACCTCTCCTTAGACAGAACTTTCTAGACATTACCAATAATGTTATCTAATAATATTATTCAAATATTATGAATTATTGATCTGATAATGAAAAATATTGTGCAGTGACAATTATTGAAACAACAATAATATAAAATATCAACTTAGCAATTATTAAATCAATAAAATAAAATATTGAACATTAATTACTGTAATAATTATTGAGTAGTGTCTTCTTACGTAAGAATCAATAATTCAAAAATAATGTGCAATACCATGTGCTACTGTGCAACAACGCGTATTACTTTACTTTACCCACCGGGTATTCCAACAGTGTTAATGGTAACGATTACGCCGTTATTTATAAAAATTTAAATTTGTCGTTTTCTTCATCTGACAGTTATTCTGTTATGGGACCCACAAATGGTTGCGCTGTCGTACGAATATTTCTCGACAGAAAGAATATTCCACGACCAAACGAATATTTCCCGACAACAATGAATATTTTATAACCATTTGTTTATTTTAAAAAATTTGCACAATTTACCCATAACCAAAGCATTATATCAAATTAACATCTTATTATTCACAATAATAAATAGAGAAAATTCGATTTTATTCATTAAAAAGTTGGGGTCTTACAACCTCCTGTCCTTATGAAATTTCTTCCCCGAAATTTATGTACCTGGTATTTCTAAGAGTTGAGAATACCTTGCTTTTATTTCAGATTCTATCTCCCCGGTCATCATGATTTCCCCATTGTTCATCTCCCGTGATAACTTCATTTGGGTTCCTCACTTGTTGGGAAGTCATGACAACCGCTCTCCCATGAACTACCCGGCTTTGACTTGTCTGGGGCAGCATTTGGTGTCATCACTTTCGTTGGAATTAACTTTTCTATAGGGCATATTCCACCCTCAACTGCTTCGTCGTACTCCTATTTCATGATCTGAATCATTAATCTTCGATCCATATCGAATTGGGGTTGAACGCAATGTACAGGGTAATTCAAAACTAGATGTTGGGTTCTCTCAATTGCTGTCCAAAAAGAGAAATACATATCATCTATTTTAGCCTTCTTAGATCGGACATCTCTTTCCACAATATCAACGCGTCGTGCTGCTTTTACCCATGCATCACTCATTCTCACTCGTTTAGTTGTTTCTTCTTTCAGCTCAGATTCTAGCTTTATCATCTTATACTCTGCCAAAGAGTGCTTCTGTTCAAGCATCACATATCGGGTAACACAAGCTTGAATCGTTGCATCCTTTTGCTCCACGACCGCCTGCCGCTCTTCAGCCTGCTCTTCTAACTCATGAATACAATTTTACAATTCCACATTTCGATCATAAAATTCTTCTAATAAATTCTCCTCAGGTTCCTCTTCTTCCTCACTCTCAGCTGCTACCTCTGCAACTAGCTCAGGTGCAACTATTAATTCTTCCCTTACCACAAGAATATCTCTAATTCCTTCTTCGCCTGACATCACATTATCATGGTTGGTGATTCGAGGTGTCTCCACAGTCTCATTCACTCCATTATTAACATTCTCAGCTGCCATTCTCAAATACTGCTATAAAATAAGGGTTAATTAAACAAATTAACGTATCACATAATATCCGTATATTATGACCGACTAATAAATAAGCTTAGGTAGGACGCACTAGCGAAGGATTTACTCATCTCTCCCCTCCTAGTTCTATTTCCCGATCTTCGCTAGAGACCATATCCCTAAGCTCTGATACCAACTATGACAACCCCAAAATAGGTTCATTCCACCCAACCTATTCTTAGTTGCCAAATATATGGTACAGAAAATAACTACAACTTTATTACAATAATTGTAGTGCAAAATATAACAACACATATGCTGTGAGTTTTTATACAAATATATACCAACTGTGACTCTTATCCCAACCTTGGATAGCACGTCACAATGGCACCTTACATTAAGGTATAGTCAAAAACTGTTTTAGAAATTAGAATCTTTGGGAAGTGCTCAAGGAAACCTTCGTACATGGGAGCCCATGTGTCTAGGTTATGATAGATATCATATGTCCACAGAATTATCCTTGGTTGACCCAATAGACCCCAAAGAAAAACGAGAAGATTACTATCATATTCTTTCTAATGGTGAGTCTTCTCTTAATATATCATTATCTCCACTGTCTCTAATTTAGAGTTATACTTCAACCAAACACCAAGATTATATAGGTAGTGCTCGTAGATATACTCAGCAAGTGGATGTGCACAACCCTGTCTTATGATGACACGAGGTTATATGTCATTAGACATCTTGTATGATAGTGGCAAAACACCCTTCCAACGTTAGGTTCGCCTCACCCTATTTGATTTTCCAAATATAACTACTAAATAATGTATAAAATATAACACACTTTTCTATACTGTTTAGGGAGAACTCCACAGCTAGAGACCACCGTTCTATTCCCTTGTTACCCCCGCTCGACCCAGCTACACTCTTATTACCTGAAAGGAATTGTGAAGCAAAAGGGTGAGCTCAACTAGCCCAGTAAAGAATATCATGACTAAAGATAAATTAATTATCCATAGTCTTCAACAGTAATAAATCAGAGATTTAGAATATATGGTAGATGATAAAAATTTTCAACCATAGTTGCAGCGGAACGAGCAATCCATTAGAAGAGTCAAATAGACCATAAAGTCTATTATCTTCTCCATGTTAAAAATTCACCAATAATATTTTATCCATGTAACATCAATTAACAGTTCTGGTCCACAATCATAATAATAACTCATAATCATAATTGTGATTCTAAATTCTCTTCGCATCCAGGATGAAGATAATTTCATCACATGTCTTTACCTGAAACAGCAAAGATCATGGTTATACCAAATCACAGTTCATGTTCATAATCATACCAATAAATTCATCTTTGCACTACATGCCAAAGATATTCAACAACAGTTCATCTTTACACTACAGGTCAAAGATATTCAACAACAGTTCATCTTTGCACTGCGGGCCAAAGATATTTAACAACAGATCATCTTTGCACTACGGGCCAAAGGTATTAATATCTCAAAGAAATATATAATCATTTCAAAATTTATATAAACAATAATTATAACCATGTTAATCCATTCACCTTTGCACTTAAGCTAAATATATTCAATTATAACTTCAATGGTCATGATCATACTAGTCAACAATTCATCTTTGCACTACTGGACAAAGAGAATCCATAGTCACGATCATACCAATAATCTACCTATCTTTACACTCAAGTCAAAGAGAAACATCATCATTAAGGTTATAAAAATATTATATATGATAATAAAAATAATATAATCAACATATAGATTTAATCTCAAGAGTAAGATTCATAAATCAACGATAATTTGGTCAGTAAAACAAACCAATTTTGTCGTAAATAGTACCTATGAATAGTAATTCGTGAATAGTAACTCATGAATAGTAACTTATGAATAGTAATTCATGAATAGTAACTTCGACATGAAAAAAGTAGAAATTCTACAATAAAATTCATACCAATATTTCGGTATAATGATACTAAAAGAATAATATTTCTTAAACTTATAAATAATTTATTTTAATTATTTACACTTTACTAAATAATGCATTTAACCATCCTAAAATGCCAAACTCAAAAGATTTCATCACCAATAACCAAAACTCTCATAAAAAATTTGCATATACCTCATATAGGATTTTTAAGCCATAAAATCCTATTTTTCGATTTTCTTACTTCACATAACATATTTAATTCATTTACTCATAACTAGTCCATTTTCATGAAAAATACCAAATCAGTACAAACACATTTTCTTTTCTAGGATTTAGCAGAATATAGTTCCATATTGAACATATATATTTCTCAGAATTTTTAAAATTTATTTACTATTTTTCATATGGCCAAAACAGCCGAATATTTAGACATTTATCATAAACTGTACTTTTATCCAAAAATTCCGAAATTTTATAGAGTATACTTCTGTTATATACATGTACTCCCAATAAAAATTTCACCAATTTTGGAGTTAACTACAAGGAGTTATAAGGGTTTACTTTTAAAATAGTATTTTTCCATAAAATTCATAACTCTTAATCCATATATCCAAAAATTGTTATTTTTGGACACAATCTAGAAAACTCATCAAATTATCATTTCAAAATTTTCCAAAATTTTTTAAGGTCAAAAAAATTACGAAACTTGAAAAACATAATAACCCTTACAATCATTTACCTCAAAAGAGCAGTACTTCTCATTGGAATATCGGATGAAAAGCCGAAGGAACCTTGCACTGAATAATAACTCTCAAAGTATCTAAATACTCACAAAAAAAACTTGTTTCTGGTGTGATTTTTAATTCTAACATAAGCACCTATTTATAGGAAAATGCTAGAACGTCAAAGGAGACTAAATTAATAAAATAATATATTTATTTTATTCCTACGCATGCCAAGTTAAAAATTCCAGCCCACCATATTTGAAGCTTTAATTCAGCACATGCTTTCAAAAAAAACAAAAATGGGGCCCACCTTCTAGAAATTTCCACAAAAATCATTTATAAAAATAATTTCTGAATCAGTCACCTCTTGAAATTCAGAACAAATCATACGTTCATTTTTAACGGTTCAAAATTTGTGGATATATACTCAACTTATATATGTATAACATATCCAAAAATCACAACGATCCAACGGTCGGATTAAAAATTATAACTCACGCAATATATCTCAAGAACACTAATTTTTCAGATTATGAGTCCTTCAGACTAGTTTCATTCAAAAATTCACCATGACAAATCTACAAAGGATTTTTGGGTGATTCAAATTTCTACGTTTAGCTTACTTCCAGGACTTTCTTTTGATATATGGTTCATCTCCTAACTTATTATACACAAAGAGTTATAGATTTTACAAAATCAAGTAATAAACTAATTTTCTGAAAATTTCTAAATTTCGTTCTTCATTTCGACAAAATACTAATAAAACACCTCATCATTAATTCCTTCAGTTATAACTACATAAATAAATCCATTATTTATATCCACATCAAATAAATATTTTCTTATCATATAAATCAGTAATTAATTATTCACAAATAATATTACAGAATCACAATAATTACAACCAGGTAGTTCCCAGAAAAGAGGGGGCTTTTCAATAAAGATTTCTCCTTACTAGCGCACAATTAGATGACAAAACCTCTCCTTTGATAGAACTTTCTAGACATTGCCAATAATGCTGTCTAATAATATTAATTATTGATCTGATAATGGAAAATACTGTGCAGTGACAATTATTGAAACAACAATAATATAAAATATCAACGTAGCAATTATTGAATCAATAAAATAAAATATTGAACAGTAATTACTTGTGACGCCCCCAAAATTAGGTATACATCACCCATCTTGGATCGTCAGATACATGGTACAGAATACAAATACAACTTACTAATACAACTGTCGTGTACAATACGACAAAACATAACTGTGAGTTTGAATACAATTATTGTCTACTAGAGACTATACATGTGACAACCCCAAAATAGGTTCATTCCACCCAACCCATTCTGAGCCGTCAAATACATGGTACAGAAAATAACTACAACTTTATTACAACAATTGTCGTGCAAAATACAACAACACATATGCTGTGAGTTTGGATACAAATATATACCAAATGTGACTCATGTTCCAACCGTGGACATCACCTCACAATAACACCTTACATAAAGGTATAGTCAAAAACTGTTTTAGAAATTAGAATCTTTGGGAAGTGCTCAAGGAAACCTTCGTACATGGGAGGCCACGCATCTAGGTTATGATAGATATCATATGGCCACAGAATTATCCTTGGTTGACCCAATAGACCCCAAAGAAAAACGAGAAGATTACTATCATATTCTTCCCAATGGTGAGTCTTCTCTTGACTTATCATTATCTCCACTGTCTCTAATTGAGAATTATACTTCAAACAAACACCAAGATTATATAGGTAGTGCCCATAGATATACTCAGCAAGTGGATGAGCACAACCCTGTCTTATGATGACACGAGGTTGTATGTCATTAGACATCTTGTATGATAGTGACAAAACACCCTTCCAACGTTGGGTTCGCCTCACCCTATTTTCTTCACCAAATATAACTACTAAATGATGACCACCGTTCTATTCCCTTGTTACCCCCGCTCGACCCAGCTACACTCTTATTACCTGAAAGGAATTGTGAAGCAAAAGGGTGAGCACAACTAGCTCAGTAAAGAATATCATGACTAAAGATAATTCAATTATCAATAGCCTTCATCAACAATAAATCAGAGATTTAGAACATATGGTAAATGATAAAAATTTCAACCATAGTTGCAGCGGAACGAGCAATCCATTAGAAGAGTCAAATAGACTATAAAGTCTATTATCTTCTCCATGTTAAAAATCCACCAACAATATTTTATCCATGTAACATCACTCAACAGTTCCTTTCCACAATCATATGAATAACTCATAATCATAATTGTGACTATAAATTTTTCTTCGCACCCAGGACGAAGAATATTTTCATCACCTGTCTTTACCTGAAACATCAAAGATCATGGTTATACCAAATCACAGTTCCTGTTTATAATCATACTAACAAATCCATCTTTGCACTACGGGCCAAAGATATTCAACAACAGTTCATCTTTGCACTACAGGCCAAAGATATTCATCAACAGACCATCTTTGCACTACAGGCCAAAGATATTCAACAACAGTTCATCTTTGCACTACGGGCCAAAGATATTCATCAACAAACCATCTTTGCACTACGGGCCAAAGATATTCAACAACAGTTCATCTTTGCACTACAGGCCAAAGATATTCATCAACAGGCCATCTTTGCACTACATGCCAAAGATATTCATCAACAATTCATATTTGCACTACAGGCCAAATATATTCATATCTCAAAGAAATATATAATCATTTCAGAATTTATATAAACAATAATTATAACCATGTTGATCAATTCACCTTTGCACTTAAGCTTAAGATATTCAATTATAAATTCAATGGTCATGATCATACCAGTCACAATTCAACTTTGCACTACAGGCCAAAGAGAACCCTAGTCATGATCATACCAATAATCTACCCATCTTTACACTCCAGTGAAAGAGAATTTCAACATCAGGGTTATAAAAATGTTATATATGATGATAAAAATAATATGATCAACATATAGTTTTAATCTCAAGAGTAATATTCGTAACTCATGAATAGTAAATCGTGAATAGTAACTCATGAATAGTAACCCCGACACAAAAGATAGAAATTCCACAATAAAATCCATACCAATATTTCGGTATAATGATATTGAAAGAATAACATTACTTAAATTTATAAACAATTTATTTTAATTGTTTACACTTTACTAATTAATGCATTTAATCATCATAAAATGCCAACTCTTACAATTTCATCATCAATAACCAAAACCCTCATCAAAAATCTGCATATACCTCATATAGGATTCTCAAGCCATAAAATCCTATTTTTCAATTTTCTTTCTTCACAAAACATATTTAATTCATTTACTCATAACTAGACCATTTTCATGAAAAATACCAAATCAGTTCCAAAAATATTTCTTTTCTGGGATTTAGCATAATATAGTCCCATAGTGAACATATATTTTTCTCAGAATTTTTAAAAGTCATTTACTATTTTTCATATGGCCAAAATAGCCGAATATTTAGACATTTATCAAAAATTGTACTTTTGTCTAAAAATTCTGAAATTTACAGAGTATACTTCTATCATATACATGTACTCCCAATAAAAATTTCATCAATTTTGGAGTTAACCACAAGGAATTATAAGCGGTTACTTTTAAAATAGTCTTTTCTCATAAAATTCATAACTCTTAATCTATACATCCAAAAATCACCATTTTTGGACACAATCAAGAAAACTCATCAAAATATCATTTCAAATTTTTCCAGAATTTTTGAAGATCAGAAAAATTACGAAACTGAAAATATAACAACCCTTAAAATCCCTTAATATCCCTTACTATCCCTTACTATCCCTTACCTCAAAAGAGCAGTACTTCTGACTGGATATCGGATATGATGCTGAAGGAAACTTGCACTGAATAGCAACTCTCAAAGTATCTAAATACTCACAAAATATGCTTCATAATATAGAGAGAGAAAGAGAGAAAGCTTATGTTTCTGGTGTGATTTTCAATTCTAACTTAGCCCTCTATTTATAGGAAAATTTTGGTAGGTTTGACCTGCAACCTGATGGCTTTACCTGCTACTATTCCCACCCACCACATTTGAAATATAATTCAGCACATTTCTTCACCAACCACAAGTGGGGCCCACCAATTCTAGAATTTTCCACCAAAATGATAAACTCCGAAAATGCAACAATTTCTGAACCAGTCATCTTGTAAAATTCATAATAAATCATACGTTCATTTTTAACGGTTCAAAATTTGTGGACATATACTCAACTTATATATGTATAACATATCCAAAAATTACCACGATCCAACGGTCGGATTAAAAATTATAACCCCCGCAAAATATCTCAAAAACCCTGATTTTTAATACCTCCATTCCGACAAAAATACGGATAAAAATCTCAACATTAACTCCTTCATTTTTTAACCACAAAAATATATCCCTCATTTATATCCACATAAAATAAATATTTTCTTATCATATGAATCAATAATTAATTATTCACAAATAATATTACAGAATCACATTTATGACAACCAGGCCGTTCCCAGGAAAGAGGGGGCTTTCCAATAAGAATTTTTCCTTACTGGCGCGCAATTAGATGACCAAACCTCTCCTTAGACAGAACTTTCTAGACATTGCCAATAATGTTATCTAATAATATTATTCAAATAATATGAATTATTGATCTGATAATGGAAAATACTGTGCAGTGACAATTATTGAACAACAATAATATAAAATTTCAACGTAGCAATTATTGAATCAATAAAATAAAATATTGAACAGTAATTACTGTAACAATTATTGAGTAGTGCCTTCTTACGTAAGAATCAATAATTTCAAAAATACTATGCAATACCGTGTGCTACTGTGCAATAACGCGTATTACTGTATTTTAACCACCGGGTATTCCAACAGTGTTAACGGTAACAACTACGCCGTTATTTGTAAAAACTCAAATTTGTCGTTTTCTTCACCCGACAGTTATTCTGTTATGGGGCCCACAAATGGCTGCGCCGTCGTACGAATATTCCCCGACAGAAAGAATATTCCACGACCAAACGAATATTCCCCGACAACAATGATTATTTTATAACCACTTGCTTATTTTGAAAAAAAATCATATTTCACTCATAACTTTAAACTTTTATCAATTTAACCATTTACTGAATAGTAATTATAAGAAAAATTGAATACTTTTATTTCATAAAATTCGGGGTCTTACAATCTCCCCTCCTTATGAAATTTCGTCCCCGAAATTTACGTACCTGGTATTTCAAAGAGTTGAGAATACCTTGCTTTCATTTCAGATTCAATCTTCCCTATCATCATGATTTCTCCATTGCTCATCACCTGTATTTCAGATATCATTCTAGAATACAGCTTCAAAATAAGGGTTAATTGAACAAATTAACATATCACATAATATCCCAATATTATGACTGACCAACAAATAAGCTTAGGTAGGACACACTAGCGAAGGATTTACTCATCTCTCCCCTCCTAGTTATATTTCCCGATCTCCGCCAGAGATCATATCCCTAAGCTCTGATACCACCTGTGACAACCCCAAAATAGGTTCATTCCACCCAACCCATTCTGAGTCGTCAAATACATGGTACAGAAAACAACTACAACTTTATTACAACAATTGTCGTGCAAAATACAACAACACATATGCTGTGAGTTTGGATACAAATATATACCAAATGTGACTCATGTTCCAACCGTGGACATCACCTCACAATAACACCTTACATAAAGGTATAGTCAAAAACTGTTTTAGAAATTAGAATCTTTGGGAAGTGCTCAAGGAAACCTTCGTACATGGGAGGCCACGCATCTAGGTTATGATAGATATCATATGGCCACAGAATTATCCTTGGTTGACCCAATAGACCCCAAAGAAAAACGAGAAGATTACTATCATATTCTTCCCAATGGTGAGTCTTCTCTTGACTTATCATTATCTCCACTGTCTCTAATTGAGAATTATACTTCAAACAAACACCAAGATTATATAGGTAGTGCCCAAAGATATACTCAGCAAGTGGATGAGCACAACCCTATCTTATGATGACACGAGATTGTATGTCATTAGACATCTTGTATGATAGTGACAAAACACCCTTCCAACGTTGGGTTCGCCTCACCCTATTTTCTTCACCTGTCTTTACCTGAAACATCAAAGATCATGGTTATACCAAATCACAGTTCCTGTTTATAATCATACTAACAAATCCATCTTTGCACTACGGGCCAAAGATATTCAACAACAGTTCATCTTTGCACTACAGGCCAAAGATATTCATCAACAGACCATCTTTGAACTACAGGCCAAAGATATTCAACAACAGTTCATCTTTGCACTACGGGCCAAAGATATTCAACAACAGTTCATCTTTGCACTACAGGCCAAATATATTCATCAACATGCCATCTTTGCACTACATGCCAAAGATATTCATCAACAATTCATATTTGCACTACAGGCCAAATATATTCATATCTCAAAGAAATATATAATCATTTCAGAATTTATATAAACAATAATTATAACCATGTTGATCAATTCACCTTTGCACTTAAGCTTAAGATATTCAATTATAAATTCAATGGTCATGATCATACCAGTCACAATTCAACTTTGCACTACAGGCCAAAGAGAACCCTAGTCATGATCATACCAATAATCTACCCATCTTTACACTCCAGTGAAAGAGAATTTCAACATCAGGGTTATAAAAATGTTATATATGATGATAAAAATAATATGATCAACATATAGTTTTAATCTCAAGAGTAATATTCGTAACTCATGAATAGTAAATCGTGAATAGTAACTCATGAATAGTAACCCCGACACAAAAGATAGAAATTCCACAATAAAATCCATACCAATATTTCGGTATAATGATATTGAAAGAATAACATTACTTAAATTTATAAACAATTTATTTTAATTGTTTACACTTTACTAATTAATGCATTTAATCATCATAAAATGCCAACTCTTACAATTTCATCATCAATAACCAAAACCCTCATCAAAAATCTGCATATACCTCATATAGGATTCTCAAGCCATAAAATCCTATTTTCCAATTTTTTTTCTTCACAAAACATATTTAATTCATTTACTCATAACTAGACCATTTTTATGAAAAATACCAAATCAGTTCCAAAAATATTTCTTTTCTCGAATTTAGCATAATATAGTCCCATAGTGAACATATATTTTTCTCAGAATTTTTAAAAGTCATTTACTATTTTTTATATGGCCAAAATAGCCGAATATTTAGACATTTATCAAAAATTGTACTTTTGTCTAAAAATTCTGAAATTTACAGAGTATACTTCTATCATATACATGTACTCCCAATAAAAATTTCATCAATTTTGGAGTTAACCACAAGGAATTATAAGCGGTTACTTTTAAAATAGTCTTTTCTCATAAAATTCATAACTCTTAATCTATACATCCAAAAATCACCATTTTTGGACACAATCAAGAAAACTCATCAAAATATCATTTCAAATTTTTTCAGAATTTTTGAAGGTCAGAAAAATTACGAAACTGGAAAATATAACAACCCTTAAAATCCCTTAATATCCCTTACTATCCCTTACTATCCCTTACCTCAAAAGAGCAGTACTTCTGGCTGGATATCGGATATGATGCTGAAGGAAACTTGCACTGAATAGCAACTCTCAAAGTATCTAAATACTCACAAAATATGATTCATAATATAGAGAGAGAAAGAGAGAAAACTTATGTTTCTGGTGTGATTTTCAATTCTAACTTAGCCCTCTATTTATAGAAAAATTTTGGTAGGTTTGACCTGCAACCTGATGGCTTTACCTGCTACTATTCCCACCCACCATATTTGAAATATAATTCAGCACATTTCTTCATCAACCATAAGTGGGGCCCACCAATTCTAGAATTTTCTACCAAAATGATAAACTCCGAAAATTCAACAATTTCTGAACCAGTCATCTCGTAAAATTCATAATAAATCATACGTTCATTTTTAACGGTTCAAAATTTGTGGACATATACTCAACTTATATATGTATAACATATCCAAAAATTACCACGATCCAACGGTCGGATTAAAAATTATAACCCCCGCAAAATATCTCAAAAACCCTGATTTTTAATACCTCCATTCCGACAAAAATACGGATAAAAATTTCAACATTAACTCCTTCATTTTTTAACCACAAAAATATATCCCTCATTTATATCCACATAAAATAAATATTTTCTTATCATATGAATCAATAATTAATTATTCACAAATAATATTACAGAATCACATTTATGACAACCAGGCCGTTCCCAGGAAAGAGGGGGCTTTCCAATAAGAATTTCTCCTTACTGGCGCGCAATTAGGTGACCAAACCTCTCCTTAGACAGAACTTTCTAGTCATTGCCAATAATGTTATCTAATAATATTATTCAAATAATATGAATTATTGATCTGATAATGGGAAATACTGTGCAGTGACAATTATTGAACAACAATAATATAAAATTTCAACGTAGCAATTATTCAATCAATAAAATAAAATATTGAACAGTAATTACTGTAACAATTATTGAGTAGTGCATTCTTACGTAAGAATCAATAATTTCAAAAATACTATGCAATACCGTGTGCTACTGTGCAATAACGCGTATTACTGTATTTTAACCACCGGGTATTCCAACAGTGTTAACGGTAACAACTACGCCGTTATTTGTAAAACTCAAATTTGTCGTTTTCTTCACCCGACAGTTATTCTGTTATGGGGCCCACAAATGGCTGCGCCGCCGTACGAATATTCCCCGACAAAAAGAATATTCCACGACCAAACGAATATTCCCCGACAACAATGATTATTTTATAACCACTTGCTTATTTTGAAAAAAAATCATATTTCACTCATAACTTTAAACTTTTATCAATTTAACCATTTACTGAATAGTAATTATAAGAAAAATTGAATACTTTTATTTCATAAAATTCGGGGTCTTACAATACAAACTCAAAAGGAGTCCTCATTATAATTATTGTCACACTATTTAATAGAATAGTGAGGACTATTATTACTATCATCTGGTCCATCTCTCCGTTCCCCGACTCGTCCCAACTATATTCTCATTTCCTGAAGAGAACAGTGAAAGAAAGGGTGAGCTCAACTAGCCCAGTAAGAAATATTATGACTAAGATAGTGCAGAATAAATTATTATTAGCCTTCAACAGTGTTGATAAAATATAACGAACGTCAAGTTTAACTGCAGCGGAACAAGCAATCCATTAAAAGAGTCAAGTAGAGAATAAAATCTACTATCTTTTATGATTTTAAAGGTTTTTCAACACTGTTATCGCTGGGACTCAGCTTAATAAAATAATCCACATCATCGAATCACCCCTGCACTACGGCCAAGGATATTCTTTAGTATCACGACCACAATTATCCATGCACTACGGGCCAAGAATATTTGTGTACTCATTAATGGTCATGATCATGCCAACAACTGTCCATCAATGCACTACGGGCCAATAAGGACTTTGACCACATCATTTGTAACATTACGGTCATGATTATACCGAATAATCCCTGGTCATAATCATACCAAGTCCATCTATGCACTACAGCCCACAGATGACTTTCCACATTTTATAAACATGAGGATGATGACAATGATATAAGAATTTAATAAAACAAGTTCAAGAATTAATTTATCCAAGAATTAACAACGTCCAAATTGTCAACATGATACTGCTTTGTGGAGTAAAATTCAAGAATGCTTAGAAGAATATTTTCATGAAAAGATACTGGATGAACCGCAATTATCAAGGATATTCCACTAATTTTATGGAGTATAGGAGTTAAAACTTAATCAACTGAGTATAATAAAGAATGGAATAACAAAAGAAATCACCCGGCATGCGATAGACCGCACCGACAGGTTACTCCAACAGAATAATAAATAATGAAACCAGGTCCGGCGTAAACGCACAGACATGATATTCCGACAGAATAATAAATAATGGAACCAGGTCCGGCGTAAACGCACAGACAGGATATTCCGACAGAATAATAAATAATGGAACCAGGTCCGGCGTAAAACACACAGACAGGATGTTCCAACAGAATAATAACAAGACGGAACCAGGTCCGGTGTAAAACACACAGACAGGATGTTCCAATAGAATAATAATAAAAATGGAACCAGGTCCGGTGTAAAACACACAGACAGGATGTTCCAACAGAATAATAGAAGAATGTCACCAAGTATAGGGTAGACCGCGTATACAGGTTATTCCAACAGAATAATAAGAAATGGAATAACAACAGTTCTCTTCATGAATAAGAAAGAATAACACCCCTTACCGTTTTAAAGAAGAACTGAAATAAGGAAGTAGTTAAGTAGCAGAATACTTTTCTTCTCTCTCTCTATAGTTTCTCTCTCTAGAGTTCAGTGAATTCATAAGAAATAATGAAGGAATGAGCTGCTATTTATAGAAGAATGGACTGTATAGTAACTAATCCATGAACGGTCCAGATTGATTTACTTTAATCTGACGGTCCATATTTAAAGAAAAATCTTTTAAATAAAATATAATATATTCTATTTATAGAATAACTTTAATAAAGTATTCTGTTTTATATAAAAAGATGTTTCTGTTTTATTACGTTAATAATACGAATAAAACAAAACTTCATTATCGCTAAATAATTCATATTATTAACTGACAATAATTGAATCAAACTGAGTGATTTCTCACATAAGAATTAATAATCAATACCGAGTGCTACTATGCAACCACACGTATTACTGTACTTTTACTACCGAGTAGTTCAACAGTATCAATGGTAAAACTTCCGCCGTTATTTTTAATAAAATATTTTTGTCGTTTTCTCAATCCGACAATAATTCCGTTGTGGGGTCCACCAATGATTGCGCCGTTGTACGAATATTCCCTTTTAAAATGAATATTCCCCGACCAATCGAATATTATATAATAACTTGCGTACTTTGTAAAATTTATAAATATTACCCACAACTATAACATTATATCAAATTAACTCCATAATATTCAAAAATGATAATTATAGAAAATTCAGCTTTATTTATAAAAGTTGGGGTCTTACATTACTGTAATAATTATTGAGTAGTATCTTCTTACGTAAGAATCAATAATTCAAAAATATTGTGCAATACTGCGTGCTACTATAAAACAACGCGTATTACTTTACTTTATCCACCGGGTATTCCAACATTATTAAAGGTAACGATTACGCCGTTATTTATAAAAATTCAAGTTTGTCGTTTTCTTCATCCGACAGTTATTCTGTTATGGGGCCCACAAATGGCTGCGCCGTCGTACGAATATTCCCCGACAGAAAGAATATTCCACGACCAAACGAATATTCCCCGACAACAATAAATATTTTATAACCACTTGTTTATTTTAAAAAATTTGCACATTTTACCCATAACCAAAGCATTATATCAAATTACACCTTATTATTCACAATAATAAATAGAAGAAATTTGATTTTATTCATTAAAAAGTTGGGGCTTACAAAGACCCTATAGAGCTGCCACAGACGGATGAGGATAAGGAGGCGGAAGAGTTTCCACCAAACTCTGTCGTAACTAAAATGTATGACGAAGTATACGATCGTAACATTGAGCTTCAAGATAGAGTCAAGGAGTTAGAGGAGCTAGTAGCTGAACGTCAGACTTCGATGGCGCAGAAGGACGATGAGATCTGGGATTTTGACGAACGTCTCATCAATGTGGAATGGAATCTAGTTCACACAGAGAGAGAGAATGAACAGCTGATGGAGGAGATTGCAAAGTTAAAGGATAACTTGAAAGAAGAATCTGCCAAGAGAGCAAGAGTTGAAGATGCGAACGAGAAAGCTTCTCAGCGTGTAGAGGTAGCAGAGGGAGAGGTACAAGCAAAGAAGATCAAGATGGTAGAATTGAATTGTATTTTTAACACCGTGATAAACCGAGCTCAAGACCGAGTCATGTACTATCTGACTCAATTCAAAATGCTATCATGGTATATGTTAGATCGTAGAACGATGTTCCGTATAATGGAAGAGGAGCGCCGTAAGGCTATGCAGTAACTTAGTATACCATAATAGAGAATGTAATTTTCGTGTGATTAAATAGTAAATAAGATGTAAATACCAAGTTTTATGTGACCGATGGGATAAGATGATGTTATCCTGAAACTTTATCAGTTCAGGAAAGTGATGTAAATAGCAGTGATGCTATTGTTTTTATGTTTAAAAAAAATTATGAATGAATAAAATGTTAATATTTATTCAAGATATTATGTGTTATATGATGATCTTTTATGATGTGCAAGTTAAGTAGAAAATACTTAAAAGATTGAGTAATGATCTAACAAGTGTATTTTAAATAGAAAATACCTCCAAGATGTCAACCACGACAACGAACCCCTGAGGGGTCTACCAATAATAATAACGTTAAGGCTAACCCAGTTCAGCAGCTGGTGACGTTACTGACGGGAGCACTATAGAATCGGCCGTAGAACCAAGCTGCGACATTTAAGGATTTGAAGGCGGTTGGACCACCAGAATTCTTTGGGTCCATGAATCCAGTTGAGGCACAAATCTGGATCATGGAAATAGAAAAGGTTTTTGATGTTGCAAGGGTATGTGAAGACCAAAAGACTACTTTTGCGACATTCATGTTAAAAGCAGAAGCCAGTTCTTGGTGGCAAGTAAAAAAAACCTGAGGAGATCAGAGAGTGATGACTTGGGATAGGTTTTGTAAGACCCCAACTTTTATAAATAAAGAAAAATTTTCTATAAATATCATTTTTGAATATTATGGAGTTAATTTGATATAATGTTATAGTTGTGGGTAATATTTATAAATTTTACAAAGTATGCAAGTTGTTATATAATATTCGATTGGTCGGGGAATATTCGTTTTAACAGGGAATATTCGTACAACGACACAATCATTGGTGGACCCCACAACAGAATTATTGTCGGATTGAGAAAACGACAAAAATATTTTATTAAAAATAACGGCAGAAATTTTACCATTGTTACTGTTGAACTACTCGGTAGTAAAAGTACAGTAATACGTGTGGTTGCATAGTAGCACACGGTATTGATTATTAATGCTTATGTGAGAAGTCACTCAGTTTGATTCAATTATTGTCAGTTAATAATATGAATTATTTAGCGATAATGACGTTTTGTTTTATTCGTATTATTAACGTAATAAAACAGAAACATCTTTTTATATAAAACAGAATACTTTATTAAAGTTATTCTATAAATAAAATATATTATATTTTATTTAAAAGATTTTTCTTTAAATATGGACCGTCAGATTAAAGTAATCAATCTGGACCGTTCATGGATTAGTTACTATGCATTCTATTTTTCTATAAATAGCAGCTCATTCCTTCATTATTTCTTACGAATTCACTGAACTCTAGAGAGAGAAACTATAGAGAGAAACTATAGAGAGAGAAGAAGAGTATTCTGCTACTTAACTACTTCCTTATTTCAGCTCGTCTTCAAAACGGTAGGGAATATTATTTCTTTTATATTCATGAAGAGAACTTCTGTTATTCCATTCTTTATTATTCTGTTGGAATAACCTGTATACGTGGTCTACCCTATACTTGGTGACATTATTCTATTATTCTGTTGGAACATCCTGTTTGTGTGTTTTACACCAGACCTGGTTCCATTATTTATTATTCTGTCGGAATATCCTGTCTGTGCGTTTACGCCGGACCTGGTTCCATTATTTATTATTCTGTCGGAATATCCTGTCTGTGCGTTTACGCCGGACCTGGTTCTATTATTTATTATTCTGTTGGAATAACTTGTATGTGCGGTCTATCGCATGCATGGTGATTTCTCTTGTTATTACATTCTTTATTGTACTCAGTTGGTTAAGTTTTGACTTCTATACTCCATGAAATTTGTGGAATATCCTTGATAATTGCGGTTCATCCAGTATCTTTTCATGAAAATATTCTTCTAAGTATTCTTGAATTTTACTCCACAAAGCAATATCATGTTGACAATTTGGACGTTGTTAATTCTTGGATAAATTAATTCTTGAACTTGTTTTATTGAATTCTTATATCATTGTCATCATCCTCATGTTTATAAAATGTAGAAAGTTATCTGTGGCCTGTAGTGCATAGATGAACTTGGTATGATTATGACCAGGGATTATTCGGTATAATCATGACCGTAATGTTACAAATGATGTGGTAAAAGTCCTCATTGGCCTGTAGTGCATTGATGGACAGTTGTTGGCATGATCATGACCATTAATGAATATACGAATATCCTTGGCCGTAGTGCAGGGGTGATTCGATGATGTGAATTATTTTATTAAGCTGAGTCTCAGCGATCACAGTGTTGGAAAATCTTTTAAATCATAAAAGATAGTAGAGTTTATTTTCTACTTGACTCTTTTAATGGATTGCTTGTTCCGCTGCAGTTAAACTTGATGTCTATTATATTTTATCAGTTTAACATTGTTGAAGGCTAATGATAATTTATTCTGCATTATCTTAGTCATGATATTTCTTACTGGGCTAGTTGAGCTCACCCTTTCTTTCACTGTTCTCTTCAGGAAATGAGAACGTAGCTGGGGCAAGTCGGGGAACGGAGTGATGGTCTGAATGATAGTATTAATTAGTAGTCCTCACTATTCTATGTAATGGTGTGTTAATAAATGTAATGAGGACTCCTTTTGAGTATGAATACTCTCTAGAAGATAATATTTGTATTCAAACTCACAGTTTATGTTTTATCGTATTGTACACGACAGTTGTATTAGTAAGTTGTATTTGTATTTTGTACTATGTATCTGACGACCCAAGATGGGTGATGTATACCTAATTTTGGGGGCGTCACAGGTTTAAAGAAATATTTTTAGAGACTTATTTCCCAGAGAGTTCACAGAATCAGATGGAGGTCCAGTTTCTAAAATTGAAGCAGGGTGCAATGACAGTATCGGAGTATGTAGCAAAGTTCAACGAGTTGGCGAGGTTTGTGCCATATCAAGTTAGCACAGACGAGCGCAAGGCAAGAAGATTTGAACAGTGACTGAAGCCCTGGTTGTACAACAGAGTCTCCATGTTTCAGTTGAAGGCATTTGCAGCGGTGCTTGAGAAGGCGATTATCGCGAAAGGAGGAAGTGATGTCGTAACGAAGTACAATAAGGAACAAAGAATGAAGAAGAGTAAGAATAAAGGTAAAAATGGTGGTAGCGGTGGTGGGAATAATAATAACCCGAAGAGGAAGTGGAATGCCAGTGTTGGAAGTCAACAGAGAAGCCATCAAAAAAGGAAATAAATTTGAAGTGTGTGCTACATGTGGGAAAAATCACACTGGCGTGTGCTTAAGGGGTAAACGAGTGTGCTTCAACTGTGGCCAAGAGGGTCACATTGCTCCAAATTTCCATTAACCAAAGAAGAATGATTGTTATACTTGCAGGTCAAAGGATCATCTTGCTCGCGAGTGCCCTAAGAAGAAAGCTGGAGAGGTAATTGGAAGCAAGGGAGGTGGCAGTGGAAGTACGTTGGCTATTGTTGGACCAACGTCATCAAGCAGACCCACAGCCAGAACCTTCAATATGACGGTGCAAGATGCGGTGCAATCAAAAGATGTTGTGTCAGGTATTATCCTAATCAATGATATAAATGCATATGTATTATTTGATTTGGGTGCTACTTGCTCATTTATATTTGATGAATTTGCTAAGATGTTAGGATTGCCTAGTGAAGAGTTGAAATTTCCTCTAAACATAGAAATTGCAAATAGGGAGGTGATTCCTGTAAGACTCGTATATAAGAATTGTAAGGTAAATATTAAGGAAAATATTATGACAGTAGATTTAATCCCGATTAAACTTGGAGAGTTTGATGTTATATTGAAAATGGATTGGCTATTCAATTATGGAGCAATAATTGATTACCAAAAGAAATGTGTAAACCTTATGACTCTGTCAAAGGTAGTCTTCTATGGTAGCAAATCGCTTAGACAAGCGAGATGTCTGACGATTATGCAGGCCAAGAAGTTATTGAGACAAGATTGTGTAGGATATTTAGCTTACATAGTTAATACTCAGAAGAATGGTGTGAAACTGAAAGAGATATCAGTTGTTAAGGATTTTGTGTAAGACCCCAAATTATTAATAAATGAAATTTAATTTCCTCTATTTATTATTTTGAAATAGTAAGGGTTGAATTGATTAATGATGTTAGTTATGGGTAAAATGCGCAAATATTTTAAATAAGCAAGTGGTTATAAAATATTCATTTTTATCGAAGAATATTCGCTTGGTCGTGAAATATTCTTACTATCGGGGAATATTCGTACGACGGCGCAGCCTTGTGTGGGCCCCATAACAGAAAGCGATTGGATGAAGAAAACGACAAGTATAAGTTGTTTATAAATAACGGCGTAATTGGTACCGTTAATACTGTTGGAATACCCGGTGGTTAAAATACAGTAATACGCGTTGTTGCACAGTGGCACACGGTATTGCACCAATTATTGATTCTTACGTTAGAAGGCACTACTCAATAATTGTTACAGTAATTATTGTTCAGTATTTTATTTTATTGATTCAATAATTGTGCGTTGATATTTTATATTACTGTTGTTTCAATAATTATCACTACACAGTATTTTCCATTATCGGAGCAATAATTCATATTATCTGAATAATATTATTAGATAACATTATTGGCAATGTCTAGAAAGTTCTGTCTAAGGAGAGGTTTTGTCATCTAATTGCGCGCCAGTAAGGAGAGATCCTTATTGGAAAGCCCCCTCTTTCCTAAGAACTGCCTGGTTGTCAGTATTGTGATTCTATAATATTATTTGTGAATAATTAATTATTAATTTATATGATAAGAAAAATATTCATTTTATGTGGATATAGATGGAAAAAAATTTTAATGTGACAATTGTTAAAAATTAATATTTTATCTTTTCCTGATAAAATAATTCATTTAAATATATTATTATATTTTAATAATATAATAATGATGATATTTTTATAATGAATGTGTGATATATGGATAAATGAGGAGGAAGAGTATTTTTGTTGCAATAAATGCTAAACACATGTTAAACATGTTGGTGGATTCTAATTTTGACTAAACTTTGATTATAACCTAGAAAATCATCCGTATGTGGATTTCAGTCATTTTCTGTTTAGAATTTGGAAAAATTTTCTTCTGCAAAATTGTAGAGAATGGAATTTTCTATGGAAAGGACATGAGGTTCAAATTTTTTTGATAAAAGAGCTATTTATTATGAATGATTGAAGTTCCAGAATAATTGATTTTTTGAGTTTTAAATATTTTTTTAAGAAAAACATGTTTTGTGTGATTGGTGAGCCTACATGTGTTACAAAATGGCTGAAATCAAATTTTCAAAGTGGGCATAGGAATTTTTTTAATAAATATTATTATTTTATTAAATTTTCTGCTTTAGTGTTCTAAGCATTTTTCTATAAATAAGGTGATTAGGTTAGAATTGAAAATCACACCAAAAACTGAAGTTTTCTCTCTCTATATTATCGAGCGTATTTTTGTGAGTATTTTGATACTTTGAGTGTTGTTATACAATGCAAGTTCTCTTCAGCACTATATCCAGTATTCCAGTCAGAAGTACTGTCTTTTCGAGGTAAGGGATGTTATTTTTTTAGAAATGATATTATTTCTTTCAATATCATTATACCGAAATATTGGTAAGATTTTTCTTATAAAATTCTTATCTTTTCATGTTGGGATTACTATTCATGAGTTACTATTCACGAGTTACTATTCATGAGTACTATTCACGAAGTATGATGATCTTTCTTGTGAGATTTCTACCTTTTAATGTCAGAGTTACTATTCACGTATACGTCACTATTCATGTATACGACACTATTCACAAATACGATACTATTCACAGAAAAATTAAATTTTCTTTTCTGTGTCCAAGATTGTCTGTTATGGTTCCTATCTTTGATTGGATCTACATATGTTTTGATCTTTATTTTTAAATTTTGCTCCACAATAGTTTATTATGGAGTATTTTTGAACATGGATAAACCGAAGTACGAATCTTTACTATTTGTTCTTTTGTCTCACTGGATTCGTTTTCTTTAAAATATATTTTTCATCATCCTCAGTCCTAAATGATGATATTACTGAATATCTTTGGCCTGTAATGCAAAGATGAATGATTTTTTGATGAATATCTTTGGCCCGTAGTGCAAAGATAAATAGGTGTTGAGATGAACATGACCGACTGATTAATATCTTTGGCATGTAGTGCAAAGATGACTATTTGATTCAAGATATATATTGATTGATGTTACAGGGATAAAATATCGATGATGAACTTTTAAATTCATAGATGATGGTAGATTTCATTCTCTACTTAACTCTTCTAATGAATTGTTATTTCCGCTGCAGTTGTTGATCTAAAACTTGTTGTCTATGGTATTCTATCAGATTTTTCCCTATTGAGGACTAACGATAATTTGTTCTATATTATCTTAGTCATAATATTCTTTATTGGGCTAGTTGAGCTCACTCTTTTCTTTTTTGTTCTATTTTTCTTCTCAGGAGGCGAGAATGTAGCGGGTACTAGTCGGGGTATAGAATGATGGTTCGAGATAGTTGTCTTAGTAGTCCTCACTATTTTGTAAAATAGTGTATCAATAATTATAATGAGGACTTATTTGAGTGTAGATATTGTCTAGAAGATAATATTTGTATTTAAACTCACAGTATATGTGTTGTCGTATTTTGAACGACAATTGTAATAATAAAGTTGTTGTTGTTTTCTGTACCATGTATTTGGCGACTCAGAATGGGTTAGGTGGAATGAACCTATTTTGGGGGCGTCACAGTTGGTATCAGAGGTTAGGGATATGATCTCTGGCAGAGATCGGGGAATAGAACTAGGAGGGAAGAGACGAGTAAAACCTTCGCTAGTGTGTCTTACCTAAGCTTATTTGTTGGTTGGTCAGTATATAGGGATATTATGTGATATGTTTATTTCTTTAATTAACCCTTGTTTTATGGCAGTATTTAAGAATGGCAACTGAGAATGTTAATAGTGGAGTAAATGAAACCTTGGAGACGCCTGTACTCACCAATGAGGAGAACGTGCAACAGGCTGGCAATGTTCCTCCTGTGAACAACACCACTGAGCAGATGATGAACGATGGGATGTTTAGAAGCTTTTTGTAGTTCACGCAAAATCAGACGAGGGAGACTCGTGTTCAAAAAATAGGAGGAAATGATAGCAATTCACGATTTGTCACAGCCAAGCAGTTCAAGGAGTTGGGACCACCAGAATTCTAGGGAAAGCCTGATCCGATTAAGGCAGAGACGTGGGTCAAGAAAATTACCAAGATATTCGATGTCTTGGGATGCACGGAGGAACAGAAGGTTCCATTCGCCACTTTTATGTTTCGTAACTAGGCAGATTACTGGTGGGAATCTGTGAAGCGTACCCAGCCAGCCGCACTCAGCATGTCTTGGGAGACGTTTCAGAAACTATTCAATGACAAGTACTTTCCTGAAAGTATTTGTCATATGAAGGAGGTAGAGTTTATTAGACTAGAACAGAACAACATGACGGTGTCCCAGTATGAGGTGAAGTTCGCGGAGTTATCCAGGTTTGCACCTCATTTGGTGGAGAATGAGGAACGTATGACGCGGATGTTTCTGAGAGGTTTGAAACACGACATACGTCAATATCTCATTTATCAAAAAATTTCTCTGTATTCAAACGTTGCCAACAGGGCCCAATTACTAGAGCGAGATAATGAGTACGTTCAACCGGGGGACCACAACCAGGGTCGTGTCGGTGGCAACAATCATCAGAGCAATGATAACCATCGTGGAGGAAATTATCATGCCAGAAATGGTAACCAATTCGGTGGTAATCATGGCCAAGATAATAGAAGAAATTATTCAAGTCGAAATTTCAAGAAGAGAAAATTTAACGATGACGGGAAGACATCGGCAGTAGCACCAGCAACAAATTCTAGGGGAGGAGAACGAACGCCAGTTAGATGCTACAAATGCAGAGAGGAGGGACACATAAGTCCAAACTTTTCACAGCCTTCCATGGTATGTTTTAGTTGTGGAAAAGACGGTCACATAGTTCGATTTTGTCCTATAGCGAAATCAAGTCCAGATGGGACGGTGGCACCAAAGGCGGATACGGACAAAATAAAGTCGGTGGTTTCAGGAAAAGCGTTTGTCGTGACTGGCCAAAACGCGAGGAACCCAAACGAAGTTATCACGAGTTAGTTAATCATAAAGTATTATTGCGAAGTCTATACCTTACTAGATACCGGTGCTACCCATTCATTTATCTCTCCTACTTGTGCTCAACGTTTAAATTTAACTTCGGGGAAATTAGACTTTGATTTGTCTGTGAAAACTCCGTTAGGAGAACCTTTCATTATATCCACTATTTATAAATCTTGTTTGATCCAAGTAGGCACCATCACATTACCTGTTGACCTTATTTCTTTAAAGATACTTACTTTTGATGTGATTTTAGGGATTGATTGATTAACTACTCATCATGCCAAAATTGATTGCTTTCGTAAGGTTGTTAGTTTTCATATTCCTAAGCAACCTATTATTCGAATTCAAGCAACCAAACCATTGAAGTCAAACACTTTAATATCAAGCCATAAAGTCATTCATTTATTGAAAAACGGATGTCAAGTTTTCTTAGCCCATGTTATGGACTTGAACAAAAATACGTCAAATTTTAATGATATTTCTATTGTTAGTAAATTTCCTGATGTATTTCCTGAAGAATTTCTTGGCTTACTCCCAAAGTGTGATATTGAATTTTGTATCGACTTTGAATCCGGTACAAATTCTATTTCTAAAATCTCAGATCGAATGGCTCCTATTGAACTTCAGGAGTTAAAAATTCAACTATAGAATTTGGTACCCGAGCCTCTATCTGGTGACTTCCTTTGTGGAATGCACCGAAGCCAGACTCTTCGTAGGGGACGCCATATTTGTATGGTAGTAAATTGATAGGTACCATTGTGACATGCTATCCAAGATTGGAATATGAGTCATAGTTGAGAGTAACCTAAGTCAGTAATCGAAATACGTAGCTTTGTAGGCTTAGCTAGTTACTATCGGAGATTCGTGGAAGGATTTCTCGAATCGCTACTCCATTAACTCAGCTGACTTGAAAGATACAAAATTTGAATAGAGCAAGGAATGTGGGAAGAGCTTCAAAGAACTCAAGAGGAGACTCATTTTGGTACCTGTTCTGACCATACCATCCTAGAAAAAATGAACGTGGTAGCTGACGTATTGAGTAGAAAATCGTATGTGGTTACGAGTGCGATGTTTTTAACAAAAAGACTCATTTCGTATGACTTACAATTGATAGACTCTATAGATCACGTGATGATATACGAGTAAAATCGACTTTAATCGATAAAGTTAAAACCGCTCAAGCTACACACCGGAGCTGATGAATATGAAGAAAGAGGTGCAAGAAGTTGTTATTCCAAAAGCGAGAATCGGCAATGTGAGGAAAGCTCAAACCTTTGATTTATTAGTCCATTTGAAATCCTCGATCGAATAGGAACTGTGGCCTATAGACTCGTTTTACCGCCAAGTATGTCGCGTGTTCATAACTTTTTTCACGTATCGAAGTTACGAAATTTTGTGGACGACCCGAACCACGTTATTGAGTTAGAACCAGACGAAATAGCCGAAGATTTAATGTACGAGGAGGTACCTGTCAAGATCTTGGATAGAAAAGAGCATATCCTACGCACAAAGGTCATACCACAAGTTAAAGTTTTGTGGAGGAACCATGCTATTGAGGAAATGACCTGGGAGTTGGAAACGGAAATGAAAGCGAGGTATCCTCATCTTTTTGAAATACCAGGTACGTACGTCAATTTCGAGGACGAAATTTCATAAGGAGGGGAGGTTGTAAGACCCCAAATTATTAATAAATGAAATTTAATTTTCTCTATTTATTATTTTGAAATAGTAAGGGTTGAATTGATTAATGAGGTTAGTTATGGGTAAAATGCGTAAATATTTTAAATAAGCAAGTGATTATAAAATATTCATTTTTATCGAAGAATATTCGTTTGGTCGTGGAATATTCTTACTGTCGGGGAATATTCGTACGACGGCGCAGCCTTGTGTGGGCCCCATAACGAAAAGCGATTGGATGAAGAAAATGACAAGTATAAGTTATTTATAAATAACGGCGTAATTGTTACCGTTAATACAATTGAAATACCCGGTGGTAAAAACACAGTAATACGCGTTGTTGCACAGTAGCACACGGTATTACACCAATTATTTATTCTTACGTTAGAAGGCACTACTCAATAATTATTACAGTAATTATTGTTCAGTATTTTATTTTATTAATTCAATAATTGTGCGTTGATATTTTATATTACTGTTGTTTCAATAATTGTCACTACACAGTATTTTCCATTATCGGAGAAATAATTCATATTATCTAAACAATATTATTAGATAACATTATTGGCAATGTCTAAAAAGTTTTGTCTAAGGAGAGGTTTGGTCATCTGATTGCGCGTCAGTAAGGAGATATCCTTATTTGAAAGCCCCCTCTTTCCTGAGAACTGCCTGGTTGTCAGTATTGTGATTCTGTAATATTATTTATGAATAATTAATTATTAATTTATATGATAAGTAAAATATTTATTTTATGTGGATATAGATGGAGAAAATTTTTAATGTGACAATTGTTGAAAATTAATATTTTATCTTTTTCTGATAAAATAATTCATTTAAATATATTATTATATTTTAATAATATAATAATGATGATATTTTTATAATGAATGTGTGATATATGGATAAATGAGGAGGAAGAGTATTTTTGTTGCAATAAATTCTAAACACATGTTAAACATGTTGATGGATTTCAATTTTGACTGAAATTTGATTATAGCCTACAAAAGCATCCGTATGTGGATTTCGGTCATTTTCTGTTTGGAATTTGGAAAAAAATTCTTCTGTAAAGTTGTAGAGAATGGAATTTCTTATGGAAAGGATATGAGGTTTGAATTTTTCTGATAAAAGGGCTATTTATTATGAATTATTGAAGTTCTAAAATAATTAATTTTTTGAGTTTTAAATATTTTGTTTTAAGAAAAACATGTTTTGTGTGATTGGTGAGCCCACATGTGTTACAAAATGGCTGAAATCAGATTTTCAAAGTGGGCGTAGGAATTTGTTTTATAAATATTATTATTTTATTAGATTTTCTGCTTTGGTGTTCTAAGCATTTTTCTATGAATAGGGTGCTTAAGTTAGAATTAAAAATCACACCAAAAACTAAAGTTTTCTCTCTCTTTCTCTCTCTATATTATCGAGCGTATTCTTGTGAGTATTTTGATACTTTGAGTGTTGTTATACGGTGCAAATTCCCTTCAGCACTATATCCAGTATTTCAGTCAGAAGTACTGTCTTTTCGAGGTAAGAGATGTTATTTTTTTATAAATAATATTATTTCTTTCAATATCATTATACCGAAATATTGGTAAGATTTTTCTTATAAAATTTTTATCTTTTCATGTCGGGATTACTATTCACGAGTACTATTCACGAAGTATGATGATCTTTCTTTTGAGATTTCTACCTTTTAGTGTCAGAGTTACTATTCACGTATACGTCACTATTCACGTATACGACACTATTCACAAATACGATACTATTCACAGAAAAATTAAATTTTCTTTTCTGTGTCCAAGATTGTCTGTTATGGTTCCTATCTTTGATTAAATCTATATTTTGATCTTTATTTTTGAATTCTGCTCCACAATAGTTTATTATGGAGTATTTTTGAATATGGATAAACCGAAGTACGAATCTTTCCTATTTGTTCTTTTGTCTCACTAGATTCGTTTTCTTTAAAATATATTTTTCATCATCCTCAGTCCTAAATGATGATATTACTGAAAATCTTTGGCCTGTAGTGTAAAGATGAATGATTTCTTGATGAATATCTTTGGCCCGTAGTGCAAAGATGAACAGGTGTTGAGATGAACATGACCGACTAATTAATATCTTTGGCTTGTAGTGCAAAGATGACTATTTGATTTAAGATGTATATTGATTGATGTTACAGGGATAAAATATCGATGATGGACTTTTAAATTCATAGATGATGGTAGATTTCATTCTCTACTTAACTCTTCTAATGAATTATTGTTTCCGCTGCAGTTGTTGATCTAAAACTTGTTGTCTATGGTATTCTATCAGATTTTTTCCTGTTGAGGACCAACGATAATTTGTTCTATATTATCTTAGTCATAATATTCTTTACTGGGCTAGTTGAGCTCACCCTTTTCTTTTTTGTTCTATTTTTTTTCTAAGGAGGCGAGAATGTAGCGGGTACTAGTCGGGGTATAGAATGATGGTTCAAGATAGTTGTCTTAGTAGTCCTCACTATTTTGTAAAATAGTGTATCAATAATTATAATGAGGACTTATTTGAGTGTGGATATTGTCTAGAAGACAATATTTGTATTTAAACTCACAGTATATGTGTTATCGTATTTTGCACGACAATTGTAATAATAAAGTTGTAGTTATTTTCTGTACCATGTATTTTGCGACTCAGAATGGGTTGGGTGGAATGAACCTATTTTGAGGGCGTCACATTTTTCGAACGTATTTTCGGAGGATTTGCCATGGCTTCCGCCTGACAGAGAGATTGAGTTCGTTATCGATTTAGCACCAGGGACTGGTCCAATATCAAAGGCCCCTTACAGGATGGCTCCAGTAGAGATGAGGGAATTGATGGTACAACTGCAAGAGCTGCTAGACAAGAAGTACATTCTGCCGAGTTTATCACCGTGGGGAGCGCCGGTGTTATTCGTGAAGAAGAAGGATGGGTCAATGCGTCTTTGAATTGATTATAGAGTGTTAAACAAAGTCACTATTAAGAATAAGTATCCATTGCTAAGAATAGATGACTTGTTTGACCAGTTGAAAGGAGCTAAATACTTCTCGAAGATAGATTTGAGAAGTGGGTATCATCAATTGAAGGTAAGGAAGGAGGATGTACCTAAGACGGAATTCAGGACTCGATATGGTCATTACAAGTTTCTGGTAATGTCCTTTGGTTTAACCAATGCCCCTACAACATTCATGGATTTGATGAACAGGGTGTTTAAACCAATCTTAGATAAGTTTGTGGTGATATTCATTGATGATATTCTAGTGCACTCCATATCTCAAGAGGAACACGTGGAACATTTACGTTCGGCATTAGAGACGCTAAGAAGGGAAAAGTTATACGCAAAATTCTCTAAGTGTGAATTATGGCTAGAACGCGTGCAATTTCTTGGGCATGTAATTGACAACGATGGGATTTCAGTGGATCCATCAAAAGTGGAAGCTGTAATAAATTGGGAACAACCAAGGACACCATCAGAGGTGAGGAGTTTCTTGGGACTGGCAGGTTACTACAGATAGTTTATTCAAGACTTTTCTAAGATTGCCACTCCATTGACGAATTTGACTAGGAAAGCCATAAAAAAATTTTGGATAGAAAAGTGCGAAGAGAGCTTTCAGGACTTGAAAAAGAAGCTTAGCATAGTACCTGTGTTGTCATTACCGAATAATACAGGAAACTTTGTGGTGTATAGTGATGCATCACATAAAGGACTAGGTTGTGTGCTTATGCAAAACGGCATAGTCATTGTGTATGCGTCAAGGCAACTGAGGGACTATGAGAAAGGATACCCGACTCATGATTTAGAGTTGGTTTCGGTGGTTTTTTCTCTAAAGATATGGAGACACTATCTCTATGGGGATAAATGTGAGATATACACAGACCATAAAAGTCTAAAGTATATTTTCACTCAAAAGAACCTGAACATGCGCCAGAGACGATGGATAGAATTGAAAAAAGATTATGAGTGTGAAATCTTTTATCATTCGGGTAAAGCAAATGTGGTTGCCGATGCCTTGAGTAGGAAGGGTCGGGAGAAGTTGATGTTTTTAACTGCCTAGGAGGAGCTTATTTCAGCAATGGCAAGACTAGAGCTGGAAATCAAACTTCCAAAAGAATCCGATGAGAGATTGTTTCAGATGGTAGTTGGTGCAATTTTAGTGGACAAGGTAAAGAACGCTCAACTACAAGATGAAGAATGTGGAAAAATTAAAGAAAGAGTGGCCGAGGGTAGTGAGGTGAAATACAAGGTCGATGCCAAAGGACTACTAAGGTTCGAGGGAAGATTTTGGGTCCCAACAGTACCGGATATTAAAGATAAAATCTTGACTAAAGCTCATAACTCAAGATATTCAATTCATCCAGGAAGTACGAAGATGTATCAAGATTTACAACGGCATTTTTGGTGGACAAATATGAAAAGAGATGTTGCAAAATGTGTTGTGAAATGCTTGTCATGTCAAAGAGTCAAGGTCGAGCATCAAAGACCAAGCGGATTACTTCAACCGTTGGAAATATCAAAATGGAAGTGGGAGCTTATCAAAAGGGATTTTGTGGTAGGTCTTCCGACTACTCAGAAAGGGTACGACGCAATTTGGGTGATAGTGGATAGGCTAACGAAATCATCACACTTTTTGCTAATAAAGATTAGGTTCAATCTTGATCAGTTGGCAAAGTTATACGTCAAGGAGATCTTTTCGAGACATGGAGTTCCATTGTCAATTGTGTTAGACAGAGATCTGTGATTCACGTCAAACTTCTGGAAGAGACTACAAGAATGCATGGGAACACAATTGTGAATGAGTACGGCATACCATTCTCAAATGGACGAGCAAAGTGAACGAACAATCCAGACGTTAGAAGATATGCTAAGAACGTGCATTATGGATTTTAAAGGAAACTGGGATGATCACTTACCATTGGTTTAATTCGCCTACAACAACAATTACCACGCAAGCATTGGTATGCTGCCTTACGAAGTATTGTATGGCAGAAAGTGCAGAACTCCATTGTGCTGGGATGAAGTTAGTGAACGTCAACTGTTAGGACCGAAACTGGTACAGCAGACCACTGAGGTTGTCAAACTCATCAGGGCAAGATTGGTAGCTTCTCAAGACAGACAAAAGAAATATACTGATTAACACAGGCAAAATCGTGAATTTGATGTAGAAAATTTTGTTTTCCTAACAGTTTCACCTTGGAAGGGAAAGATTCATTTTGTTAAAAAGGGAAAGCTAAGCCCGAGGTTTGTTCGACCCGTTAAGGTGCTACGAAGAGTAGGTGAAGTGGCTTACGAGGTAGCTCTACCTCCAAATTTTGAACATGTTCACAATATTTTTCACGTGTCAGTACTACGACCGTATAAACCCGATTACAACCATGTGATCGAGTATGAACCGTTATAGTTCGATAAAGATTTATCTTATGAGGAGATTCTTATCCAGATAGTTGACAGGAAAGAACAAGTGCTCAGGAATAAAGTGATACCTTCTGTGAAGGTGATATGGAGGAACCACAATGCTGAGGAAGCTACGTGGGAACTCAAATACAAAATGAGAAAATGTTATCCTGAGTTATTTGTTTGATTTGTGTCTTCAATTCTGAGGACAGAATCTTTGTAAGGAGGGAAGAATGTGACGAATGAATTGTTTGAGTTGTGATTCTAGGGACAGAATCCTTGTAAGGAGGAAAGGATGTAACAATTAAGAATTTTAATTATAATTTCAAATATTTATTGAATTAAATAAATATTTTAGTTGATTTGTTTATTGTTAAATAAATATTTGTTTAATTTGATTATTTATTAGTTAAATAAATAATTTATGAGTTGTGGAAAATAACTTAATTAAGGTAATATGTTAATTAAGTTGATAATTAGTAATTTGGTATTTTGAAGGTAATTAAAATAAAAGAGTGATTAATTAATTTTTATGTGATAATATTCTAATTTAATTTAATAATTAAATTAGAGAGTTGATAATGATTAAATGAATTGCTATAATGTTGTTTTAATTTAATTTAGTAATTAAAGTGATGTATTAATTTATGAAATAAAATTATAATGAAAATTATAATTTTATGGGAATTGGGTTATGTGGAAAATTGATTTAATAAGTTGTTGTTAGTCTTAATTTATTTAAATTTGAATATGGGAATTTAATTAAATAAAGTGTGACAATAAACTATATTATAAATGAGTTATTAAAATAAATTAAAAGAGTTTTAATTCAGTTTTTGCCAAACAAGGCTTAAGGAATGTTAAGTCTTTATTTTAAAAAGTGTTTTGTCAAACAAGGTCTTATGGCTTTTGAATTTAAAATAAAAATAACTGATATATATTTAGTAGTGTTATTATTATATGTCATTTTTTATACGTTAGCGTCTGTTTTTAATTTTACGGTAAGTTTTTGTTTAAGCTTAATACTAAAGAAAGATGAAAACAGAGAAGAGAAAGAAGAGAGAAAAGAGAGAAGAAAGTGAGGGCTCTAGAGAAATTTAGAGAGAAGATGGAAGTTTGGAAGCCAATAGGGGATTAACAAAGTAGTCGTCATCATCTAAACACAAGAAATCAAAGGTAAGATTCTTAGTTTCAAGCTTGAGTTTATGTTCTTGAGTTTTTCATACAAACTTTGATTTTGTTGTTAAAATTGATAAGATGTGGCTTATATATGTTAATTGATGGTTTATAATCTATTAGTTATCATCTAGAAACGATTTTCAGTAAATAAATTCATTAAATCTTGTTTTAGAATGAGGATTTATGTGTTCTTAGAACTATGGGCTTATCACATATTATTAAAACAGCATCATGTAAATAATCAAATGCCTTTTATAAATAGATACTTTTATTAATAAATAAATAAGATTGTTTACAAAGTATATGTTTTATCATCATACATGATTGGCTTGTATACATACTACTTTCATAACCTAGGCCTTTCTGAGAGATCAGTATGTCAAAATGATATTCCGTTAAAAGATTGTACAATAATATATCGTGAAAAGTTAGTTTAGTCGATAAAAGTTTTTCTCAAAAAACATGCAGAAATCGAACGAAATAAAAATGATGAAAAGCGTTGTTAGGTACTTTTCATTCATTTAGTTAGGTTTTGGGAAAACGTGACAAAACATACTATTCATTAAAAAGTATTTTTCAGTTTTTCGAATTTTCGAAGAACGCATAAAAGTTAATCTGTAGAGAAAAGACGGAATATCCAAAAATATTTGGATTCCCAGAAACGCAATTTTTAAAACAGTCGGACGAATTCTGAATTACGGAACAGCGAAGCTTCCAGGAGAAGCTTCGTTAAGGAGGTGGGAATAGTAAGGAGATGGGGGTATTTTGTAAAAATCCGCCAAATGACAATTTTACCCCTAACCTTGAAAGCTTATAAAAGGAGGGCTAGAGCTCATTTGTTGGTGATTTAAAAAATCACCAACACATGGAAAGAGAGGGAGAGGGAGAGAAAGAGAGAGGGAGAGAGAGAGAGAGAAAAAAAGAGTTTTAGATGGGGAAAAGAAGAGGAAAAGCTAGCGATTCGCCAGTTTTGTCCAACAGAAGAAGATTAAAGAAGAAAGGTAATCAGAAATCTAGCTTTAATCAAAATTTTCTTTAAGTTTTCTATGTCTTAATACATAGCTTAATGAAAATGAATGTAGCAGATGTTAAGAATGATTTCATATGGTTGAAATCATAAGAAAATGAAGTATGAAGAATTAAAGATTGATTTATAAAAATTTCTTAAAAGCTTTCATAGGAACTATTATTTGCTTGATGAATTTGAAAGATCCGAATGAATCATATGAACGATTTGGTGAAATAAGGAAGATTTGGTGTTTTATAACATCAAATTTCATAAAAAGTGAAATCATAATCAAAATATCTTTTAAAAATGAAGAACGAACGAAAAATGCGAAGAACGTTGTTGATAAACAAATTTAAAACTATCGTAATTATAATTTGTTGATAATGGACAAGTTTAAAACCATCGCGTATAAGTTAGAAGCTTATTACTTGGTTAGGAACGATCGAAACGTTCATGAAGAATGGATTAAACTTAGCTATAATGAAGTTATGGCGAAATTTCGTAAAAGACGAACAAAAAGTAGAAAGTAAGTTAATGAACCCTAATTACTGAGGTTTCATACTAATGTTTGTAAAAATTGAAAATGTGAGTCGTGGACTCAAGAACAAACGAATTCTGAGTTCGGATGATCGAATTACGGACGAACGAACGAAGAACGTTAATAATATAAAACGAGCAAATGACAAAATTTAAGCCAATTGAATAACATGTTAACGGATTTAGATTAAAAATCTTTCCAGAGGAAGTTGAAGTACGTAAGATAAGAAAGAAAATGGCTTTGGAATAAATCATTTCCAAGTTAAAACGAAGAAGTTACGAGATTGCAAAATATGGGATCCGTACATGGAAAAACACTTAGAAAAATTCTAAAAAAAATTCAAGAGAACAGAGCCAGCACTGCAGCACCGGCCAAGGAAAGAAATGGGAGACTACAGTGCCTGGCTGGGAATCCAGGTTTTGCTAACTCGTGCTATAGCGCTAGAAAAAACAAAAGGAACCAGCGCCGCAACATCGGTACAGTGCAATTCCCAGAAATGAGCTTTTAACTGCTCAGTTCTTAAGGAACGTGAACGGAACAATAATGAACATATAGTTCACGTAATGTCACACTTGAACAAGTGATTTCCACCTTTAGTAAAGGTTGGACAGAAAGATTTAATGAAAGTTTAAAAGACGAACAATGTGAACGCAAAGTACGTAAACGTAATCCGTGAATCGTATTAGCGTCGAATGAACGTTTTGAGTATACATTAGTTATATAACTTAGACATTAATAAATGTTATTAAAACATTAAGAATGATAATCAAGAGTTGATTGAAGATTGTAAATATAAATGCAAATTGCGTAATTGGAATGTAGGATCCCGTATTCGGAAATATGGTATATTGTATTCGAGTAACATGAACGTTTAAGATTACATGAAATGTAATTACTTAAATGTTGAACAAATATGATGACTTATACCATTTGAATGTTATAAAGTTGCAACGAACTGTAATGAGGTTAACGAATGTTCTGAACCTAGTTCGGATAAGAAATGTGGGAAAGAACGTAAGCATTAAAACACGTAAACCGACGAAGGCGGTTCTTGTACTCATAAGTTAAACGTGCTAAGTATACACACTTGAGTATGGTATGAACGTACAGAAATGAATAGTAATTAATAACATGTAAATATTAATGAGCCGACTTAATGATAATAACTTGAATAATGTTACGAGTTAAACAAACCGAACATTGTATGATATGAAATAAGATAATGTAAAATGCTTAAACGCTATAAACGCATAGTATTGGCATTGAATGATCACTCTTAGCATACTAAAGACAGTATTACATAGACAATAAGGAATAATCATGAGGTATGACATTTACTTGTCAGAAAGCCATAAGGAATTATAATTGACTTAACGAACATTACAGTTTTAATGCTTCAGATAAGTTGAGTTAGGAAGAAGAAAAAATAATGTAAAAAAATCATAAAAGATGATGATAAGACTTCAGACATCTTCATATGTCGTAACGCTAATAGATGGTTAAGAAAATTAGTTTCGTGGACTTAAGTATTAGAACGCGAACCATAAGAAGTAAGATTAAGTTTAAACCAATGCATAAGTCAAAAATATGACTAATTGGTATATATATTTCCTTATGTGATATATAGGGATTTAAATGAGTAGTTCAATGTAAACTATAAGTTGTAGTTGTGCGTAAGGCATGTTTCCTAACTTCATTCATATTTAAATGAATGTTAGTTTCTTAAACGTACTCAAATGTTAAACTTGAGAAAGTTTTACTTTATGTGAAAATGTGTGATGTTTGTGCAAGGTGTTATGATGTATGAGGCTATGTGCTAAATTTTAAACACTTATGTGTTTCTGTGAGATGAACTGTTCTGTGTTAGAACTGTTCAATTATGAAAGAATTATGTTTATTCATGAACTGATAATGTTGAGTCTGTGCTAAAGATTCTAGTCAGACATAATGTAAATGAAAGAGTAAAAGCATGAAAGCATATCAAAGTGAATGTGACTAATGTTTTAAAATGATAGGAATCAGAATTTATTCCTATTATTCGAGCAGCTTCATAACCTTTGTTCGGTTATTGAAGTTTTAAAAGAATGTTTAAATTCTTGATATTGTTTATTCAACTGCTATGACTTGCTGAGCAATTGAATGCTCACACTTGCTTTAAATGAAAAATATTTTCAGCGTATGAGTAGAAGAATTAAAGGATCCTGTGAAGATAGATTCAAGCAGTGTCTTGAAGAAGAACGTTATTCGTTATATGAATAAACGTGAAGACCAAGCGAAGACTTGTAGAATAGTTATGTAAAACTGTTATGAATCATTAGTGACGGATGAAAGTCACTCTTATAAAAAGTGAGGGAATAATATAATTACCATTATTTGTATGAAAGAAAGATTTTAAGATAATAAAATCTGGGATTTGAATAGATATATTGTTATATTTAAATAATATAGAGATTTATGTATGAATGTGAAGTACTTGTGACGTACGGATCTCGGGTTTAAAGATAGACCGGATTTCAGGGAGTTACAAGTTGGTATCAGAGCTGATAGGTTATAAACCTTAGGTATGAGTACCTTAGGCTATAATCACAGAAAAGGGTAAGAGAATTGTTGTGATAGACGATTAGGAAGAAGATCACTACGTGATTATATTGAATCATAATAATAGATTTTTTGCTAAACGATGGATGAATTATAACTAAAGGCTATGATGGAATGGTACTATAAATTAGTATGAGAAGAAAACTCAGAAGAGTTATAAAGGATGAAATACGAATTAAAGAAAATTTGTATTAAGTAAGAAATTATAAGATTTCAATTGAGTGACTCATGTGATAGCTGAGGTGTATGAACCTTTGTTATGGGTAAGGGTTTGTGCTTGGTTTTATGACTACTTAGTTTATTACAGTGATAATCATTGGAATGGTAATGTTATGCTGTCAAAATGTGCATAACGAGAAGGTGAATCTTTTCTCATGTATATATTTGATAGTTAGAGAATGATAAGATATGTACGAGTTCTTGAAATTCATGCTTATAAAAAGTTTTTGACTCATAGTTATATGCTATGTTTATGAGCCATGAGCATATGGATAGTCCTTGATTTGTTCTTGCATTACATATAGCAAAGACAAGTTCATAAACACATATGGTTATGGAAATATCCTAAACACATAAAGTGTGGTACGTTTAATGAACTATACTAAGGTATAGGAATGTGGTAGACTAAAAATTTAGTATTTTTGGTATAGTGTGCATTGAAGGTGCTAGAGAAGATTAAGAATTGTCGAAAGTAAGACAATGAAGGAAGATTGAGAAAAAGGATATTTCAAGTCATCTAGCTATGCTAGATTTCGAAGTTTATTGAATCATGTTTATATGTGCGTTTCGGAAAGAAAAAAAATTGGTTTACATTTTTAGAACCAATGGATTTTAAAAGAACTATTCTTTGTATATCTATGGTAATCGTTTCGGCTAAGACATAAATTGATTTGAAATATCAAAATAAATTTTATATCATCAGTACATTTAATGCAGAGATGGTAAAAAGATGGAGTTATTAATGCAATTAAACCTAGTGTTGGATGTGATCTTAGGGTCAACAACCCGCTATGGTATGATGTAGAATGACAAAGTCATTAACTGATGAAGTCCTCAACGTACTGTGAAACAGTACGGAATCATAATGTCATAAAACGTTTTGAAACGTTATAAAAGAATTTAAGAGTAGTCGATGTCAATTAAGTTGACTAGATGAATGTTTTAGTTGATGTCCAATTTATTTGTATGGTCTAAGCTATTTAATTTGGTTGGACGAATGATATGTCATGTTTAAAAGGAAATCGAGCTTTCTTTGAGAAGTTATGCCAAACCAAATTGTTTTGGTGCGGAATCCGATGAATAAGTCTAAGGAGAACAAACCCTAAAATATGGGGATAGGTTGATCACCTAATTTACCAGAAAAGGTGGTTTACCTTCTTTATGATTGTAAACGTACTGGGTAAGCAAGAATGGTTTGCGATGAAATATCGTTAAACCTAGTAAGAGATCATGGTCTATAAGACCCCTCAGCAAAATAAGAAATGTTTTAAAGGAATTTTTATATTCCTAATTGTTCATTCTACTTCATAATTCTTTGATAAATGGTGAAGATTTTGGAATGACTAGGAGAATATAACTTATGTGAAGAGGAATGGTGGTAAGATATAATTCTCAGACGAGAAGTAGTAAGAAACTTAATTAGTTGAGGAAGTTTGTATGCTAAAATTTCGAGGACGAAATTGGTAGAAGGAGGGGTAAATGTGATATCCCGAATGATTGGAAGAATAGTTAAGCATGATTTTTAACTAATGAAAATTATGTCAAAAGATAATCTTTAGAAGAAAAAAATGGAATATGTTAAGGAAAGGAATAAATAGGTAAAACCTAATTGAATAGTGTGTTGAGTTTATTCATCATAAAAGAGAAGTATAAATATAAAGAAATGCAAGAATAATGCCTTGATATATGGGTGTAATTATGTAATAATAATTTCGAGGACGAAATTCTTATAAGGGGGAAGAATGTGACAACCCTGAAAATCGAATTGTCCGAAAAATTAAGTTTAAAGAATTCTTAATTAATAAAATGAATTTCTATTAATCATATTCTGTGTCATGTGTTTATTGGTTGTTCTATAACCTATAATTATTATAAAATGAGAGTATTCCGGCTACGAGCTAGAATGAACGAGTAAGAACTTTCAAGACGAAAATAAAATTTTTTCGAAAAAAAAAATATTTCTGAGAAAAAGACGAAATAGGCACTATTCATCCAACAAAATCTAAGGGTTAGGGTTTGAATAACCTAGGCCTTTCTAAGAGATCAGTATGTCAAAATAACATTCCATCGAAAGATTGGACGATAACATGTCGTGAAAAGTTAATTTAGCCAATAAAAGTTTTCACTAGTACAAAATAATAAATAGACAACACTTAAACAACAACATTTTTATAAAAAACGTTGTGGTATTTTTTTTCACAAAGTTTTTATAAAAAACGTTGTTGTATTTTTTTCACAACGTTTTTTAACAAAACGTTGTAGATACATATGAAAAAACGTTATCTATTTATAAGGGCAATTTTTGGTTTTAAATAGATAACATTGTTTTTAAAAAATGTTATCTATGTCAAAAATATGGAGCTTAAAATAAATCGTGCGGAAGTGAAAACTTGAAATTAAAAACCCTCCCCTTCCCTCCCAGCCTTCCAACAACTGAAGCAGCTCTCCAAAATCCCAATCTACACCCTTCCCTTGCTAATTTCACCACCACCAATACCTTAAACCCTAAATCCTCTACTCCACCCTTTACTTCTCAATGGACCCTCGTCGATCATCCCGGGTACCCAAGAAACATAATGGTCCAAACTAAAATATATATATATATATATATATATATATATATATATATTTGTAAGAAAATCTAATTTCATTTTCTCAATCCATTTGATTTTAATGCTACATGTTCTTCAGTCCAAATGAGTGGGAGCGAAGGCAGTTCGGTGCATTCGGTCGGAGAAGGTGATACTGAACCGGGGACGAATTAGAAAGGCAAGGCCAAAGTGAGCTGGACATCACTGATACTGTGGCACGCTCACCACAATGATGCGGCAGCGGTGCGAAAGCTGCTGGATGAAGATCAGTCACTTTTTTCACGCCAAGGATCACGATAATCGGACTCCGCTTCATGTTGCTTCGCTTCATGGTAACCACCCTCTAATCTAATCTAATCTAGAGAAGGAGGAGGAACTGGGCTGCTCAAACCACTTGTAACCTTTGAATCAACGAGGTAAGCTCATTTTGGCCTTTCTAATCCTTTTCCATTCGTTTCTGTCTCTCTCTAAATGGTAGCATCTGAACTGTTAATGGTTAGGATGGCTATTGAATTAATTAACATCATGACTGTTTCAATGCTATTTTGGATTCTGTGATTGAGGCTGTTAAGTATGGTTATATGCTTCTTGTTGTTTAAGCCATATGGCTAGGGACAATAAGTTAAGAGATTATGTAATATATGCAAGTATATAAACTGCACTCTATGTGTTTGATAATTTACCAAGCTAAGGACTGATTTAGTATTTATGTATGCTAATTGTGATTTAGAGTAAGAGGATATCGAATAAACTATATATTATTATTAAGGTATCAAGCATGCTAAAAGGTTGCATATACATATTGTGATTAGTTGGTTAGTATTCAAGATTATGTTTTGATAAAACAAACCTGAAGTAACATAAAGGAGCTGCTATACTGTTGGTATTAGTAGTGTTTTAAGGTAGCCATTGATTAATAATCAGTAGGAGCAACATCATTGAAATGTTATTTAAGTATGTGAAATTAAAAGCCTTACAAATTAGGTAACAGTGGTATCCAAGGTTAATGATTATGTGTGATTTCTGTTAGCATGATCTGTGTTACCATATTAACTGATGTGGTGTTAAATTGACTGCTATGCTATGGCTATATTAATATGGACTGCTATTGACTACCATAGTTGTGCCACTAATCTCCATTGCTATAAATGACTGTTATAAGGCTTAAGTATGGCTATTTAATTTTTAATGTTTAATATAGCTGTGTAAGTGTTTTGTTGCTATTCTAATGCACCTAAAGCCAAAGGACTAGAATCAAGTGGCTGGGATATATGTGTCATTTGTAAATGGGTAGACTACTCACCAACTGTTTGTCAAAACGCTTGATAAAGGACTACTATATGCTAAAGACTAAACTAAGTGTGTAGTCAAGAATTTTGACTAGTATCCCAAGCTAAATAACCAAGTAAGGTCAGGTATGCTTATATGCTATATGTGCTATGATGTAGTGGGTATAACTTAAGGTATCCTAGCCTATATATGAATTAAACAATTAACCAAGACTTAGCCACTGTTTTAAGAATCTTACATGCTAGAGTAGAGGCTTGATAAGGACTGACATGGTATAAGCTATTCTATGTCATCCAAATATATGTATGCATGTTAAATACCATATAAAGAAGATAGTATAAGCTTCTATGTTGCACACTCATACTATCTTTGTAAACATGTTGGTAAACTATGTATTTTTTTGGGAATTTAAAACCTAAAGAGGGGACTGTTTTGGCCTAAAGCATGAAAACCTTGCTATTATATGTTTTAAACCATGAACATATAATATATAAGAGGTTCATGCTTTAGAAATGCAGATATTTCATTGCTTAGTACTATTTTAGTGTAATGGTATTAAACCATGTCTATAATGCTCTATATGGACTATTTTGATATTCAAAAAGATGACTAATATTGCACTATTGATGATTGAATTTGAGTAGAGGAGATAGGTTGGGCTAAGGAGAAATAAGGAGGATAAAATTGGCTTTCTAACACAAGCAAATATCTATGACACAAGTAAGTTTAAACTGTGCACACCACGTGTTCGTTAAAAGTCCCCAGTGAACTGTTTTGAGTAAAAATTGATTACTTAAAAGAAATAAGGACTAGGACAAATTGGTATGCTATAGGGGGTTATAAACAGAGTGAATAAATATGCCAAACCGAAATGAAAACTCAATTTCAAGCCAAAGATAGTATGAAGTTAGTGGTTCAGTTGCTGACCACGGTAGCAACAGTCATGTACATTAGTTGAAGCTTTCTTTGAGCTCTAGTTTGGCAAAAATGAAACTACTAAATATGTTTGTGTAATACTTCTCTGCAATATAAATATATATAAGTCATGTAATACCCAACACTTAGCACAAAAAGGGTCAAGAATGAGGGGAATAGCTGCTGCCCAGTGCCGGACAGCGTGTTACAGCAACAGCAGTTGGCATGAAACTGTAGCTATGAGCCATTGCTAAAATGGTTTGGGACAGTCTATTAAGACAGTCATCATTGTGTTATAAGTTCTAAAAATACTTGTATGTGCGAGACATAATTCGTGTAAAACCAAGCTTGTGTTTTAAAGGTTTTATAACTTCTAGATATGTTATATACTTAAACAGGGAGGTAAGCCATCATATGGTTATAAGAATGAGATTAAGAAATAATAGGCATGATAGGCTAAAGGTTGTTGTCTATAGCAGTAGCAGTTGCAGTGAACAAGGCTGGGACTCTCTTATGAGTTCTCAGTTGACTAGATTAAAACATTTGTACAACTTGGTTTGTGATTTAGAAGTATGCAAATTTCCTTGTCTCCAAAAATTGTAACATATTTAGAGTGAATCAGTTATAACTTGGAAATAAGATTGGGGGGAGCAGGGCTGCTGCCTAATGGTAGTAGCATGAACCATTTTGGCAACTGGGCTTGCTTCCTTTTGGTTTTCTGTTAGCTGCAGTTAGTAAGATAAAAAAATTTAAAGGGGTAGCAAAGTTGGGGATCAAGAGAGCAAGTTACTGTCAAAGGACAGTAGTTGTTACCAAAACAATAGGCAACTGGATTTCTCTTAGCAGACCAATATTGTGACTTTTAATTTTATGGGACTTCTGTTTATATACATGTCGAAAACGCATAAATTATCTTTTGATTATGTAAAATGATATTTTCCAGCTAATGGAAACCTTTTTAACTCTAGTTGATGTTGAGTATTTTGATAGAGTGGTGCTCTTGAAGGCAAATCAAAAATATGATCAGATAAGAAATAATTTTATGTGTACTTTGGTTGGGTCCTTTCTTTAGGTGCTTTTCATTTAACAGTCGAGATACTTAATACTCCCTCCGTTATAAAAGGAGTCCCGTTTGCAATCTATCTTAATTTTGGCCTAATTCCTACATATGATTGGAGAGCCGATAGCTATTATTGATGCTTAATTGTCAAAGTCAAGTTCCTGTAGCAGTTTTTGTCTTCTTGATCTTGTAATTAGGTACTTATTCTTGATGTGCTATATAAGCTATATTTCATTATTCAACAGAATTGAGGACTTTTATGATATGCATCTAAATTATAGGCATCTAGTTACCATTTGTTCTCCCATTCACACTAATTGGTTATCTTAGAAGTGCATAATCTTGCTAAAGCTTATAACAGAAACTAGATCTTTTAGAATATGTTATTTATACATGTCAATATATATATATATATATATATGTAAATTTCTGGATTCTATGCTTGTAATCATTCTATATTTTTGATGAAGTTCCTTAATTCTTGCTAAAATATAGAATAATTAGCTGAAAATGATGAAAAATCTTACCATTATATCTCTCTAATGTCCTTCAAAGATCATTTGATGTTTCAAAGATCTTCTTTTTAATTCTTCATCAGGTACATAACTTCTAGAAAAGCTTCGTTCTTTTTCAAGTGTGACATTTCTGTCTTCGATCTTCATTCGAAACAAAAACAAAAAAGAAAGGTCAGAGAATTTGAGTTCATCTTTTCTCACACGCAAGATGTATTTTTGAAGTGATTAATTGGTTATTCTTTAGATAATATTTTGGAAATGTAATACCAATAAATTTACCATCGTGTCGCCAGTATTGTGTCTGAGAAGAACTTTGTTTCCATTAGAAACAAGTGAATCTTTTGAAAATACTTTCTTCTGTTAGACAAAATAACATTAATGTCCAGTTAAATATAAAGTATATGACTTTACATTACATGCTTCCTACAGGTGTCCAAAAAGATGTGAGAAGAAGATCCTTGGGCATTATGTACTCTTTCGAGCATAATGAGAAGTAGTATGTTTTGAATGACAAAAGGTAACCAACATACTAGTTCTATGCTTATAATTATTCTATATTTTTGATGAAGTTCCTTAATTCTTGCTAAAAGCCATAATGTGCCAGCGGGAACTCATCTAATCGAAGTGGTTGAGATTGGTTATTTCTTTTCTCCAGTGAGACTATTTATACTTGCATATTTTCTGTTGATACAATTTTTAGTTGACTATAAATCAACCTTTTCAAATTTTTGCACCACTTTCTTATGTTCAGGTAAATATAACAAGATAATTGTTATTCCTACTGAGATAATCTCTCATGTTCTTCTTTGTAGGCGCAAGCAGAATACAAGGCATATATTTTATAGATAGTTTAATTAGGTAGTAGTTTAATTTTATGGATAGTTTGGTATATTTTGTGGATGTAGTCAAATTCACAATTCAAAATTCAATATAGTAGTAATTATATTGGAAAGTGAATTTGAGATGTATGGATAGTTTGGTATTATTGGGATGTAAACGTATTGTATGGTATTAATATTCTTTGTAATTGGTATATTTTCAATTTGAGATGTATGGATAGTAATATTATTTGTAATTGGTATATTTTGAATGTTTGATTCATTTTGGCTTTAAATAGATGACATCTTATAAACGTTGTATAAATGTGTTTAAACATTGTCTGTTGTTGCTTGCTAAGGTAGAGATCCAAAAACAGTTGTTATATGCATGTATTACAACATTTTTAAGTCAAACTACAACGTTTTAAAAACGTTGTATAAAGGGTGTCAAATAGATGACACCTTCTAAACGTTGTATAAATGTGTCTAAACGTTGTCTGATGTATCAAATTACAACATTTTAAGCCAGAAAATGTTGTGGAATCATACCATCTACAACGTTTTCAAGCATCCAATGATTTCTGAAAAATAAATATCCAATGTTTTTTAAGAAAAAAACGTTGTAAATGTGACAAATCACAACGTTTTAAAAACGTTGTATAAATGGTGTCAAACAGATGACAACCTTAACCACGACGTTTCTGGGATACAAACCACAACGTTTTTAACGCGTTATCTATTTACTGTTTTGTAGTAGTGTTTTCTCAAAAAACGTGCAAAAATAGGACAAAATAAAAACGACAAAAAGTATTGTTATGTACTTTTCATTCATTTAGTTACATTTTGGAAAAATGTGACGGAAAACACTATTCATCAAAAAGTGTTTTTCAATTTTTCGAATTTTCGAAGAACACATAAAAGTTAATCTGTAGAGGAAAGAGGGAATATCAAAGAATATTTGGATTCCAAGAAACGCAATTTTTAAAACTGTCAGACGAATTTTGAATTACGGAACAGTGAAGCTTCCAGGAGAAGCTTCATTAAGGAGGTGGGAATAGTAAGGAGGTGGGGGTATTTTGGTAAAAAGTCACCAAATGACCATTTTACCCTTAACCTTTAAAGCTTATAAAAGCAGGGCTAGAGCTCATTTGTTGGTGATTTGAAAAAATCACCAACACTTGGGGAGAGAGAGAGAGAGAGAAGAGTTTCAAATGGGGAAAGGAAGATGAAAAGCAAGCGATTAGTCAGTTTTGTCCAACGGAAGAAGATTAAAAAAAAAGGTAATCTGAAACCTAACTTTAATCAAAATTTTATTTAAGTTTTCTATGTCTTAATACATAGCTTAATGAAAATGAAAGTAGCAGATATTAAGAATGATTTCATATGGTTGAAGTCATAAGAAAATGAAGTATGAAGAATTAAAGATTGATTTATAAAAATTTCTTAAAAGCTTTCATAAGAACTATGATTTGCTTGATGAATTTGAATGATTTGTATGAATCATATGAGCGATTCAGTAAAATAAGGAAGAATTGGTGTTTTATAACATCAAATTCCATGAAAAAGTGAAATCATAATCAAAATATCGATTAAAAATGAAGAACGCGAAGAACACGTGAAGAACGTTGTTGATAGGCAAATTTAAAACCATCGTACGTAATTAGAACTTGTTATTGATGGATAAGTTTAAAACCAACGCATATAATTTAGTTGCTTATTGCTTAGTTAGGAACGATAGAAACGTTCATGAAGAATGTATTGCACTTAGCTATAATGAAGTTATAGCGAAATTTTATAAAAGATGAACAAAAAGTAGAAAGTAAGTTAATGAACCCTAATTATTGAGGTTTCATACTAATGTTGGAAAACATTGAAAATATGAGTCGTGGACTCAAGAACGAATGAATTCTGAGTTCGGATGACCGAATTACAGACGATCGAACGAAGAACGTTAATAACGTAAAACAAACGAATGACGAAATATAAGCCAATCGAATGGCTTGTTAATGGATTTAAAATAAAATTATGTCAAGAGGAAGTTGAAGAACGTAAGATAAGGAATAAAATAGCTTTAGAACGAAACCTTTCCGAGTTAAAACGAAGAAGTTAAGAGATTGCAAAGTATGCGATTCATACACTAAAGAACACTTAGAAAAATTCTAAAAAAATTCAAGAGAACAGAGTCGGCGCTGGAGTGCCTGGCTGGGAAGCCAAGTTCTGCTAACTCGCGCTGCAGCGCCAACAAAAACAAAGGGAACCGTCGTCGCAACGCCGATATAGTGCAATGCTCAGAAATGAACTTTTAACTGCTTTGTTCTTGGGGAACGTGTACGGAACAATAATGAACATATAGCTTACGTGATGTCAGACTTGAACAAGTGATTTACACCTTTAGTAAAGGTTGGATGGAAAGATTTAATGAAAGTTTAAAAGATGAACAATGTGAACGCAAAGTACGTAAACGTTATCCGTGGATTGTATTAGCGTCGAATGAACGTTCTGAGTATACATTGGTTGTATAACTTATATGTTAATAAATGTTATTAAAACATTAAGAATGATAATCAAGAATTGATTGAAGATTGTAAATTAAACATAAAGTGCGTAATTGGAATGCAGGATCCCGTATTCATAAATACGGTAGACTGTATTCGAGTAACATGAGCGTTTAAGATTACATGAAATGTAATTACTTAAACGTTGAACAAAGATGATAACTTATAACATTTGAATGTTATAAAGTTGTAACGAACAGTAATGGGGTTAACGAATGTTCTGAATCTAGTTCGGATAAGGAATGTGGGAAAGAATCTAAGCATTAAAACACGTGCCGGTGAAGGTCGTTCGTTTATGCTTAAGTTAAACGTGCTAAGCATACACATTTATGTATGGTATGAACGTACAGAAATGAATAGTAACTAATCACGTGTAAATGTTGATGAGCCGAGTTAATGATAATAACTTGAATAATGTTACGAGTTAAACAAACCGAACATAGTGCGATACGAAATAAGATAATGTAAAGTGCTTAAACGCTATAAACGCATAGTATTGGCATTGAATGATCACTCTTAGCATACTAAAGGCAGTATGACATAGACAATAAGGAATAATCCTAAAGTATGGCATTTACTTGTCAGAAAGTCATAAGGAATGATAATTGACTTAATGAACATTACAGTTGTACTACTTCGGATAAGTTGAGTTAGGAAAAAGAAAAAATAGTGTAAAGAAATCATAAAAGATGATGATAAGACTAAAGACATCTTCGAATGTCATAACACCGATAGACGGTTAAGAAAATTGGTTTCATGGACTTAAGTATTAGAACGTGAACCATAAGAAGTACTATTAAGTTTAAACCAACGTATAAATCAAAAATATGACTAATTGGTATATATGTTTCCTTATGTGACATATAGGGATTTCAATGAGCAGTTCAGCGTAAACTATAAGTTGTAGCTGTGCGTAAGGAAAGTTTCCTAACTTCATTCATATTTAAACGAATGCTAGTTTCTTAAACTTTCTCAGATATTGAACATGAGTAAGTTTTACTTATGTGCAAATGTGTGATGTTTGTTCAAGGTGTTTATGATGTATGAGGCTATGTGCCAAATTTTAAACACTTATGTGTTTCTGTGAGATGAACTATTCTGTGTTAGAACTGTGTAGACACTCGAAATTTTGCATTCATGTTACTGACCATGCAGGAGGGCAGAATCGTCTTTTATCTTCTAGAGACAAGCTTGGAAGCCAAAATTATCAAGTCAAACCCCCGGTGATAACCTCATAAGATCACGTTAAACCCCGATGACAACCCCGGGAGATCAAGTCAAACCCTGGTGACAACCCCGAGAGATCAATTCAAACCCCGGTGACAACCCCGAGAGATCAACTCAAACCCCGGGTGACAACCCTAGGAGATTAAGTCAAACCTCGATGACAACTCTGAGAGATCAAGTCAAACCTGGTGATAATCCCAGAAGATCTAGTCAAACCCCGATGACAACCCCGGGAGATCAAGTCAAACCCCAGTGACAACCCCAGGAGATCAAGTCAAACCCCGGGGATAATCCCGGGAGATCAAGTCAAACCTCGGTGACAACCCTGGGAGATCAAATCAAAATTTGATAACAACCTCGGGAAATCATCAAATCAACTTCAAAAATAACTCTGAATACAGACAAGAAGCATTAGCAGTCAAACCTCGAAGATAACCCATTGGAAGACAGATGTCGCCACATCAAGATCGGAACCAACCCGGGAGGGCAAAAGTATAATTTTGCCAACTCAACATCAAATCACTTCCATAAAAGTCATACAAAACCATAACATCAATCCCGAGTGAAAACAACACAAGATAGCTCAACAGACGGACTGTAAAGACTCAAAAGATCTGGTCATGGACCCGTCTTCCTAGATTCAGAAAAGGTCAAATCCAATGTCATTGTGTAGCTCTCTGAAAGGGTTTTCCGAAAAGGTGTAGCACGCCTCCATCAGATTTTTGAATTGAAAGTTATGAAGGTTTGAGTCGACAGTGCATTGGTCAGAGGTCACGTACTTTGAGATAATTAGACCCACGGGGTCGGGCCCACCTGGGTCAACAGCGTTTTGACCTGCGACTTATTTGGTCTATAAATAGACCCCCCTATCAGCCATAAAAAAAATAAGGAAAGAGAGGAAATTCTGCCCATTTCAGCTCTTAACTCTTTCAACAGTGTTCCAAATTCCAATATTCTTCTTTGTAAACACTTTTATACATATATATTACAACATATCAAGTTTTAACTGATGGAAACTGAGTTTTTAAGCTCCAAAAGATGCCTAAAGCCTTCCTCGCTACACACTATAAGATCCTTTCAGATTTGAAGCTTTTACTTGCTTTAAATATATATATATATATATATATATATATATATATGTGTGTGTGTGTGTGTGTGTGTGTGTGTGTGTGTGTGTGTGTGTGTTTTAATTGTTTACTGTGATTAAATATCAGTTTTAACTTTTCATTCAATGTAAAGCTGTAATATTTCAAATTTGGGGACTAGATTTATCTAAATCTAGCCATATCTAACTTTTAACAGGTTCAAAAGTTGTAAAACTTGAACCATTAAGCTAGAATGGCTAAGATTTATTTAAATCTAGTTTTCTTTCTAAGTTATGTAAATATTAAGCGACTACGCGACCCTAGATCTGTATCTAGAGGAAATAGGAAACTTGGCTACGTGTATGCAAGGATTTAACTGATAAATCCTCTATTCTGCGAAGTTTAAATTCTATTCTACAGTTTATTTTGATATTTGTTGTGCAAGCTTCTCAATGATATCCTGTGAGCCTAGGAATCATGGGATCTACGATTAAATCCATGGATCTAGATCTGATTCCCATGATGGACATATTTGAGCTGTTTAGCTAACTTGCAATCCTTTGTAAATGTAATTGAGGGGACCTTAAAACAGTGATCCGGATTTAAGGCCTCAAAATAATAAAATCATTAATTGTGGTGCTCGGGTCACTTTAATGGCTTTCATGCCCATAAAAGGCCCAACACTTATATAATATATATATATATATATATATATATATATATATATATATAATAAAAGATGTTTTGCATCTCAATAAAATCAAATCAAGCCGAATACAGAATAAAATAGAAGTATCAAAGGCCTCAATTACTATGTGAGCATAAGGGTTTAAAAACTTATTTCTTGTATTAAAATTTAACTTTTATACAAGTCAAACCCTTTGTATATAGGAGCAAAAGAGGCACAACACTACTTTCAAACAAAGCACTTAGGCCCAATTGAATACACAAACACTTTAGAATAATTAGGGAAATTAAAAAGGTGCGGTAATCGTGTTTTCACTGAAGTCAGGGGGTGCCTAACAACTCCCCTCCGCTTAAGCAAGCCCCCGAACTCTATGAATCTTGGTTTCCAAGGCCTGTTAAACAGAGTCCAATAATTGGACCTTTTTGCAAAACTTTTCATAAACTCGGTTGAGTTGGTACAACCATTTCAATCCTACCAACTGGCGGCTCTGTAAAAAAAATATTTTCAAATCGTTGGCATTTTATGTTAGACTTTTATGTTAATTTCACCCTTTCAACAAGATTCAAACCACGTAGAAAGCATAAAGAGTAAGAAATATTTAAAGGAGGAATCCAAGACAAATTTTTCCCAACGTCGATAGGTGGCTACTCTGCTGGGGATGGTAGAGGGCTTAAGCTGCTTTTCAAACTTTTCAAATTTCCTTTTTTATCTGCATGTATGTGTATGTTGTCTTTACATTGAATGGATGTAAAAAAATATTTTACTAATTAATATTAGTGCCTCGCACAATGTCATCGTTACGTGCAGTGAGATGCATAGTATGAGAATGTATGTTGTGTGATTCCTCCAGCAGGAGGCAAATACGTCGGCGTTTTATTACTGGACTCAAAGGAGACTAATCCTGTGAGGCTCGGGAAAGGTGTCACTCAAATCCGCTCCAATTGAAAGATCAGATTAACTTTCCATCAAGTAAATTGTGATGATCTGGGGACCTTCATGTTGAAAACCCGTGAGAGTAGCCTAAGATAGGTTAGCCTCTGATAAACCAAACGCAAAAGGGAGTCTCTTCGTACCTTTCCCTTTCAATTTCGAATCAATGTAAATTACGATTCCATGAAATGTAAAGAAAAAGAAAAGAAAAGAAAATATGAATATCATTTCCATTCCCTGTCAATGTTATTATTTTATAGATATTAAATCTTGTCATGTTATCCTGTCAGCAAAACAACTAACAGCTATTTTGTAAGAAAACATTACAAAACCTCAAAAAATGACACATTTCATAGCATGCATCCTGTTAATGTATATATCAAAAATTAACATACCCACTTTTATTGTAGGAAAAGATTGGTCCCACTACACAGTCTAAATCTAAGAAGGCTTAAAGCTTATCCACTAACATGGAAGAAACTACCCAACAGGGGTCAGGTTTCGTGTCTTGGGAAGAGTTTGAGGGACTTAGATACCAGATAGCAGAGTTAGTTATTTTCCTGAAAGAGCAGAGCAAAAGTACTAAGGGTAAACAAGTACCCACTCAACCAGAGTCATCCATGCAAGGTGTCAGTCAGGGTACTGATAAGAACAAAGATACTCAGATACCTGAGCCTTAAAACAAGGATATAACCAACAAAACTCCTGAAATCACCAATCTCAGGAATGATCAGGAAACTGGTGATATCCAGAAGAAAGCCCAGTAAATGGAAGAAACCATCTGATCAATCAAAGGGACTGGAGCATATGGTAGTGTCAACTAGTCAGACCTTTGTATCTTTCCCGGGGCTCGGTATCCAGAAAAGTTCAAAACTCTGGATTTTGAAAAATATGACGGATTAGGAGATCCTTACACTCATTTGAAAGTGTTCTTTAGAGAACTTGGATCCTACGCCGAAGATGAGAAACTAAGGATGTAATTATTTTAGAAAATTTTGACCGGAGAAGCTAGAGCATGGTATGCCCGACTGGACAATTCCAAAATCCATAGCTGGGAGAAGCTAGCACATGCCTTCCTCAATCAATACAGTTTCCAATCATAAATGGCTCTAAATAGATATCAAATTACCAAGGTTAAGAAGTAAAGCAGTGAATATGCCCAACGGTGGAGACACCTGGCTACTCAAGTCATTCCATCAATGGCAGAAACATAAATGGTAATGACAGTCATTGATATACAGGAAGCTCCATTCTACGAGAGGGTCCTAGCAGGCATAGGAAAACCATTCTCAAAAATAATTAAACACGGAGAAATGGCTAAAATGGGGTTGAAGTCTGGAAAGATTAAAGACGTTGCTGCTTTAGAAGCCATGGCTGAGCACATTCAAGCTAGAAATTATGGGAATAATCCTCGGAGAGTTCATAAAAAGAAAGAAGATGATGTATTCTTGGTACTTCAAGGACAAAATCAGAGAGGCGATCAAAACTTTCCCATTCAAAGAAGAAATTATTCCCCTTTCCAAATTTCTACACAACCTTCAAATCCTCCGTTTCAAAAAATCAGAGAAGTTAAACATCGCAGATCATTCACACCCTTAGAGGACTCACTAGAAAATGTACTAAAACTTCTGGCAACACAAAAGAAGATTGTTCAACTCCTTCCCCCAGCCAATCCAAGTGGAAGGAATTTTAACCCAAGTAAGAAATGTGCTTATCATTTTGAAGCTCCGGGCCCCGATACCCAAGATTGTTGGTCTTTCAAGCATAAAATCCAGGATCTGATAGACAATGGGGAGATTGTGGTGACAACACAAGAACAACCACATGTTGAAGATAATCCTCTACCTCAACATAATGAAGAGGGCGTCAATATGATCGGTATGGGAAATGGAGAAGGTTCCAAATACCTCTAGTACATAGGCAAGTCCTCCCAAGTAAACAAGGACATCTCGGATTATTGGGAATTTTCAGGAAGGCAGTTTATAATAGAACGAGAAATGAAGTCTATCAGAGAACAAATTTGTCAACTGACCGAACTGATGATACATCAGTACCAAGTCACTCGACAGCTGATCAGTCAAGGACAAACAAATCTCCTCTCTATCATAACAAGGGATCAACAACGATTCCAAGAGAAGGAAACTTGGGAAGAAAAATTTGCAAGAAAAGTTAGATCCCAGGCTCGTCAAGAGTATGCTGATAAAAGAAAATTCACCCCTTTGGGTCAACCGATGGAGGAGATCTTACAGATGTTGATCAATAAAAGAAAGATCACAGAACTGTTACCCCCAATTAATTCCCGTTCCAAGAGATTTGATGCTACCGGGATATGTCAATACCACTCCAACACTCCTGGTCATAACACAGAAAGTTGTTGGGCACTTCGTCACCTGATCCAAAATATGATCGATAGTGGTGACCTGTAAATGGTAAATGGGGGTAATACCCTATCTGAAGAAGATGAGATATTTCCCCCTAGAATACAGAGATAGGGGGAAGTTATAGCAGTCGTATCCTCTAAAAGAGGCTTACCCGCAACATCGCCCCTAATAATTTAAGGGAAAGGGAACCAAGAGGGAAAGAATCTTGTGAAAATGGCTACGCCCAAGACTCTGATATTGCAATTCAGGCCACAGTATCCTATAATCAGCTTGAAGAGAGTCTCATGGAACTATGAGAAAGATGAAGGATTAACATCAAACCACATTATTGTTACATCAAAGGAAAACCCGTTGTATCTACATCAGCGAGTAATAAAGGTTGTGACGAATGAAACTTTTGTAATTAATTTTTTAAATATTTATTGAATTAAATAAATATTTTGTTGAATTATTTATTAAGTTAAATAAATATTTGATGGAATTGTCGTAGATTAATTTAATTAAGTGTGTCACCTTAATTAAATTAATGTGGAATAATTTTATAGATCAAAGTGTGAATTTAATTGAGATAATTAAATTAAATGAGTTGTTAAATAATTTTAATGTCGTTCTAATTAATTAAAGAATTAATTAGAGATTTATTGAGAATATAAATTATGTGTTATATTTAATAAATGAGAATTTTAATTATGTAATGATGTGATTTAATGGATAATATTGGCTTTAATTTAATTGAATTTAAATATTAAAATTTTAGTAATGAAAGTGTGACAAATAAACTATATAATAAATAAGTTAATTAAAATAAATTAGAAAGGAAATTAAATATGTAAGCCAAACATGGCCTTGAGAATGTGGGAACAGTTACGGCCAGACTGTGCTTAACTGCTACCTACATCCTCATCAGTTATATTATATACGCATTATCAGTATTACGTCTTCATTCTTTCAAGTCTAGAGAGCACAAACTTAGAGGGAAAAGAGAGAGGTTTGAGAGATTTTATGTGAATTGAAGAAAAGATTTGGATAATTAAAGGTTTATATCATCTTAATAGAGTTAGCAAGGGTAAATTCTTAATTTTAATTTTAAATTTATGTTTTTAAGTTTTCTCCATGAACGTATATTTAAGTTCTCTGTTAATTGGAAATTCATGAATTATTTGTTAAAAACTTGATGTTAGATGTTTATTAGCATGTATAGTTCAATTATATATGATTTATATATGTTTTAGAGTAGTCAAATCCATATAATTGTTTTAATTGGAGTTTTATAGTTTACAGAGAAATATATATATATATTATATATTATATATATATATATATATATATATATATGGCTTAAAAGTATGAAAATTTATGTTTAAATTATATATTAATCCGTAAGTTGATGATTGATTATGTTTATACACGAAAAGAACAAAACTTGTATGGACTGATTTGGTTAAAAAACGATTTCGTAGTAGTTGATTTCGTTAAGAATATCAAAAATAGAGTTTTTCACAAAAACATCAAAATTATGGCTTTAAATCTTATTGTTTATGTGACTAACGATGTTAAAAGTATGTTAGGAATGTCATTAAATGTTTCTGTTAAGTTCAGAACACATGGGTAATATTGAATTCGTTGTTTGTGTGAAGTTTTGGCCTAATTTGGCCATGTTTTGTGTTCTTCGTGAACTGCAGAAATAGAAACTGCTAAGCAGCGCTGCAGCACCGCTTAACAGGCTTGTATGTGCCCTGCTATGCCATATATAGCGCCACAGCGCCGGTCTCTAGTGTAAATGGCGTGTTGCAGTGCCTGGCCATAGGCTTAACAGCAGAGCTGCAGCGCCAGGGTTGCGCTGCAGCGCCTATTCTTAAGCAATGGGGCGTGCTGCAATGCCGCTTAGCAGAATTGACCAGAAAGTTCTATTTATGTGTTCAAGTCCAAAGCATTTAATTTAAACCCAATCTAGCGAACACGAAAATGTATTAAACATGTAATGTGATGTTAAATAGATTCTTAACATTCCAATAATGTTCTTACATGTTTAAATGATATGTCGAACGCGTAGTTAACTCGTCGTTCGTGAAGCCTAATAATATGTGAAAACTAGTGTTGTGATTTGTTTAATATAATCATAATCAGAGTTTAGAAAAAAGAGGATGTACTTATGATGTCGATTATGTTTTAAATAACTGGTATTGTGAATGTAAATGGTATATAAAATTAAATTGAGGAATGTGAATATTAAATGTGTAATCTATGCACGAGGAAAGTTTCTGAACCCTACCCTTATGTTGAGCAAGTTCCTTATTTCTCACTTGATTATAGTCACGCAAGTTTTCCTAACTCTACATTATTAGGCAAGTTTAACCTTAGCTTATTATTATTCGAGCAAGGTTTCTTATAGTATTCAATGTCTATGTTTTGGTTAAGTCTTCTAAATCTTTATGAAAGCATGACTTTAATATATGATGATTATCTACTTATAATTTAAGGGTATTATATCATTGTTATTATATCCCTTTATAACATTATGTTGTTAGCGAACTCTTAAATGATTATTAATCCTTATTTATTCAACTAA